>BPLR01004463.1:0-358710 GCA_021605095.1 Caerostris extrusa | reverse complement strand
GATAGAAATGTAGAATTTTTTTCTTTTTATATTCCTAACTATAACATTTTCAAATAAAAATTGTGATTACTTAAAAACGATCAGGAATGAAAAAGGAATTTGCATCTTTTACATTTCTTTTTATTTTAATAGCTAATGAACGCTACATCAAAATTTGTGCAAGTAATTATTTATCTGCTTCAATTGTTGTTATTCTAAAGCAGCTGGCAATACAGAAGTAGTTAATCTTTACGCCGTAAGCAAAGAAGGTTGCACTGCTGTTACTCATTGAGCACTACCACCAGGGGGCAAGTGTAGCTTGAAGATACGCTACGGATGCGAGACACACCGCGTGCTTTGAAGGCCATTCCTGCCGATGACTTTTAGCATGCATTGGAGGATTGGAAAAAAAGTTGGCATGAGTGCATTGTGTCCGGAGGAGATTACTTTGAAGGCGATGAAATAAATTTGAGGAATAAATAAAAGTTTTTGAAAAAAAAAAAATAATTGGTCTTGCTTTTTTGTGCACAGTATTTTGTGCACCAATGTCCGTATATATATAGTGCCATACAAGTAGAGAATCACATTGTATGGAGAAAAAAAAAAATTCATTTTAATTAATTTTATTTTATTAAATTTTTATGTTCAGTTTTTAGGTCATTATAAAGCAATAAAATTTTTCAATTATGTACATTATTTAGGTCAACCAACTTTACAGAAGCGCTTAAAAAAAGACATAAATGAAATTTATAGTTGCAAAATCTTTGGAGGAATTCAATTTTATCTGCTTTGGATACAATACATTTCTTTTGCAAGTAAGTATTCATCACAGTAAGTACAAAAAAAAAAAGAAAAAAAAAAAAAAAATTATGGCACTTGTCAACAAATTAAAAGCATAAAATATGCTCCTTTTTCACAAACTGAGAGTTCTTTAAAAAAAAAAAGGTTCTCCTCTCTATAGCTAAATTTAGTGAGATAAGATAATTTCCCAAAAAATGGCTGCCCAAAATTACCATAATCTACGGAATTCTCATTTGATGAGCTGCTTTGTAATTTCGTAGAATTAAATATTTTCTCAAGAGAAAATAATTCATATTTCTTAGAAAAACAATAATTTTTTTTTTATGTGTGTGTCTTTTATGAGAAGAAAGAAAAAAAATACGATATTGTTAAGAAAAGAGTAAAATTTCTATTCATAAATGATTATAAAAAATAAAAATTGTGTTCTTACTGTATAATAATTTTACTGTAGATTTTAGTAGACTATAGGTTTATAGTTAGATAGTAAGTTTTTAATCTGAAAAATTTGTTTCTGTCTTATAAATTAGATAAATATTAAAAATTTTAAAAATTTGAACTATTTACGTCTTTTTTTTCCACCAATTCTGAAGTACTCGTACATATGTAAAAGTTTTGCTTTAACCGTATTTAAAGGTAAAGTATTTTGTATTCACTTTAAAAAAAATCCTTTATTCTAAATTTGCTTACAAAAAAAAAAAAAAAAAAAAAAGTCATACAAGAGAAAAAAAAAAAAAAAAAATTATACTATGAAACGGAGTAAAATTTCAGTTAATAAATGGTTATAAAAAATAAAAATTGATTTCAAACAATGTTATTACTGTATGATAAGTTTAAAAGAATGATTTAAAATTTTTAATTTAAATATGAATTTGTTTCTTTTTATAAATTAGTTAAATATTCAAATTTTAATAAATTTGAGCAATTTACATCCCCCCCATTTCTAGCGGCAATGTTGTAATTGTAATGATGTTGTATTTGTAATGTATTAAGTAATTTTTTAGTTCTTAATAATTGAATAGCTCCTATAAGATCTTCTTTCATTGTGGGATCCAAGATGGCTTTTCGTAAGCCTCAGTGTTGAAAAATCCCTCAAAGCATTTAGTTGCTACAATTAAATATTGAAAGTGCGCATTGAAAACAATATGATTAATCCTTGTATTCCAACATACACCTTGCCTGGTTACCCATTATACCAAATGTTCTGCAATTTTTTTTCCCTTATCATCACGACCTTGTGTTTAGATTCTAAATTTTAGTTTTCATTCAAAATCTCTCCCCTCCCTCTTTTTACCAAACGTTTAATCCCATCTGATTAATCACAGCTCTTAATTTAAATTTTTCACCTCGTTCTATTATTTTGGGAGAGGCATCTGCAACGGGTCCTTAATTATATCTAGTTTTTGAGTTTATATTTTTAAAATTTAAAATTTATAAATTCTCCTCCCCTCATCTTTTTTGACCAAATGATTAATCCCATCTGATTAATCACAGTCCTTAATTTAAATTTTTCCGCCTCATTCTATTTTTTGGGCGAGGGATGTGCAACGGGTCCTCATTATACCCAATTTCAGTTTATTAATTATATTTTTTAAAATTTATTATTTTCTCAAGTTTATTTTCTCACTAGTTTTTCACTAAATTATATGCTGCCATTTAATCTAGTGAATTAAATAGGTTTGGTTTGACGCTCTGTGGTTTATTTTGTGCTAATGAGACCGAGACCTACAGTTTTTGAGCGTGGATTTTGACCCCCATCTGATTAATCAAGCAATTTAAATTTTTCACCCATTATTTTGGGGGAGAGGCTCCGGGTCCAGATTATATCTAGTTTTTGAGTTTATATTTTTAAAATTTTAAATTTATAAATTGTCCCCCCCTCCCCCTCATCTATTTGACCAAAGGCCCATCTGATTAATCAGTTCTTAATTTAAATTTTTCACCTCGCCTATTATTTTGGGAGGCATCTGAACGGCCCTTGATTATATCTAGTTTTTGAGTTTATATTTTTAAAATTTAAATTTATAAATTCCCCCCTCCCCTCATCTTTTTTTGACCAAACGGAAATCCCATCTGACTAATCACAGTTCTTAATTTAAATTTTCGTCATTCTATTTTTTGGGCGAGGCAAACGGGTCCTCACTTATACCCAATTTCAGTTTATTAATTATATTTTTAAAAATTATTTCTCTCAAGTTTATTTTCCACTAGTTTTCACTAAATTATATGATTATATATTCATGTGTAAGAAGGTTTGGTTTGACGCTCTGTGGTTATTTTGTGTAAAAGACCGAGACCTATAAATGTTTTTGAACCAAACAAACACCCATGCCTCCGCCAAATTCGAACCTGATTTTACCACAGGCCAAATCGTCCAAATCAGGTTGAAATCAATTCAAATTATAACCATTCATTTTAAACGGACAACAAACGGTCCACGTTCTCGCAACTAAAAGTTTCTGTTTAAAATCGCCAGTGTGCATTTATGTGTAAAAGTAGTACATGTAGTGATCGTAAATCAGCATAAATGTTTCCAACATTTATAAATATATTTTAAAGTAAATCTTCCAAATCAGGTTGAAATCAATCAAATTATAAATTTTTAGAGACATACATTTATCACGCATACGTACATTTATCGTATAGTCGTACATTTATCGTAAAAAAAAGAAAACCACTCAGTTCACCTGAGTCATAGCAAAGCTTTTATATCCTTCCTCATTTGCATAATCCCCAAAGGACTGCCACGATATAGCGCAGTCATTTATCCCGAAATGGGCACTTTTGTTTTTGGGTTCGAGGACAGAACTAATCTTCAAACAAACCAAAAACTTTTCTTTTTGGGTTCAAGGATCGAATTAATCTCCAGCAAAACCAACACTGTCCATTGAATCTGGTGAATGAGATTACAGGATCCATTACCCATTGACGTCTTTGTAAATGGTGTGCTTAACCAATGACCAGAACCAAAATATCCAATGTGTTTTTAAAAAGTTTCAGTTAAAACATGCGCGCTATTGACAGCTAATAAAATGACACGATAACAATCCTTATGAATTTCAAAAAATTTTGCTTAGGATAGAGTATATGCTTTGGTGGTGTATATTTCTGATTTAGGAAATGGTACAAATTTTGATGGCGTATATTTCTGATTTAGGATATGGTACAAATTTTGATGGTGTATATTTCTGGTTTAGGATATGGTACATATTTTGATGGTGTTTATTCAATTCCTTCTATTAGCTCACACTCTCCCTATATATATCTTGTTCAAATTTTCAATCGTTAACAAAATACTTTTTTATTCCTCCACTCGAGTTCGAATACATTTCTTTTTTTGAACTTGTAGTGGATGACACTGGATGTTAATACACTTTTTTCAAATAGTAATTCATTCCTTAAATTTAATTCATTCATTTTAGTTTTTTTAGATTTAAGTTGCCTATATCTACCAATAGATGGCGCCAGATAAACTTTAAAAAATGAATGAAAATTATTTATAAGACTTTCTGCAATAGAGTGAAAAAAAGTAGGGAATTGACTTTAAAAAAATTTTTTTTTTTTAGGTTACTTGTTTTTTGTTGATATGGTATACACTTTGGTGTTGTATATTTCTGGTTTAGGATATCGTATATATTTTGATGGTATATGTTTTTCGTTTAGGATATGGTACATATTTTGATGGTAAATAATTGTTTAGGATACGGTATATATTTTGGTGGTGTATATTTCTGGTTTTACGATATGGTATATATAAAAGTGCATAGTTTTTGTTTAAAATAGTGTCTTGTTATAATATGGTTGTCTGAAATGAACCCTTATTATTACGGACTTCATTCTCGTACTGTACTATTTTCCACACTTATGCCTTGTGATAGCTCTTTGCTTGCGCTTAAGAGAGGGTACAATTTCGATCCTTTTTGTAATTTGTATTGCCATCATTGCTTTAAGGTAACAGCACGCGTTTGGTGCCAAAATATTTAAATAATGTTTCTGAGGATTTTATAATGTTATTTCTAGATAAGGTTATAAAACATCGACAAACATTAAAAATATAAATATGCACATGGATATTTTTTGTTGACATTTGAAAAAAAGTGCATTTTTTTTCTTAACGTAAGCAGTCCTACTAAGTTGTCATTAAATTCTCTCACCCCAGTAAAGTTCCAATATACTCTCTCAAATTCTCTCAAAATTTCATTAAAATCAGTCAAGCCGTTTAGGTTTGATTTGCCGCTCTAAAGTCATTTTTTTGCACACTTTAGACTAATTATACCGGGACCTACAGTTTAACGTGGATTCTGAACCACTCACAAACATCCATGCCACCGCCAGGATTAAGATGAAACCTGAAGCTGTGGTACCACAGGCTTCAGGTTGGTACCAAAGCAGCAGTTTAGGAAGAGTTCAGTGACAAACACATGAACAGAAGAATTATATATATAAAGATAGATATATACACAAACATCGGTAACATGCAAGTAAAGAATCACATTGTGAGCGGAATAAAAAAGATTCATTTTTAATTTTATTTTATTAAAGTTTTAAGGTGAAATCAAATTCTCGCGACTGGCAAAAATCGCCAGATCGTGGCTTAATAGCTCGAGCATTGGAACGTAGTGGGAGTACAGAAAGAAGACAGGAGCTGTCACTGTGGCAACCGCCCCATGAAAAATGTCCCGACAGACGAACGCCTGATTAATTCCTCCGACGTGATTCCGAAGGTCTTTTTCGAGATTTCATTCAACGCCACACACCAGATAAAACGGCATTTGCATGAGCAATGATGGATTGCGGAATCGGGCCCTGTCAATTCATTATGGATCATTATGGGCTTAATTAATTCCGAAGGGGGGATCTGTTTTGTTCTGATGTCTGTTGGCTCTGATGGCGGGTGACAGGGTGGTCAGCGGCCGTGCAACGACGCCGTGTCACAGCGATAGTTATGAATAATAATGGGGCAAACAGGGAAAAATTACGATGTACGAAGAAAGTAAACATCATTAATCACGATACGTGTTAGTTTTTTAAAAAATATTCTCAAAAATGAATTAATTTACTAGTAGCTGTTGTTGTTCTAATGCAGCTGGCAATACAGAGACAGTTAATCTTTTTTATGTCATAAGCAAGGGCTATACTGCTGTTACTTATTTAGTATTACCCAGGGGCACGTGTAGCTTGAAGATACACTATGGTCGCGAGTCACAATAACCCCTACGATCCTATTAGAGTGGCATCAACGGTTTAAAGTGTATACCGAACCACTACAAACATCTATGGCGCCGCCGGAAAAACATGTGGCACTGACTGCTAGACCGCTAGACACTCTGCCAATCACGTTCAATTGTGGAGTAAATCTATCTTGTTTCGTAGGCGATCTATTTTTGTAATAATTCATTTTGCAGAGAAAAAGTGTTTGTCAAAATACGCCACTTTGAATAGAAGTAGCACCTCAACAGAGTCAAGCAATAACAAGCCAGTCAAGTAAGCCTCCAGTCAAGCAATAACAGTATTACCTGGAATGATTAGGCACTGTCACATTTTCGACAGGAGATTTTTTTTGGTTTATCGCTCTATGGTCATTTGCACACTTTGGGCTCATTAGACCGGGACCAACAGTTTAATGTGGATTCCGAACCCCTCACAAACATCCAGGCCACCGCCAGGATGCGAACCTGAAGCCTGTGATATCAAAAGCCAGAGCACTTGGCCATCAGGCCTCACTTCCTGAGGAGAAGGCAGAAGCAAAGTTATTTAGGATCGATTTTTTTTTAGCATATGATTAATTTGTTAATACTCACCTTGTTCCAACTAAGAAAGGACACAAAAGGAAAATTAAATTCCGTAAATTTTTATTTATGTATTTAATTTGACTGCTTTTGTATTTATACATTTTATTATTAAACCGTATTTAAATTAACTTATCCAACCTCACTATATAATATATCAGTAACCCTATACAATATATCCACTGTACAATATATCAATAATAACCCCACTATACAATATATTCCACTGCTGAATATATCAGTAATAAGAGCATTTTTTTTATGGGAATGAATAAACCATTTTCACTTATTATTTTATTTTTCCTTTTGACCACATTCCTTTGGTATCAGTATAAACATCTAGAAGGAAAAATAATTATTGATTCATACCGTGGTACCACTGTATATAAACTAATTTCACATTTAAAACTTCAGTATTCCCATAATTGTCCTTGAAACTGAATCCACAAATGTAAACAGTATTTACAATGGAACGAAATAATGACCCCATCCCCCCAACGAAACAAATGCGGCAATTAGAAAAATACCTTTCTAAGTGCCCTTCTAAAGGGGAATCGAACATTCCCCTTCCCCCTGTTCGAACTCCACGAAATCGTCTGTCAGCTGGTTCCGCCAATGCCACGAATTTTCCAAAGGTAAGGAAAAGGGGAAAAAAAAAAAGCCAAACAAAAATAAAATCGAAACAATTTTTCAGAGAATGTTTGTTCTGTGCAGCCATCATCTCAGCGAGGGGCATTCTACCCCCTATCCCCCTCCCCATAGCGGAGCAGACGATAAGACAGAAGAAGTTATATCATGTCATTTAGAGGGGATGAGATCGTAAAATGACAGAGTAGCCTTGTATTTTTTACCTGTAGCTCAGACGATTTTCGGGAGGGAGGGGGGCAGTCAGCTCACAGGTGGATTCCTGCAGACCCTCCCCTACCGACCACTTTCCACATGCCATCGGTGGATTAGTTCGGAGGTGATTTTTGTAATCCACTTAGGTTGGGGTTTTGTTGAAAATTGAAACATTGCATTTTGTTTGGCTCATAAATTAGCGTGGTGGCAGATGTTTCCTCTTGTTTGTTTAATAACAGAAGGTTATTTATGCTGAAATTCATCTTGTTATTTTTTTCTCCTTTGAAATGTGGTATAAATTACCTTCGATTTAAAATCAGATTTAAAATTTATTTAATAAATGGTTATTTTATTTATACTAATTCATCTGGTTATTTGATAAATGGTTATTAAAGTTATTTATACTGAAATTCATCTGGTTATTTTTTTCCTTTGAAATGTGGTAAATAAATTACCTTCAATTTAAAATCTTTAAATTATTTATTTGATAAATGGTTATTTCTCAAGTGAGAAATGGATTTTCCCATTTTTTTAAAGCAGTTAAAAATCAAATCAAGTAACTCAGATTAACGATGAAAAAAACTGTCTGAAGCAAAGTGGGGTTTCTTACAGGTTCATGAATGTTCATTTATTGGGAAAATGAGGAAAAAATTCTATCACGTACAATTTTATTACAAATTGCAGTCTAATTTTTTAAGAATTTAGTATATTAAGGATCCTAAAAGAATTTCCAAGACAATTTTTATGTTGCTCACCTAAGAAAAAGGAAATTTTGATGGAATGGAAAAAACGCTATCTTAAGGTCTTTTAAATATTGATATTATATCTATTGTTCATTTTTAATTGACTATTTTTTACTGTCGAATTAAGAAAAAATTAAAATTTTCACAAATTTTTAGATCAATAACAGTAATAATTATTGTACAGATTTCAAGATGTCAATTAATCTTAGCAAAATATCCTAGTGATAGCTTAACTAGTTTAGTGAAGCAACTCAAACGATGACCAAACAAGAACTAACGGCAAGGAAAGTTCTGTTGTGTATTTCGTGGGACTGGAAAAAAAAAATTTATTTTGAGTTGCTTTCATATGGTCAAACATTAAATTCGGACATTTACTGTCAACAACTGGACTGTTTGAAGGTAGCGATTGACCAGAAACGGCCAGAATTGGCCAACATAACATGTGTTGTGTTCCATCAGGACAACGCCAGACCACAAACGTCTATAGTGATTGGGCCAGAAAATCCGGGAGCTTGGTTGTGAAGTTTTGATGCTTCCACCCTATAGTCCGGACCTGCCATCAAGCGATTACCAAGCAAGATCAAGCATGTGCCTCTTGTATTAAAAAACTTCCTTAGTGATAAGAAATTGGCATCAAGAGAAGATTGTGAAAATCGATTACTAGAGTTTTTCGCCAATAAAGACCAAGACTTCTATGAAAGAGGCATTATGAAGCTACCTTTAAAATGGTAACAAATTATAGAACAAAACGGTACATATTTAACCGCAATTGGTAATCCGAAACATGTTAAATAAAGTCTTGAAGTTATATATAAATATATACCTCTGTCATAGCCCTTAAATTTACTCGTTCAATTCTTCAGCCAAAATTGATTGCACTATTTCAATATGATGCATAGACCATGTGACAAGTCATTTACACTTTTATCAATGCAATAATGGAAAATATATCAATGTCCATTGCAATTCGCAAAGATAATGCAACCGTAGAACGGCAATCAACGATCAATTTGTATTATTTCGGGTGTTTCAAAAATAATTTAACCAAATTATTTTACTGCGTGAAAATGCATTACCTTACGCTGCAGCAGCAAAAGGCCGCCGATTATTTACCACATCCATCATTACTGCTCCATTACACAAATGAGACCAACTCCATTTAATTCTACAGACATATTCAATTTCTTCTAATTTATTATTAAAATAAACCAACCTAATACTCTGCGCATTCATTTTGGCTCGCTTCCAACCAAAGTGACACAAGTCAAAAACTCCCCATTTTACAGAAGAGAAAAAAGATAATGCATTACATCATCTGCCGTTTTACTTAAAAAATTGAATCGATTTTTTTTTTTCGATGTCATGTTTTGATAAAAGATCAAAACATAAAACAGGATCCAGTTTCAATCTAATAAATATTTAAAAATATTTACAATCAACATTTAAATATCAGAAAAATATGTCATACACTATTTTTTTTGTTTTCAATTTTACTTAAAAATTGTCATTTGTTGTTATTTTATTTAAGTCCATTTTCCATAATGAATTGGTTTTTTTTTTTTTTTTTTTTTTTTTCTGTCATGTTTTGATAAAAGATCAAAACAGAGAACAGGATCCAGTTTTAGACTAATAAATATTTTAAAATATGTACAATCAATATTTAAATGTTAGAGAAATATTTTATCCATAGTTTTTGTTCTTAATTTTGTTGTATACTAGGTGTATTGTATAGTGTATATAAATTGACAGCTTTCATGCAAAGCTTTATCTGCATATTCTATTTAAATTTATTATATTACATTATTTATTTAAAAAAAATTAAATACATGTTAATTTCATATTATATTATTATATACTATATTATTTTTTATAATATATAATAAAATGAAATTTATTTATGCTAGACCATTTTATTATATTACATAATTTGTTATTATGTAAAATCAAATGAAATAAATTTGTTAGATAATTTATATTGTTAATTTTTTTATTTTTATATTAATAAATAAACTAAATACATTTTCGATAATTTTATTATATTTTGGATATAGTAATTTTTTTAATGTATGAAAAGAAATGGAATAACTAGATATTTATATCTTTTAATTTCTTGTATGTGTGACCCCAGCCAAGATGTAATCCATGCAGCTTCTGGCCTTTACAGCAGTACACTGCCAAATGAAGTATTTTTAATGGTCAATTCAATTGCTTTTATAATTTTTATGACAGCACATAATAAATAATTTTTAGCTTTTATTAACACAGCGTTACACACTTACACCGTTACAACCATAACACACTTTTCGTTAAAGAAAACCTAAGCATGAAATGCAATGGAACACGCAAGATTATTTTATCATATTTAATAATGATAATTCCCCCTTATCAAATGCAGTAATTTTTTCCTTCAAAGTCAGCGAATTCTCCACCAAAGTGGCACTATTCGTGGGAGGTGGGCAGCACGACCTCCCGGCGTGTAATGGACAGTTCAATCAATAGTGCTTATCAATTATGGATGTATCACAAAAGTTACCCGGCCCCATGAAATATGTATGAGCAAGGACAGGATTAATCATCGGCGGACGTGCTTTAAAAATAATAGACACCTCCAAGTAGTTTAATAGGTGAAATTTGAAGCTTTTTGAACATTTCCAGCAGATTTGATTGCAGAAAATGGATGTTCTTCAGGATTGATTATGGAGTTTTCTCGTGATATTTTCATTGAAATCGCGGATTTCTCTACGTAATATTCCTCTGTTTAATCTAAGAGCACAATCAGCACCTGAATTGCAGATATCCTACTCATAAAAGACGTAAAAAGCAAACGATTGATTAAGATTTTTACCTAATATGTGATTTTAACCAAGGGTTTGAATCTGTACTTAGTTTTAAATACTGGATCAGAAATTAATTGTCAAAATAATATCTTACCTGAAATTAAAAACAGAATTGTGTCTGCAAGTAAGGCCTTTTTTGGGTTAAGAAATCTGTTTAAATCACTGTTCATAGGCAGAAAAACTAAATTCGTGTTATATAAAACCCTTATTAGACCTATATTAGTTTATGGCCCTGAAACTTGGACTTTGACAAGATCTGATGAGGCCCATTTGGGTCTATGTGAGCGGAAGATTGTAAGGGCTATTCTTGGCCGTGTTAAGGAAATTGATTGTTGGAGAAGACGGTACAACGCAGAAATTTATAAATGCTATAAAGACCCAGATATTATAAAGTTTATTAAGATCAATAGATTCAACTGGGTTGCTTTCATATTTTAGAATGAATGAGTTAAACCCTGTAAAACCGTTTTGGCAAAGCCACAGGGACAAAGAGGAAGAGGATGACCCAGGTTGCGATGGACAGAAGCAGTTGAAAAGGATTTTGCTGTACTAGGAGTTAAGAATTGGAGGACTCTTTTGTCACGCAGAGGAATGCATGGAAATCTCTTCAAAGGAAAGCCTTGGTCCACTTTGGGCTGTCGTGTTATTGATGATGATAATTTTAGCTAAACATATCTGTGTTTAATCTTTTCAAAATAGTAATGCGTACATCCTACTTTTTTTTTCACGAATACTTTCACAAGCTCAAAAATGAATGAAAACTGGAGTAAATGATTAAAAA
The DNA here is from genome assembly GCA_021605095.1 of Caerostris extrusa. NCBI lineage: Eukaryota > Metazoa > Arthropoda > Arachnida > Araneae > Araneidae > Caerostris > Caerostris extrusa. Next base: position 346,943 of record BPLR01004463.1, on the reverse strand, counting down.
AATTTCTTTTTCTGGAATTCTAGCAGACCTGATTACAGGAAATTGATATTTTGTTGAATTGATTGTGAAGCAACCTTCGTGGTGTTTTCATTGTAGTTGTGGATTTCTATTAAGGAATGTTCCTTTGTTTAATGTAAATCAACACCTGAATTACAAAATAAAGTGACAGAAACAAATGATTTGTTTTAGCTTTGTGATTTTAGCTAAACACTCTTGTGTTTAATCTCTTCAAATTAATAGGACGGGCATCCTACTTTTTGGCGAATACTTTCACAGCTCAAAAATAAATTAAAATTGGAGTAAATGATTAAAAAAATCATTAAATATTCAATCATAAACAACATTTAATTTTCACATACAGCAATCAATGAAATAAATTGTTTGATAATTTAGATTTTTTTTTTTTTATTTTTTTTTTATATTGTATAAAAGAGATGAAATAAACTTATGTTAGATAATTTTATTATGTTCTATTTGTTTAATTTTTATAAAAAATATTTAACGCATAAAAGCCAAAACAAATGATTGATTATGGCATTGTGATTGTGATTTTAGCTAAACATTTCTGAGTTTAATCTTTTCAAAATAATAAGACGTACATTCTGCTTTTTTTCGTGAATACTTTCATAACCCAAAAAATGAATTTAAATTGGAGTAGATATTAAAAAATTCTTTTTCTGGAATTCTAGCAGATCGGATTACAGGAAATTGATATCTTGCAGAATTGGTTGTGAAACACCTGAATTGCAAAATATCCAGGAAATGAGAGCTAGAAACAATTGATTGGTTTTGTTTTTATGATTTTAGCTGAGCTTTTCTGTGTTTAATCTTTTCAAAATAATTATACGTACACCCTACATTTTCACGAAAACTTTCACAAGTTCAAAAATAAATTAAATTGGAGTAAATGATTTAAAAAAAGTTCATCAAATATTCAATCATAAACGACATTTATAATTTTCTCCTAATTTATACTGTTTTATATTTATTATTATATAAAAAGAAATGAAATTATTTTAATATTTCATTTCTTTTTAAATTTCACCTAAAAAGAAATGCCTTTTCTTAAAAGTTAAAATTTAAATTGTAAATTAATTAATTTTAAATTTTAAATTAAAAAAAATTAAAATTACAAATTAAATTAACTTACAAAAATTAAATTAAATTAAAATAATTATTAAATTAAATTATTTAATTAAAATTAATCATTAAATTAAATTATTTAATTAAAAATTAATTATTAATTAAAATTAAATAAAATTAAACTTACAAAAATTAAATTAAATTAATAAATTAAAATTACAAAAATTAAATTACTAATTAATTTTAAATTTTATTTACAAATTTAAAATAAATATGACATAATAAAATTATCTAACATATAACATACTTTCATAATGAAAGTATGTTATATGCTAGATAATTTATTACGTCATATTTATTTTATTCTAAAACATTAGAACATTTTATTATATTATATTATTATTTTTTAATACTTGAAAAGAAAAGAAATAAATATGTATTAAGTAATTTTCTTTTTCTTCTTTGTGTGTGCGGCCCCACCAAGGTACACTCCTTGCTGCCTCAGGTCTGTACAAATCTGTTATCATTAACAGCAATATGTCATATGAAGCAACTGAATGTCCAATTCAAGCAACTACTGTTATGATACGCGATAGGCGGATATGACGAAAATGACTCAAGTTGGCTTTGTGTAAGTTGGGAAACAACTTCACTTATCAATTTAATGAATTTCTAATAACTGAGACTAAGAACCCGCAAAAAAACAGGTCCACAAGGACCCGCAACCTGACATTATCTGATTCAAGTACCCCACAAAGGTAACCCACAAAAAATACTAATTGAAAAGATAATATTTAACAGAGTTGCAGTTCTTAATAATAATCAACCCTCTGTAATTTTCCACTTTTAAAATTTTCTATCGTTTAAAATATTACATAATTATTTTGAAGACAGGCTATTTTAATTACACGCTTCTTAAAATTTTTCACTTTTACTCTCAAGAAATAATTTATAATTGAAACAAAAAAAAAAAAAAAAAAATTACTTGACAATGAAAAAAAAAAAAAGAAGAAAAAAAAAAAGATTTTTTTTTAATTAAAAATATTAAAATAATGGCTGAGAATTAAAAAAAATATGAACAGTAGCTATGAATTAAAAAATTTTTTTAATGATTTTGTAATCATAGACTGTCAACTGGAGCACCGATTATGGATTACCAACGTGGTTAAGACCCTCTAACTTCATCATTTTAATAAAGAATAGCGTATTAGAATTTAGCGTTGGCTGCATAATTAATGTCAGAGGCATGTAAAAATTAGTTTCTTTTCTTAAATAAAAAAGTTACTACACATATTAAAGATCAACCCTCCCCCACCAAAAAAAAAATTGAAAATCAATTTTGAAAATAAAAAAAAAAGTACAAATTAAGGAAAAAAAAAAAATTTAATTTAAAATATTTGGTGTGATTAGAGAGTGTTGCAGATATCACAAAAATAAAGACGCTGCACTGAAAAATAAAAAATAAATAAACTCTTTTTTTTAATTGTCTATTACTTTTGTTTTACCAAAAATAGGGACAAGGAAGTAAAAAATAATAAAAACGTAATACAACTCACTGTACTGACAGAATAGATGCGGTCTGATGGTCAATTGGCTAGCGATCTGGCCTTTGGTACTATAGGCTTCAGGTTCGAATCTTGGCGGTGGCATGGATGTTACTTAGTAGTACAGAACCCATTTTAAACTTTAGGTCCCGGTCTAATTAGCCCAAAGTGTGCACAAAATGACCGTAGAGCGACAAACCAAATGTTGAAGGAATTAATTAAATCACAAGGCGGTTTCTATAGTGACATAATTTAGATCAGTAATGCCAAAAATAATATCTGAAAATGCTAACTGGTACAATGCCAATACTGAAATCGATATTATATACTAAATAGAACAGCACAGTATGCTGGGAGTATTATTATATTCGCTTTTTTCTAATTTAAACTATACCCACTTTTTCAAATTAATTATATCCCCTTTTTCCTAAGCCAAATTGTGTTTTTAGTTTTCTACAAATGTATTTTGTTACTGACGTGCTTTTTCTAAAAATTTTAGAAAATCTGTGAATTTTAAGAAAAATCTCAAAGTAAGAACCGTTGTTTGTGTGAAAATTACCTTCTTGAAAAGAGATGATTTCTTCAAAAGTTTTTGAGAAGGTTTAGTCCATAACTGTGTTATAATTGAGGAAAATCAATAACAATCTCTTTGAGATATTTAATAATCAAAACGCAATTCAGTGTTAAAATTATACAAATATTATTAATAGCAATACATAAAATGCCATTCAATGTTAAATGTGAATGACTAGGTATTATAATGTAGTAAAAATAATTGACAATTGCATTGAAAATTGAATTTAGTTACTTAATGACAATGATTGTTAAGACTAAGAAAGATTCATGAGTTATTACTTATTTTTCATTCATTGCATAATATTATTATTTTTGTTCGACAAGAAGAATCTTATTTACATATTTAGAAATCAAACCTCATTTAATAAGAAAAATATGGTGCACTTGATAATAGTAATTACTCTATAAAATAAAATTGTGTTTTTGGTTTTCTACAAAAGTTATTTGATACTGCCGTGGGTTTTTTAAATTTTTGTTTTATTATTATAAATATTAGATAAAGGTTCATTTACAACGAAATCTGACATCATCTGATTTAAGAAAGCTAACCAAAACTTTAGGGCCCCTTCTTACAATATGTGTTGTGAAAAATACATTTAATTTTAAGAAAATTCTCAAAGACAACTCTTTTCATGAAAATTACCTTCTTTAAAAGAGATAATGTTTTTGAGAAGATTTATCAAATAACTGTGTTATAACTGAAGAAAAACAACAACAAACTCTTTGAGACATTTAATAGCCAAAATGCAATTCAGTGTTAAAATTGCACACTATTTTTTCTAATAATACATAAAAATGTTATCCAATGTTAAATGTGAAGGACTAGGCATTATTATGTAGTAAAAATAATGGACAATTTAATTGTAACTTTTATTTAGTTACTTAGTTAAGTTACTTTAGTCAGTTAGTAACAGTGTTTGTTAAGACTAAGAAAGATTCATGAATTACTACTTCTTTTGCATTCATTGCATAATTTTTGTTGGGCAAGAAGAATCTTATTTACATATTTAGAAATCAATCCTTATTTAATAAGCAAAATATAGCAAATATAGCTATAGCAAAATATGCGCTTGAAGACAGTAATTACTCCATGAAATCAAATTGTTTTCTACTTTGGTCTTCTACAAAAGTTATTTGATATTGGCGTGGGGTTTTTTAAATTTTTATTTTATTATTATAAATATTAGATAAAGGTTCATTTACAACGAAATCTGACATCATTTGATTCAAGAAAGATAACCAAAAACCCTGGAGCCATTTTTATTCTTAGAATTTTTTTCTCAGATCACCCATAATCCTGCACGACACATCTCAAACTGCCACAAATTATTAATTCCATTTGATGTCTTTTATGTATGACTCGAATCTACCATTTTTTTTGTTCTTTTTTATTCTACAGTTGAACCTTTTATTCGAACATTGATGTCAAGATTATTATCCAGATAAAAAATGTGTGGCAACCCTGTCTTCTATTGAAAAAGAACTACATTGTGAAAAGGGGAAAAGAAGAGGGATTCGCATTATTTGGCATCCAATTAAAAATTACACAATCGCCATTTTTTTTTTTTTTTTTTTTTTCAAATCTGGCTTTATTTTTAGCTTTTTTTTTCATCTCCTTTCATTATAAAAAGTACTTCTATTCACCAGATTTTGGTTGAGGTGTTTTTTCGCGGATAGTTATTAGTCTCTGAGACGCTGTCTATTATGAGAAAGAGATGGATAATAAGAGACAGAGCGGCAAAAAGCCAGACCGACAATAGCTCGTGGCGGATGAGTCTGACAGCGGCACAATAGACCGTGAAGAAGATAAATTGATATTTTATAATGATGCGAATGCTGCCTTTTATTTGCACAGTTCTTTAATTAAATGCGTTAATTTTTACAGGCATTTTCTACAAATCAGTCTGCGTCCTGTGTTTAGCTCCATAAAAGATACGTTGTACGGTATTGTAGGTGTATTTAAAAGACACCAGGGAAAAAAGGTAATAGACAATACGCATATCAAAGGACTATATGCAATGAATTCGGGTTGTGAATAGGAAATAATTTTCGTGCATTGATGTTTGTTTTGTCATGAGACAGGTAGGGTTATCTTAACCCTCAAAATCATTTATTGTTTTGAAGGAAAATTTAAGGGCTTATTAGTAAAAAGAGTTGGGATGCTAAAAATTGGAACATTGTATCTTTATATTAATGATTAAAAAATAGAATTGTTATAATTTACACAACTGCAAAGTACATTATTAATCTAGCAGATACGACGTACTGTTACCTGTTTACTTTATATACATCATTTTTAGTTTTGTAAAATTGGGGCCTGATGGCCGAGTGGCTAGGCTCTCTGGTGCTCGGTACCACAGGTTTCGGGTTTGAATTCTGGTGGTGGCATAGATGTTTGTAGTGGTTCGGAATCCACTTTAAACAATAGGTGTCTGTTTAATACTCTCGTAGAGCACTGTGAGGGTAGTGTACTCGTGTCTCTAGCATTAGGTTCAAGCTACACGTGCCCCCTGGGTAGTGTTAAATGAGTAACAGCGGTGCAGCCCTTGCTTATAAGATAACTGTCTGTTTTGTGAGCTGAATTTTGTAAAATTTTATTAGAATATAAATATCGGTGAAAAGTATAAATTATTGTTTGGCAAATTGTAAACGAAAAATTATTCTAAATAGCTATTTATAAATAAAATAATTTAGAAAGTAAAATATAAATATATTAAAAAAAAAATTATACAAACTTCAAAAATTATCATTTTAATTTCATAAGCATTTCCAAAAAAAAAATTTTAATCTATAGGCAAATTCTACCTTAAGCACATTCTATGGTAAAATTCGTATTAAATAACAATTAACATTGTATGCATTCTTAAATTTTGTTAATAACAACTGATGTACTATTTATGGAGTTCCATTTAGACCTAGTGTCTGTAAACCTCCTCATCAGAATTAATATTAAGTCTAAAGAGGAGGTTAAGAGATATTAAGTTTCAATGCTCAATGGATCTTTTAATTTACTTACAAGAATTAATAATTAAATCTGATAAGAAGGTTGATATTGTTGTCATATCCCTTGAAGTGTACAAGGGAATCAAATATCGTGGTACTCCAGAATAATATCGGCTATGTTGATTGACAGCTCGGAGTATAAATCCTCTTCCGAGGGATGATCCAGACATTGTATGGTGGCTTCACCTGTTGGATAATCAAAGACATGGTGACGAGCAAGCTCGACAGCAGGGCAGTTGCCACATTTTTTTAAATTTTTAACGCCATCAGCTGAAATTTTCATATTTTTGTAGTGCTTCTTCCTTAATCTTGTGAGAGTTGTAGTTGTTTTTCTGCCGATATTTAGTTCAGTAATTTGGTGATGTGGAAGTTAAGAGACACTAAGTCTCAATGGAATTCCGTAAATGGTACGCGAGTTGCCATTAACAAAATTAACAATGCAAATAATGTTAATTGTTATTTAATACGAATTTTACCATAGAATATGCTTAAGATGGAGGCCAATTGTTTGAAAGCATAGCACAAAAAGTGAGACACGATTATGTCATGCTTTATACATATATTTTGTGTTTATATACAATTAACTATTTTATTTTTATTTTTTTATTTTATTTATATTTGTGTGTATATAACAATTAACTACTAACTGCGAGGCCCTTAAAAAAAAAAAAATTCTATGACAATTTTATGTTTTTGTTCTGTTTATATTCATGTCAGATACCAGATTTATCTAACATCACATCAACAATTTTATGTTTTTGTTTAATTTTATAAAATTTATATTTACACTACACCAAAAATCTTTTTGTATAACTTTTTTCACATCCTATTACGAGTATGTCAAATTTCAAATGCCCTGACAGTCAATGAAGTAAACATCATCACCAGATACGGTTACGTCAGTTGGTTCCTTCTTTCTGAAGGGAAGAAACTGGGAGGTGAAGTGTCGGTTCCCTGTGTTGAGAAGTTGATTCCCCCTCGGAGGGGGTCAACTGGGGTAGTTCTCCAGGCCGACCTCCCTTGCAGTGGAGTGGATTTGTATAAAACAGCCCTATTTATTGTGTTTACATACGGAAAAGAAGAACAAGCTCTTGAACAAACCAGGAGAAAAGATGGACGATGTTTATGTCATCGTAGAGTGAGCAGAACTCCATGAAGCCCATTTACAACTTAACTCAACAACTCTGTATGCTGTGCTGTGAGGAATTTTAAACCAGTTTTTGACCTAAGTGATTCACATTGAATGCTGGTAATTGAATGATTGATTATATTTTCAACTAGCCGCAAATTTATATGAAAAAAATAAAAAAAAAATTGTAAAAGATAATTTGTATAAATAAATAACGAAGCAAAAAGCTGATAAATACAAAAAATAACAGTAAAATCTAGTGACCTCTATCTACTTTTGTTTCCTCATTTAAGACTTATTATTTTAAATTTTTTTTTTATTTATTTATTAATAAATAAATAAAAGGATTTTGTTAAATAAATAAAATAAATTAATAAATTTTTATTAAATAAATAAAATTAATAAATTTAATAAATAATTAAATTTTATTAAATGAAATTATATTTATGAAATAATTAGTTATAATATGTAATAATTATAATTTTTTTCATTTCTTAATGTTATTTTCTATCTTGCAATTTTTTTTTTTCTTGTATGGTCTCCGGTGTGACCAGGACGTATAACATATATATATATATATATATATATATATATATATATATATATATATATATATATATATATATATATATATATATAGAGAGAGAGAGAGAGAGAGAGAGAGAGATTCAGGCAATGATGTAGGAAATAGGTACAGAATTGCTTCACTTTAGTGGGATTTTATTAGAAAATGTTCTTTTAAGTTGTTTAGATGAAGAAACTGAATATTAATTCAGAACAAAATTATTTAAAAATCTGGATCTTTCCTTTTTTGTTTTTTCTTCGCTGTTTTAAGCGCAACTTTTTATTGGAATCTTTTACGAAACGTTGTCAAAAAGGACTTCTACAAGATAAAAATACCCTAAATACAGATAAATCCTTTACTGTCTAGACAGAAATAATAGTTTCCGCAAGGGTTTAATGACAGGGATAGCTCCCCAAAAAAACCTCAGCTGTGCTTTATGATTTTCAATTGCTGAGAACTTATGGCCCAGAAGCCATAAAGTTCTGCGCTTTTCTTTAACATCTGCAGCCAATGGGCGATTAATTACCCCTAAATCAAAGCCAACGACGTGTCGTGGCCGGTTTATCATTAAATGCTTTAAACTCTTTCCTTAAAAGTATATTTCGGCCATAAATCATCAAGCACTCCAGTTGTTGCTTTCGGTTTGGCGGATATTTACGGAGTTATTTATATATTTACTATTTTTTATCTGTAAATCAGTGGGAACTGACAACTGAAATATTTTCAACATCACAAATCAGTATATTTTTTTCATGGTAGAAAAAAAAAAAAAAAAAAATAGTAAGTAAGGTATTTTATCTACTATTGTGCCCAAAAAGTAAGACCCATTTTCAATTTAAAATTCCCGGGGCTTATGGAATTACAACTGTTTTTTTTCTTTTTAGATTGCTGGCACTGTCCTTGACATCTGTGTGAAATTTGACGTCGAAATATTCATTGGTGTTTGAGTTACGCTTGACTTTGTCAGACGCTAAAACGGATTCAGTCAATTTTTGAAATGTCTGAATCAACTGAGCAAAGAACTTGCATTCAGTTTTGTTTGCGGAAACGTATAGAATGTTGCAGAAGGCATTCGGTGAGCATTCCTCTATCGGAAAGAAATGTTTACAAGTGGTATAAACAGTTCAAAGAAAGCAGAGAACGCGTTGAAGACGAACAGCCCTTTGGTCGACCCTCAACCTCAACCGATGAAGCTCACGTCCAAAAATTAAAGATTTGATGCTTGCAAACCGTCGATTTATAATTAGAGACCTTTCTGATGATGTTGGAATTTCAAAAGGATCGGCCAATTCCTTTTTGGGCCACAAACGAATCAAATATCGATTGGTAGTAGTCGGCAGCTCCCATTGCATTGATTCTTCGTGACGTTTTCTCCAAAAATGAAAATCATATCGTTCTACAACCACCGTATTCACACTGTGCGACTTCTGGCCATTCCTAAACTCAAAAGACCACTCCGGTGTCACCGCTTTGAGTCGATTTAAGAGATTCAACGTGAGTTGCCGCGCGCTTTGAATGCCATTCTGCCGATGACTTTTTAGCACTCATTGAAGATTGGAAAAAAAGTTGGCATAAGTGCATTGCGTTCGAAGGGCGTACTTTGAAGGCGATGAAATAAATTTGAAAGAATAAATAAAAAAAATAATCGGCTTACTTTTTGGGCACAGTAGTATAACTTGCTTATAATTGTTTTTCATCTTTTTAATTAATCTTTGTGTATATTTGAAAAACTGTTTGTTCATTTGCCCTTTAAAACAAATTCACTGTTTATGCTGGAGCTTTATTTAAAAAAAAAATTAGAAATTCATTATTTTTTAGTAAATGTGATGCGAGTAAAACTCACAACATGCAGACTGACTCTCGAAAAGTATAGTTTCTAATAAGCTTAGTATATAGTAAGAGTTTCCATCAATTAGTACTCGAATAAAACCAAGAGATTTCCCAACCAAGTAGAAAACTAAAAGAATTTCAAACCAAACAGTACTCAAAGGAAATCAAAATGGTTCTTAATTAGTACATGAAGGAAAACCAAGAGTGTTCCGAACAACAGTACTCTGAGAAAATCGAGAAGGTTTCAGACCAATTAGTACTTGTAGAAAACCAAGAGATTTCCACGAAGTAGTATTCAAACAAAACCAAGATCCTCTTATCAAGTAGTACTCGAAGAAAATCAAAGAGATTTCCAATCAAACAATGTTTGAAGAAAACCAAGATCCACTCCCCAAACAATATTTGAAGAAAACCAAGAGGGTTCCTACAAATCTGTACTCGTCCTCTTGCTTATTTACACAAATTATGGTTTTACACACATTGTCACAATCACTATCGAGTCTGCTCGTTTCTGAAAGCAGTAACTTTAACAATGTCGCCAGCAGATTAGAATCTCGGATCTTCTGTATTCTAATTGGCATGTTGCTACTGGGCCACGAGCTAGGCAGACTTTAAGACCTTCGGAGTATCGTGCCCATACCTGGCGAAACATTTTGTTCTTTGTCGCTTTGATTCCATAGGTGCAGATACCCAACCTACTACCTACCCGAATTATATATTATAAAATTTAAAACTGTTAATTTAATTGATTCTGCAAAGTTAACAATAAAAAAAACAATTGATTCTGAAATTGATTGAACAATCGATTCTGAAAAAAATAAGAATCTTAATTAAACTAATCACTGTGTATGTACAGAGCGCCTAAAACATATAATTGTCATTTAAAATTAATTCCGTTCCTGCTTGGGATAATTATCATGTCTGTCACGACATATGTAGGTAGATTCGGAATTAAAAGCATTTCTGAAATTAATTAGTCTTCAAGAAAGAATGTTCGGAAAGAATAATTGATAATTAACATTGATTCTTCGTCTTCGAAAAGCGATCCATCTTCGTCAAGACACAAGTGGGCAGATTCGAATACATATATAAAACAGAGAGCAATCAAAATAACAGGCGAGAACAGAAACAAACGTCCGAGATAAAAATAATCCACTTAATCGAAACATGTGAAATAATAAGATGTCAGCAACTGGAGTCACTGTTACAGAACACGATGTTTCGTCCACCCTTATCTGCAGCGTCTTTTTTTTTCTTTGCTTTTCCTCGGAGTAATTTAACTTGAGCGGTTTCGTATGCTAATAACTCCAGGCTGATAAGTAAGCGAGCCAGGTAAATGGCACGAGGAGAGGTATGCACTGTTTTTGATGCCTCTTTCACTTCAAAGTCGTGAGCACTTAACCAGCCGGATTTGCATTTATTTTGTTCTGCTAAACTCACATGAGCATTTATGGTTAACCACTTAGCATGAAGATCATTAATCTGACATGAGTATTCTTGTCGGCACGGTGGATATTTTTTTTTTTCTATTTTTATTGTTATTATTATTATGCAAGCAAGAACATTTTTTAAAATAAAATAATTACTGCTATTAAATGTACAAAAAAGTAAATAACAGAACATACTGAAGCGGAAAGGAAAAATTAAATATGCATTTATAAGAATATATAAATTTATATTTCTAATTTGTGTTCCAGTCTGAAGACACCCTTTTCAGTCTGATTCATGAACACCAAAATTTAGTAATCATTTTAAATAGGGAACATCACTTTGATGGATGAATGCTATTTTTATGATGTTAGGATGGAATGATGATTTACTGAGGCATTTATTTTGTGGTATAATGGCTTAGATTTGAATATAATACTGAAGAAAAACGACAGGCATCCCCTAAATAATACTCGTCGAAGAAAGAGTTTCCATCAAGTAATACTTGAATAAAAGCAAGAGGCTTTCAAATCAAACAATACTCAAAAGGGTTCTTAATTAAGCAATACATGAATCAGAAATCAAGAGTGTTCCCACCAACAGTACTCTAAGAAATTCAAGACGGTTTCCGACCAATCAGTATTTGATGAAAACCAAGATCCTCTCACCAAGCAGTACTCAAAGAAAACCAAGATCCTCTCACCAAGCAGTACTCAAAGAAAAACAAGATTCTCCCACCAAGCAGTACTCGAAGAAAACTACGAGAGTTCTATTATGTGTTCTACAAATCCTAAACCAAGATCAAAACTACTACCAAGCCAAAACCAAGAGGGTTCCACAAATCTGTACTCGTCCTCTTGCACATTAGCTAGCTTCCTCTACAAGAGGATTGTTTGCTATAGAATTGTTCAGATGTACGAAATCGCCTTATAAATAAAAATTATTAATTACTCGTTTCCGAAAGTGAATAAAACGAAATAAACTGTAAAATTTTCGATTTACTTAGAGATAAGATCTATCTTAAGATTGAATCATGGAGTCAAGTATAAAAAGAGGTGTTGTTTTTTTCTTTCATTGGAGATGATTTAGAATCTTTTAATAAGATACATAAGCACTTGGATAAGCCGTATGGTTTTCTTTTTTATTTTCACTTATGATTTATTTGGTAGGGAATTACTTTTACATAGTTCGAAATCTGAAATAACTAATCACATAAAAATAAATAAAACATTTTCAGTTCACTGGAGCATTTCTCAAAAACAGTGAATGTCTTCCAAAGAGTAATGATATATTATTTGGTATAAAGATAATGGAACGTTACAGTTTTACTTCAAAGAAAGAAGTTTTCCTCAAATCTATAATAAGAAAGATAAAAAAAAAGAAAAAGAAATATAGAGGAGAGAGTAAAAAAAAAAAGTTCAAAAGGTATGGTGGGGGAACAGAAATGATGGAATGCCGGTTGTTGAAAGAATATGAGGTCAAATTGTAATCATTTTCGAGACAAGCGACAAATATATTCCGCCCGAACCTCTTGAATTTCTCCTTTTTTTTATTTCTTTTTCAGAGGCCCTTTCCAAATAATGAGGGTTGTAGAATTTCTCCGAACTCTCATTGTCACATTCTTAAATATTGGGCTTTCTTCTCTCGTGAGAAAAATGTAGCGGCTTTATTTTTCCGTTCATTATTTATGTTTTTATTTGATCCTCATCACGCTATCTTGTCTCTCAGTCATGCGACATATTTGTGGATGGCTGCTTCATTATTAATGGCACCATGTTAAAACAGATAAGTGGGTAAAAGCATTACCTGGTCGTCTTTAAATATTCACGGTGATAATTTTTTTTTTCACTCTTTTTTTTACCCTCCTTTTTTATAGCTGTCATTTTGAAGACTCGAGAGTGGGGATTGCAATTTGGAAAATTGCTGCCATCAAGATCCGGGTGTAATGAATAAATTTAGAAAATCGTCTCTTGAACGTATTGAGAACGTTGCGCCGTTTTATTAAATTTTTGATAGACAAGGGATTTTGAATTTTTTTTCTTCAAATTATACAAAGTAAAATGCTTCATCAAGTTGGGGATTTGTAGGGGCCTCTGGTTCTCGTTACCACAGGTTTCGGGTTCAAATCCCGGCGGTGCTATGGATGTTTGTAATGGCTCGGAATCCAATCTAAACAGTAGATCTCAGTCTATTAAGGCTGTTTAGCGTAGGGCTGGCAATCCAACATTTCTCGTCTCGAAATCTGCCAGTAGGCAGACGGCCTTGGCCCACTATGATGCTGTTGCGCCAATGATGTTATCATGATGATGATGATTTGAATTGATTCATGGATTGCCTCTGCTAATAACGGTAATAAAACCTCCGACTTACTCATTTTTTTTTTTTTGTGATTTCTCCCCCTCTTTATATTGCAAAATCAAAATTAAAAATGCAATTGAGAATTTCACATTTTTTTTCATTTTTTAAGAATTTTTTCAAACTAATACCTCAGCCCCACAGAGAAATAAAAAAAAAATATATATAAAAAGCTGCATTGGATTGCCGCTGCTAATAACGGTCATAAAAAGCTCCGACTTACTCATCGGGGACATTGTCAAAAAAGGAGAAGCATGACAAAATCGATTCGCCCATTTATGCACTTGATGGATTTGTGGTAGCGATGGATCGGGCAGCGTTTTAATCGCCCGATATTATCCGCGGCCCAGACAACCGTGATAATCGTTTCTCCGATGAACATCTTCTTTTCTTCTTCTTCCTTCGTATCGGTAACTTCATGCTCCAAGAAATTGAATCGGGAAGATAGATGGACGTCTCTCTTCTTCTTCTCCCCCCGTGGAGCACATAGAAAAAAATGCAACCCGTAAGAAAGGAATCCCTTTTTTTTTTTGCTGAAGCATATATATATAGTTTTATGGGAGTTTTGGTAGATTTTGAAAGGTCTGCTTATCTAATCTTCGCTATTATAGGTGCATTTTTTTCTTGGAGGAAGATACGAACATAAGTAGACATTTCACTACAATATGACCAATGCCTGACTTGTGGCCCAACGACTAGAGTGCACAGATTCGTATCTGCTGGAAGGGTACAGTCGTATCTGCTTCCCTTGCAGTCACTGCTTTTGGATGTCGAGATTTGTCGCTCCACGGTCATTTTATGCACGAGGGCTAATTAGACTGTGATCTACAGTTTAAAGTGAATTTCTAACCACATATGTGTTTGTGTTTCTTATAACTTTGTTTTGTAATATATAGAATTTAAACAGCATTACTCCCAAGAGCAAAATACGACATTTCGCAGCATTTTTATTTCCTATGGAGCAAATAAAAAAAAAAAGGGACCCGTAAGAAAGGAATCCCTCTTACGATGAAGCATATATATATATAGTTTTACGGGAGTTTTGGTGCATTTTGAAAGGTCAGCTTATCTAATCTTCCCTGTTATTGGTGCATTTTTTTCTTGGTGGAGGATACGAACATAAGTAGACATTTCACTACAATATGACCTAATGCCTGACTCGTGGCCCAACGACTATAGGTGCAGCTAGAGTGCACAGATTCGTATACTGATATATAAATTTTGTGGTAACGTGTGTTGATGAGGCATACATAAAAGAAACGTTTTCTTTCTTGCATTCTCGTGACGGTGAAACTTTATAAATTAACTACCAAACAAGTAATATATATAAAAAAAAAAAATTAAAGTCAATTCCTACTTTCTTTTTCATTCTATTGCAAAAAGTCCTTTATAAATAATTTTCATTCCTTTTTTTTAAGTTTATCTGGCGCCATCTATTGGTAGATACATGCAACTTAAATTAAAAAAACCCTAAAATTAATTGATTAAATTTAATGAATGAATTAATATTTGAAAAAACTGTTTAAATTTCCAGTGTCATCCACTACAAGTTAAAAAAATGTATTTGAACTCGAGTGGATGAATAAAAATATTTTATGAACAATTGAAAATGTGAACAAGATATATATAGGGAGAGTGAGAGCTAATAGTAGGAATTGAAAAAAAGCTTGACGAAACTTTATAAATTAACGTCTTTTAAGCAAGCTTCGGGTGTTTCTTCTTTTGAAAGAACGCGGGCCCCCCTTTTTCCTGTCGGCACCTCATCCACGTCTGGCGGCGGTGGGAACCCGATCTTCCTAGCGGGAGCCATTAAGCCACCCTAATGAAGCGGCCCAAACCGGTTTGGATCCGGGCAGGCACCCATGATTCAAAATTTGCGACCGCATTAAAAGCTCTGGAGGGGGCGGCCTCCGCCTGTCTCACTGTTGACACAAGGTGACAGGGGGAGGCGATTTCTCATTTTTTATCGCCCTCCTAAATGATTCCACCCCACGCGCAACCGTCTCAGAGGCAGAGTGGCCCGACGGATCCACTTTCAGGATGGTGAATAAATTATCCTTGATTGATTGACTTTCGGGCGCAATTTTGGGAGTTTTCCCATTGCCGAGTCCAGAGGAGGTTTGGTGATTGAAGAGTGATTCTGGTGATGGCTAAATTCTACCTTTCACCAACTCTGGATGTCAAGAATCTGCTAAAGGAAGGTCCACTAAATCCATCATTCCACTGATTGTATGTTTCAAGATATTTATCGCATTTAGAATTTTTTTTTCTCATATTGATATCTGATGTTTAACAATGTTCTACAAAGGTGTTTTTTAGTGACCACAGATTTGCTCAAGATACTGAACGCATGTCGAATGGATATTGAATATGTATAACTTTTGATTGATAGAATTTTAGAATAAATTTCGAAAGCTATTTGATTAATGTGACATTAAATCGTGAAGGTTTGATGATTAAAGAGTGGCGTTGGTGATGCCTAAATTCTAGCTTTCACCAACTCTGCATGTCAACAATCTACTAAAGGAAGGTCCACTAAATCCATCATTCCACTGATTGTAAATATACATTATAATGTTCTTCAAGATGTTTATCGCATTTAGATTTTTTTCTGGTATTGATATTTGATGTTTAACAATGTTCTACAACGGTGTCATTTAGTGACCACAGAGTCCTTCAAGATATTGAACACATGTCGAATGGATACTGAATATATATACTTTTGATTGATAGAATTTAAGAAGAAGTTTTGGAGGCTATTTGATTGCTGTGACATTAAATCATGAAGAAGTTTCGATGAATGAAAAATAACTTTGACGATGGTTAAATTCTGTCATTGAGTTGTTAAACTTACAAGATCGATTGAACATATCATTAGCTGAGTAAATCAGGCCAGTAAATGATTTATTTGGCGAGCGATTTGATTGACAAATGTTTCCAACATGCTAATCATATGTTGAGAATATTTATTTAGATGGTGTGTTTTTAGTGACTACAGAGTTCTACAGAGTTATTGAACACATATCGAATGGATATTGAATATATATTACTTTTTATTGATAGAATTTTAAAAGAAATTTATGAAGCTATTTTGATTACTGTGACATTAAATCATGAAGAAGTTTTGATGACTGAAAAATAGCATTGATGATGGCTAAATTCTGTCTTTGGGTTGCTCTACGTTGTCAAAGATTTAAACATACGAGATCGATTGAACATATCATTACCGGAGTAATTCTGACCACTAAATGATTTATTTGATGAACGATTTGATTGATAAACATTTTCAACATGTTATAACATATGTTGGAAACATTTATCAAGCAAACAAATATTTTATTTATATGATCCTGAATATTTTATTATGCAATAAAGAAATAAATAAAAGTAAAAATAAAAAAAACACAATACTTTCTTAGTTATTTTATCTGTTTTAAGATGGTGAATTTATGTTATTTTTCGATAAGACATCTTGACTCGCAATTTCGTAAGTTGTCTATTTTTGAAATTCTGAAATTTATAAAACATTTGGTGACCGTTCATTATGAATCGAAGTTAAATCCTCATGTCAAACATAAGAAATTCTTCAACATTTTGACAAATATGTTATATTGACAGCAACATGATTGTTAAATAGTGCAAGTCATATATTATACATTTTATTGTTCACATAAAATACTTATAATATTTAATTAAAAAAATTTTTTAAAGATTGGAAATATTATCTCAAAAAAAAAAAAAAAAAAAAAATCAAATTCGCTTTATCAGAAATGATAACAAACTGTAATGTTTGAAGATTGTCATTGGGGGATAATTAAATTTTATTTTGGAATAAAATGGGGAATTTATGTTATTTTTTTTTTTATAAGAGCCCTTGACTCGCAAGTTATCTATTTTTGAGATTCTGAAATTTATAAAAACAATTTGGCGGCAGTTCTCTATGAATCGAAGTTAAATTCTCATGCCAAAACCTAAACAATTCCTCAACATTTTGACAAATATGCTATATTGACAACAACATGATCGATGAATATTGCGCGTCCTATATTATACTTTTTATTGTTCAAATAAAATGTTCATAATATTTAATTAATTAAAAATTTTGTTAAATATTGGAAACATCATCTCCAAAAAAAAAAAAATTCAAATTATTTTTTATCAGAAATGAAAAAAAGTAAATGATTGAAGATTAAATTCTATTTTTGAGTACATTAAGGGGCACTGAAATTTCAAAATTCAATTGCATGTGAAACATGGAAACTTTCAATTTCGGAAGTGATTAATTAGTGAAACATATTTTTACAGAATTTGATTACAGGGCAAATTAAATTGATCAACAATCAAATTCTTTTAATATTCCCTTTATTTTACTTAGACTTTTCGGCAAAAACGCAATTTACTCTAAAAAGCACAGTTTTATTACTATTACAATTTAAGAGCATATTTGACAGTAATATATGTATTGCAGGACCCAACAAAGAAACTGAACACCTCATTAAAAAGGGAGACATTGTGGGATACATCAAATCACAAGTAATTTGCTGGCTCGGACATGTACACTGCAAAGATAAGGAAACATCATTAAAAGGATTATGTTATGCAAATTGTTCAACATTAGGAAGAGAGAAAGACCAAGGGAAAGGTGGATGGATGGTGTCGAAGAGGATCTTAGTCAACTGAAAATTGTTAACTGGAAGAGATTGGCATTGGAGAGAGACATACGGAGAGCTGTTGTGTTGGAGGCTCAAGGCGGTCATGGCCTTGAGGAGCATGACTCATGCACAAGGCGGTCATGCCAGTAAAGAAAAAAAGAAGAAGAAATTATCTAAGGATTTGCACCTATGAATTCAAAATCAGTACTGAAATCATTGAAAAATTAAGAAGCTATCTGAACACTGACAATGAAAATTAAGTGTACAATTTTTAATTTAATCTAGTTTTATGATAATAAATATTTCGTTCTAAATTTGTTTTCTTTTGCTACTACTATTATTATTGGACAAACTAAATTCATGCAGTGCTACTATTATTATGGAACAAACTAAATACATGCAGTTCAACTATTGTTTTGGGACAAACTATATTCATGCAGCTCTTCTATTATTTTGGGACACACTAAATTTATGCAGTTCTACTATTATTATGGGACACATTAAATTCATGCAGTGCTACAGTGCCAGAAGAACAATACATCTATAAAACATAATCTATGTTAAAATTACTTGAATTAGGTCATTTTTATTCCTCACTTAAGACTACAGGAATCTCCCAACACCTAACCTAAAACCAGAATCTCTTAAGTACTGTCTCTTTTTCCCCTACTCCTTCCAAATGAGGCCCCGGTTCCAGACAGATGCGTTAAACTATAAATTATGGGGACCGGCGCTCTATTAGAGTCGCCGAAAAGAGCTCAAATGAACACCCAAATGACTTGGCGTGAGGGTGTAAGTTAAAATTGTCGCAGAAAATCCTTTCTAAATGTCGGCAATTAAACTTCCCGCGTGTCGTGCCCAGCAAACATTTGCATTCTGCTGAGCTTCGCCCCCTCCCCCTTTTTTTATTTATGGGCGAGGGTTGTGGGCAAATTTTGCGCCAATAAATCTTTTTTTTCCAGGGAAGAGTTGACACGGAGGTGAATATTTAGCAATAAAGTGCAGCCAATTTTAAAAAAAAAAAAAACCCATAGTTTTCTTTACCGTGAGGGTTTCATATACTCTCACCTCTATTCAGTACCTCGTAAGCGTCTTTTTAAGTTTTAAGTATGAAATATAGCCTTTTTTTTATTTATTGCTTTATTCCCCTGTGGTGCAATGAAGAAACTGCTGTGCACTTAAATTAGTGTTATTTGCCAACTTCTTAGAAGAAAAAAAACACTACAGAAATGTAGGATTTTTACAAATCCTACGGTTAAAAAATTATGCCCTGTAGCATAATATTGAAGGACCTTATGCATCAAGATCGAGTGAACTAATTTGTATACAGTTGATCCACAAGTTTTATCACAGTATAATAACCGATCACATTCACTGTTGCTACTACTACACCACATCACATCACATCACTGTACCTAGACCTGAGTTGCCCCTATACAGTTTGGGATGGATGTGGCTGAGAATTGATGGTCTGATTGGGCTCTGTGACGCGCTCTACAATCCTATCAGACCTGAACCTACGGCTTAAAGTGGATTCCGAACCCCTACAAACATTAATGGCACCTCCGGAATTCGAACCCGAAACCTGTGGTACCGAGTGCCAGAGCGCCAGCCACTCGCCCAACAGGACTCTCCGACTGCATTTAGTGTTGTATTTTTTTTAAGCCGTTTTATGGGAGTTTTATTTACTAAAATAGGTTATAAAACATTGACCAACATGAACCTTCAAATATAGGCCTGAATATTTTTTTTTTATTTGCATTTGGTAAAAATTAATAAAAAAAGTTCATTCTTTGACTTTACGTGAAGATTTCCAGCTAAAAGAAGAATTGGTAAAACATATCCCATTGACTTACTTACATTTTGACGTATATCCAAGATGCAGTCATTGAATTAAAAAGAAGGATAGTATTCTAATGTATAGTTGAATGACAACTCATCGAGTCATGGATACAAGAACAAAAAAAAGTAGTGTTTTTAACAAAAATGCCAATAACTCATCTCTAAAGGAATATATTTAAAACTTTTGAATTCATTACATTCTGAAAATTATTCTAACAGTTATGATTGTTATAGTATAGCGGTGGGGCAAAAAAACACAATTTTTCAGAAATTTAAATAGACTGATTAAACAGCTGACTTCTAATGAATCTGAAAACCAATTAAAAACTGTTTTTGAAAAATAAAGATCCAATCTTTAAAATAAAATTTCGATTTTTTTCAAAATCATAATTTAAAAGAGAGCGATTACATTAACAAACAAATCAAAGCAATCAAAACCTATGTTAAGAATTTTAGGAATTAATAACCAGAAACCAGTATTTTTTTTTCCTTCTTGTTAGTTTACAATAACTAGATTTATATAACAAGATACTATTGATGGTTTGGATAAAACCAATTTGAAATAAAAAATAAACAAATAAAATAACAAATAACTGAATAAAAATAAAATAGTAAAGAAATATAAATAAATAACATAAAAATAGAATTGAATAGAATGCACAAAATGCATGTCAGATCTATCAGGCTAATTATTTTCTATCTTTCAATCTGTTAATTCTATCAGATTAGTTATTTTCCTCATCTTTTAATTGACTAAACATTCTTCCAATAATTAAAATCTACAGTTTTTTATATTTTGTTAAGTCCTTTTTGATAATTCATATTAAACTTTGTTCTAGAAATGTATCAATGCATATTTTTATGTTTAGTTTTCAAAAATATTATACCGCACATATTTTTCTCAAAATTTCCTTTTTTTTTTTCCCAAATCATCAATAAATATATAATATCAGTTTTTAACATAATTTTATAAGGATACATTTACAATTATATAAATTTTACATTTTACTGTAACTAACACGTAATAAAAAGATATGTATACTTTAAATGAGAGATTTTTGACCACTACAAGAGACATCTTATAATTAATACTTTATCACATATGAGCAAACCTTAGGGTCAAATTACTATAATAATTGCATTGATATCAGTATAAAGATAACAGAGAATTATATACATAAAAACAGAACGCATCGATGCCTGGACACGATAGCCCTGCCACTTCATCAATAGCTGTTTCAAATGAATTATTAACTTCAGTCACGTTTTTAACATTTGTTCCCCCTTTATTATAGATATCACATTTCAGATAAAGTCCCGATTAGTATTGGTAGCACTTTGTTAGGAGTTAAACTATCTAGAAAAAAACCTTCTTGCTTCTTCTGGTCTTTCATTTAGTGCAGGTATGTAATGGTTTTGGGAATGGTAACCGATACCCCTTTCTCGGATTACAGAACAAAAATTCTGATTGGATATCATGTTACAAAAGTTTCATTTATTCTTCCCAGAAAACCTGATTAAGATTAAGAAATTCTAATTAACTTGCCTGCCTCGACTTGATAAGCTTCGACTTGTTTTTATTTTATACATTTTTTTATATATATAATCACAAATATGTAAAGGGATTTAATTTTATGCTATATGCATATTTCAATAATAGGCTTTTAAAATCATTATGTTATTTTCTGTGCTTGTAAGGGCACTTCAATTTAATTCTCAAAAATTAATATATTCTTTTTTTTAAGGAAGTTTACGTTGTTGTTGTTCTAATGTAGCTAGCAACACAGAGACAGTTAATCATTATGCCATAAGCAAGGGCTTATTATTGAGCACTACCCAGGGAACACGTGTAACTTGAAGATAGGCTACGTATGCGAGTCATACTACCCCCACAACGCTCTACGAGCATATGAGATCGGGACCTTCGGTTTTAAAGTGGATTCGAACCACTACAAACACTCATGCCACCGCCGGGACTCCAACCTAAAACCTGCAGTATCGAGGCCAGAATGCCAGCCACTCGTTCATCAGGCCCCCAGGAAGTTCATAAAATACGAAATATAACTTATACAAATTTATCTATTGTAGGCGAATATCGGTTTGTTTGTTTATGACGCTGGATCTGGTGTGGTCATATTGAGACTCATTTTTAAGAGCACACAATTTTATTTATATGCGCTCAAACTCCACATTCCCATACAATTACAAATAACTCATTTAAAACATCTAATTATACATTTGTGGAAGGATTCCACTTCTCTAGCTCTCATGATGAGAGCTCGTAACTAACGGCAGCACCTGTTTTACCGTACGTCCTCTCTGGTGTGAGTCTCGATGCCAACTGAACATTTCTTCTGTAAATCGCAAGGGACGCTCTTGCAGTGCGTAGGAGGAAACAGGGTTGCGTAGGTGGAACCCCGGTTACACTATGTAAACATTTTTATTTATATGTATTTTTTACTACTTAACTTATTTTTAACTACCAACTTTTCCCCCAAGATTTGTAATAATAGTGTCATTGTAAACAGCTTATAATAATTCATTTTTATAAAATATTTGTTAGTGAAAAAGTAACAAGTAATGTAAAAACAAATTTTTTAAAGTCAATTCCTTCTTTTTTTCACTCTATTGCAGAAAGTCCTTTATAAATAATTTTCATTCATTTTTTTTAAGTTTATCTGGCGCCATCTATTGGTAGATACATGCAACTTAAATCTAAAAACACTAAAAATTAATTAAATTTAATTACTGAATTAATATTTGAAAAAACTGTACTAACATCATGTGTCATCCACTACAAGTTCAAAAAAAAAAAAAATGTATTTGAACTGGAGTGGATGAATAAAAAAAGTATTTTATGAACGATTGACAATTTGAACAAGATATATATAGGGAGAGTGTGAGCTAATAGAAGGAATTGAAAAAAAAATGCATTTTGTCACTAATTTTCATTATTTTTGTTTCATTTTTACTCAACACGCTCTAATGCGTAATGTGGCATTTAAGAAATAATTTTACCTCTGTTTTCCATCACACGCTGGCGCTTAGTAAAAATATTCTATCAGGAAAGGCCTCAATATTACTTAGTAATCAGGGTAGCAATCAAATTCCTTAGGGATCAGTGCGTAATCAGTGTGATTCCTTAGTAATCAGTGTCATGCTTTATTATCACTTTTCAATCCTATTCGTTATAAGAAGGAAGTAGCCTTCTGGGAAAAATTTAATTTTTTCATGTGATCCTCATGTGATTGATTGGCAGTTAAAATGTTAATAAAAAAATTAAATTTCACGGCTTGAATCCAAAGTTTCTAATTATGTGTTCGAATTTTACAGAAAAAAACTAATTAATGTATTTGTAACATTCATCATTATTGTCAAGCAATTATCATTAAAATAATAATCAAATACGCCATGGGATTTTTATTTTTATTTTTTTTCAAACGCCATTTTTATTGAAAATAGGAATAAACATTTTATTTTTAGTTAATTATTTATTCAAATTCTAATTAGTGTCTTATTTAATTAGTTTTTAAAAAGTGTTTTTGGAGCGAAAGATGCGTTTTCTTCTCTTTCTTTAAGACTTTAATTGGAAGAGATTGATTTGTTTACAAACGCCCAAAAATAATTATTTTAATCGAAGTTTCTTTTTAATTCTCAATTATGTTACTAATTTCGTTATCGCTTTACCTTTTCATTAATTGCCAATCAATTTTTTAATGAGCTTTTTTTCAAATATATTCTTCGAACTTAAACAATAGAAACTATTAAATTATGTGATTTTAAATAACTTTTACTTATTTTTGTAATACTAGCAAACAATATTTTTTTATCTATTTGAGGGATTGAATATTTAAAACAATAAATAAATGTTAAGTAACTCCATTTACGATCAAGCTTTTCTTTAATTTTTAAAATACATGGAAAACACAGATTCTGTTATCGTTTTAAAAATTTAAAAAAATGGCATTGTTTTGTTCTATTTGAATATAGTATAGTCCAACTAAATATATATTTTTTTCATATTAGAATAACTATTACATGTATCTTTTCCTAAATAACGCTTCAAACCCAAGATTTTCTAGAATTTTTGAATAAAATACCTAGAGCTCAAGGCTTCAAGTAAAAACATGATCTTATTGAAAATCAAAATAAATAAAATCTGCCCAAAGCTTCAAGTAAAAATTTACTATTTTAAGCAAAAAAATCCAAGATTAAAAAACCTAAACCCTGTTTCAAGTAAAAACTCAAGTTCGTAGGGAAAATAGAAGAAATAAAAATCAAGAACCCAAAACTTCAAGTAAAAAATTATGATCTTAGAGAAAATACAAAAAAAAATAAATAAAAAAACTTGGAGCTTAAGACTTCAGTAAAAACTCCCAATTTGGGAAAATCCAAGAAATATAAACCAAGAACCCAAAGCTTCAAGTAAAAACTCACCATTTAGAAAAATCCAAGATCCAAAAGATAAAAGCAAAGAATTTACGATTTAATATAAAAACTCAAGATCATGTTGAAAAACCTAAGTATTGGCATCCCAATCCAAAGCTGGGCTTCAGTGTAAAAGAAAAAATTAATTTTCAAACATTATTTTTTATTCAAATGTTTGAGAATGCCTCAGTAATTAATGAAGACAAAAATAAATAAATAAATAAAAACCTGGAGCCCAAGGCTTCAAATAAAAATTCATTATTTTAGGGCAAAAATCCAAGATAAAAAACTAGAGCCTAAAGTTTCAAGTAAAACTCAAAAATCGCAGGGAGAATTTTAGCAAAAGCACCCTAAAAACCAACGTTTCAAGTAAAAGCTCCAGATTTAGGAAAATATCCAAGAAATAAAAGCAAAGAATTTACGATTTAAAATAAAAATACAAAACGGAAATGGACGTACCTGTTTCGAGTACCTATGGGGTAAATATAGCCCAAAAACCTTCACATAATCACCAACAACAAAAAATATACATTTATGTATTTACATCATTAAGCAAGAACTAAAAGAGGAAAAATTACGTTATTGAAAGTAAAATTACAATTAAAAATTAAAAATCTTGTTGAAAAACCTAAGCAATGGCATTCCAAACCAAAGCTGGGTTTCAATGCAAAAAGTAAAATACACTCATTGACATTCAAATATTATTTTATTCAATTGTTAACGAATGCCTCAACAATTAATGAAGACAACAACAACAAAGAAAAGAACCATCCCCGTTCTAACCAACACCATGTGGAATTTTCTTTCATTAAAACTATTGCAGACGGAGAATGAGTGCTTTTGTTCAGCCAGTTAACTCCCTGCAAGAATCGGAAGCTGACTCCAAAATGCCCGCCCCCATACATCACCTGAGGAAGTCGTTTGTCTTCCATTACGGACCTCCTAGAAGATGACATCGCCAAGAAAAACCCCTCGCTCACAAACCAGAAGTTACCAAAAAGAAAAAAGAAAGAACCTTCCTCTTGTGCAAACAACGGAGACGGATGATTGGATGACAGGCACCGAGCAAGATCTATGCCCGCCTGACAAGAGCCCAAGCAATTAAATTTCTTTTAAGTGTAACAGCTGTAAATGTGACACTATCTGAGAAAAACAAACAGTTTTTCTGGCAGAGTGGCTGACTTGTTTAACTCGCATAAATCTGAATGGTAATGTCAGCAATAAAACCTCGAAACGCTTCAATTGGTGACTGAGACAGTCGCGAGGCCTAATAGGAAAATTGATCCTTTCGAAATTTGGCCATTTGCTCTTTTTGCTTTTCTAGCTAAGATTAGCTTACTTGCTAATTCCATGGGGAAAATAGAAAACCTCTCAAGCAATTAAGAAAGTGTCTGTAAGTTATGACGCTGTTAAAATCAGCTTTTAAAATGTTAAGTACCTTTTTTTTTTCCATTGGCCTTAGGGAATTTCCATATTCCAGATGTTCGTTTAATTTTATAGATTATCTGTTCCTTTTCTTCTTTTTTTTTTTTTCAAAATAGTCCTTTCAAGTATTTATTTTGATAATTCGTTTGATGTCTGCTTATTCTGTCAAGATTATTATTTTAAAATCGTTTAAAAAAAGGAATGTGGTGCAGTTAAATAGGAATAAAGATTTGCAAAAGTACTTAAGAAAGGATCTTCATAAGCATTTATTTCTTGAATATTTGAATATTATTTTTTTAACTGCTATGCCAATTAATCAATTGCAATTTACACACATAAAAATCTATGTAATTAAATTAAATAAAACTAAACAAAAAATTTTTCTCAAGAAAATAAATTAATTATAGATTCTATGTGTTGAATATTTCATTAAATAACATGTTAATCATTTTGTTTTTCTAATGCAGCTGGCAATACAGACATTTAATCTTTTTGTGCCATAAGCAAGGGCTGCAACGCTGTACTCATTTGGCACTACCAAGAGGGCACATGTAGCTTGAAGATAGGCTACGGACGCGAGTAACACTATCCCCCCACAACGCTCAACTATCTTTTTTAGAATGGGACCTACGGTTTAAAGTGGATTCCGAACCATCACAAACATTTATGGTACCGCAGTCGAGCCTAAAGCCTAGCCACTCGGCCATCGTTCCTCAGCCAAAGTTCCTGGGATCTGGTGATCCTCCATCAGGTACAAGTAGGGAAGAAAGTAAATTTTTTGGTAAATTTTTCATTTATGTATGCATTACGTCTAACTGCCTTTTGCATTTATGTGTTTCAGTATTAAGGAGTGTTTTAATAATTTTATACTTATCCATCCAATCATATGGCTAGCGGCCAAGTGGGTAGCGATCTAGCCAGACTTCAAGCTCGAATCCTGGCGGTGGCATGGAGGCTTGTTGGTGGTTCGGAATCCACGTTAAACTGTTAGGTCCCAGTCTAATTGGCGTAAAGTGTATAAAACTGACCTTAGAGTGACAAACCAAATCAATGTCATGTTTGCACTTGACGAATTGAATAAGGCTACTACACTGATTCAATGGCAAGGAGTATCTCATTTTTCTGAAGAGGTATCAGAATTGCATGATGACGTTCAGTTTGCAGTTTGAAATGCCTTGGGATTTCAGCACGGCTGGGTTTCATCCCATTTTGTGTACCAAAGTGTTTAATTACCTCAATGCCATGTTTGTACTCAATGGATTGGACAAAATGGAACCAGTTTCTTTGCCAGTACATACACTCTATTTATCAAGCACTGATTTTTTTTTTTTTTTATTGAGACATTTCAATGCACTCATTTACGAGTTTCCAACTGATTCTGATGATGACCTCATTGTAGAACTTCAAAAACTTAAAACCATCCATATGGCAGTAGCAATAAGATGTTTTTCGTTAGAAAAAGATTAATCGTTTTCCCTACATTTCTAATGAGAAAAATGCATTTGTTGTACATCCTGTTTGTTATAGGATTAAAGATTATTAATTAAAATATATCTGGGTTTAATAAACATTGTTTGGTGAACCTCCGCTCATTCTGCGATGCACTAAAGATAGATGCCACCCTCGCGTGGTCCCACCCACACGAGCCTCGGCAATTGCCCAATCCTTCTTGCGGTTTCGGTTACGACTGTCAACAGCACTCTGCATTTCTCACGGGTAACCGAACCGCAAGAAAAAGAGCCCTCCTCCAATGGGACTCGTCTGCGGATCTCGAGGGCCCTCCCCTTCATCAACAACAAAGGGAAGCTGAGGAGAGGAAAATATTCTTAAGTGGCCCTCTCGTTCGAAATGGGCTTTCAAATAGTTTGCTCTATCTTAAATGGCTGGTGGGAAAAGGACCCGACACTTGAACTTGAGGGGCTTAGCCAGTTTTGGGGATTTTTTTCTTCTTTTAAGATCTCTCTGACGCGTTCTTTCTTTCTTTTTTTTGCTAAGTCTCATTTCTCCAGGGTATGAAATTCCCATTTCATGAGAATATACTGGAACATAAACGATTTTTTCATTGATTTTTTTTTTCTCATGGCTTTTGACACGTTAATGGGTTTATTTTAAAGTTTTGAAAAAATCTATATCAGCTAGTGACTCAAGACTATGATATTTAACTAACTTTTACTCAACTGAAGATCATATTTATATATAAGAAAGCAGAATAGTTGTTCTAATGCAGCTGGCAATACAGAAACAGTTAATCTTGCCATGAGCAAGGGCTGCACCGCTGTTACTCATTTAGAGCTACCCAGGGGGCACCTTTAGCTAGAAGATAGGCTACGGACGCGAGCCACACTATCCCTACAACGCTCTACTATCCTATTAGACCGGGACCTACGGTTTAAAGGGGGATTCTGAACTACTACAAATATCCATAGCGAACCCGAATCCTGTGTCACCGAGCGTCAGAGCGCTAGCCACTGGCCATCAGGCACCAGAGCAACGTATGTATAAACTACTGACTAAGAAAGGAGACTAGGGAGGAACTACAGACTGTGGCACTCAAGACTATTAACTGATGTTAATGACCAAGCTGTTGACATGGATTTTCTCACACGTGAAGTAGTTGCATTTATAAGCCATTACAGAAGACAATTTTCTTCATTCATTACCCTGTCGACGGGATGTTCGTGGTTTAGACGAGATCTACCAATGGTCAAAAACTTTTTTGCAATTAAAATGATTTTAAATTATTCAATTTAAATGATTTAAGTTCTCACATGCGTTGATGTACATTAAGGAAATTAAATCTTTCGTCCTCATTCGATTGGAACCCTCTTCCCACGGTCACCCGACACCTCCAAAGGCCGCTGGGTTTGCCACCACCTGGGAGGAGGTGACCTTCATCAGACATTCGATGGCCGCCATCTGTTTCACGAAGCAGGGATTCTCACGTTATAGTTTTTCCAGCCTGAACAAGTTTCAGTAACTTTAGATTATGCAAATTATCAAAATTAAAAATAAAAGTCTATAGCTGAATACATAACAATGAAATTCTAAATGAAGCAAATCAATAAAACAACTGATGGCTGAAAACATCCAATACATCTGTAATAAGTCACAGAAGCTAGAGATATTATACTAGTACTATCTTACCTGAAATAAAAAACAGAATAATGTCTGCCAATAAGACCTTTTTTGGGTTAAGAAATCTGTTTAAATCACAGTTCATAAGCAGATAAACTAAATTCTTTTTATATAAAACCCTTATTAGACCTATTTTGGTCTGTGGCTTTGAAACTTGGATATTGATGAGGTCCCATTTGGGTCTATTTGAGCGGAAGACTTTAAGGGCTGTTCTTGGAGGTGTTAAGGAGAAGACGTTGGAGAAGACGGTACAATGCAGAAATTTATAAATGCTATAAAGACCCAGATGTTATAAAATGTATTAAGATCAAAAGATTAAACTGGGCTGCTCATATATTTATAATAAATGATTTAAACCTTGTAAAAGGGCTTGTTTTGGCAAAGCCACAGGTACAAAGAGGAAGAGGACGATTCAAGTAGTAGACGATAGACGCAGTTGAAAAAGATTTTTGCTGTACTAAAGGTTAAGAATCGATGGATCCTTGTCACCTAGAGGAATGCATGGAAATCTCTTCAAAGGAAAGCCTTGGCCCACTCTGGGCTGTCGTGCTATTGATGATGAGAATTATTATACGTTACTTAAATATAATACTACTACCTCTGTCCAATAATAATAGCAGCAAATAAATATTTGAACAGGAATTATTGGCGAATGCAGCTCTAACTTATGTTGTAGCACAAAATTACGAAGCCTCCAACCAAAATCAATTTTTCATGAAATCATTAATTTTAAACCATTTTTCAGTTTTTAGATTAACGTCATTATCACGAATTATAACTACTTCTCTACTTTTATCCGCTGATCGAAATCAATTGTTTTATTTCAGTTGAATATTAACCCATTATAAAAGTAGATGTAAAAAAAAAGTTTTCTAGTAAACCGAGCTGAATTGTCCAGTTCTTGATGTATGAAAAGAAAAACGAAAAGCTGCAGAAAGTTGCAATTATGTTAGCTGCAAAACAATGTAAAGGCAACAGAATGACCCTATGAAAAATTTGGAAACGTTCTTTTGAAAATAATTGCCAAGATAAAGTTATGCTAATATTGAATGTCTGAAAAAAAAAATTGTGGACGTAAAGGCAAAAATTATGGAGAAAAACTTAGATGTATTTCTTTTAGCAGAACAGCCACCATAAGCCCAGCGGCTAACGCCACTAAAGTTCTCACATCTACATTATTCCGAATTTTGAAAGAAAAAAAATCCATAAAATTAAATCCATACCCATTTTAAGCTCACGCATATAGGGAAAACAAAGCTTCGCAACCAAGGGATCCTACCAACAAATTTGCTGTTTCTTATCCCACTTGGTAGACAGCAAATCTAGATCAAGTCCAAGAACCCGTGTGGTCTCATGAAAGGAGGGAAAGATGGGGCAGCTTTTTGCTGTGATGGAGCCCCCGTAGATAGAAATCTGACTTGACTCTGTGATTCTGACTTTTTACAGGGCGGGTTTGTTAGCCCTATGCTCAAAGCTTTACAATCATATTAGGCCGGAACCTACTGTTTAAAGTGGATTCTGGACTACTACAAACATACATGATACCTCTGGGACTTGAACCCTGTGGCACTGAGCGGCAGAGCGCTCGCCACCTCAGCCATCAGGCCCTACCTACAAGTTTAAAATACAGTAACGAAATTATTATTGTTTGATCATTGATAATAAAAATTAGTAAGTTTTAATTTATTGTATTTAATATAGTATTTTAATAATAAATGTTGCCTACTTTTATTATTTACTTTTTTTATTGCCTACTACATTTATTTTCTTTTGCTACTATTGTTTGACAAATTAAGTTTATCAACTGCTACTATTGTGGGACAATAGGAATATAGGACAGGAATACAACCACTGTTTTGAAAACAAATATATTTAACGGATGTTGTGACTGAACACCTGGTATGGACAATTAAATTGTTTGTTTAAAATTTCTGGGTTTTCCCTACGTAATAAACAAAAAATCCTTTGGGAAAAAAAGGATGTAATGCCTTCCCAGGAACAACACTAATTCATAGAAATGGTATTGCTCAATAACAATAAACAACAAATTTTGGGGGTAAACATAAATAAATATGAACAAATTTTAGGTATTCTTTCTCAGTATTGAGTTAAGCGATCTTTCACAGTATCATGTGATGCTTTCCCAGAATCAGGATGAACCCAAACCAGAGTGCCATACACAGATGAGACTTAAACATAAATAAATAAGTTCAATGCTATTCGAAATCCCTCAGGTCCAGACTTCTCAAACGGCCATGTCACTCTGTATTTTGTGTCCTATAAAAAGATAACTCAACCCAAACTTTACGCAATAAAACCGTTCGAGAGGAAATTCTGTCAGAAAACCAAAATTCCATTGCGAAATATTCTTTTTATTGGCTTTGAACTCGCAAAAATGTTCGATCTTTTCATTTTTTTTTTTTTCTTCCTCACTCCACGATTTCTCTGGTCTTGAAAACTTGAAATTTTATTTCGTGTTCGCCACATTTATTCTTTCTTTGTAGCCGCGTTAGAATTTTGTCTAGCTGACATTGCAACAAATCTAAAAATAAATATTAAAAATAAAAAAAAAAAAGACAGTTTTTTTTTACAAAATGGTAGCCTTTCGTTTTTATTCGAAATCGAAACAAATAAAGGTTTCGATGCCATGTTATTTTATAGTTTGTTGGCCATTTGGTTCGTATTTTTCCTTCACAAATCCACGCACTATAACCGGCCCCCCTGGCGACCATAACCAAAAACAGACAGTGGCAAAAACATTCTTTCGTTTTCCAAGAACAGTAAAACAACAAAGTTTGGCGCTCTTTTTCCGCTGAATATGCCACACGAAAAAGCCAATAAGAATAACCTTTATTACTTGGAGTATCACCTATCAGGTTATGAAGCTATATAATATAATTTTATACGCTTTTTCGTTATCGGTAAAAGGTAAATTATTACCCTGCGGAACCTTTTGGGAATTTGGCCCATAAAAACAGCAAAGTTATCAGCACTAAGTGGTTGGAGCAATAGATGCCATTTTCTTATCACTATGCTTGACACTCGAACACGTTAGATGAGACATTAAGACACTCGCATCTTTAAGATTAATTTAGAAAAAAAAAAAAACATGCAATAATGCAGAAAGCATTTCTTACAACAGATTTGCTTGTAAGCTATTCGATTCAATCTGCTTCCATCACAAGGTTAAAACGAAACATTCTAGGTTAAGTACTGATTTCAATTTACCGCAAAAATAATTCGATTGCTTGAATTATTATCGCCATTTTCTGCAGGTGTGTAAAAAAGCATTGAAAACATCTATATTGTTATTAGATAAGATAATATTTATTTTGGTTTACTGCAATTTCTATATCAATTTATAGTTCTTGAAATTACTTAATGAAACAGTTCTTTATTGGACACGGTGATTTCAATAACTAATGGTGAATGATAAAAATTTTGATGTTTTACAGACAGAGGTCGAAATCGAAGCCTGGTATTTTTAAAGGAATGGTAGGAATCAGTTTAAAAATCCATCTTCCAGACATTTTATAAAAATATTTTTTTCTTTTTATAAAATTGTAGGAATTAATGTCAACATTAAATGTTAAGTCCATTCAATTGCATCCTTGCATACTACAACCAACCTATTTCAATTTATAGTACCTGAAATTACCTAATAAAAGATTTTTTTTTTTATTGTAGAATTTTTTTTTTTTTATTCTAGACAGGAATAGGTTTAAAAGTCCCCTTAACTCTTAATTATAAAAAATATTTTTCTTTTTCTAAAATTCTAGAATTAATGTCAAAATTAAATGTTAAGGATACCATTGAATTGTACCCTTCCATAACACAACCAGTAGCAAAGACAACTACTACTTTAACAGCAAACCCAGTAGAAAATTGAGAGACTTTCTCAGCAATGAGGCTGCTTATAAAAGCTATCTTGGATCCACCATAAAAGAACTTTTTAAAAGTTACTTTATTTTTAATATTTTTAGCATTACAATTGTAGCATCTTTGTGATTATATGTAGAATTTTAATTTGCTTGACTTTAAATATTCTATGATACTTTGATGCCTATTCATTTAGTACTATAGAAGGATAGAATATACACAGTCCAGTCACATTAATGTGACCACCACCTACTTTCGACGTCAACGTGAAATAACCAGTCACAAAAGGCAGGTGGCAGCACATTGCAGTGGAGTGTATATAAAAAAATTCCACTTAATACCACTTAAATATCACTACATTCCACACTCCACTTAAAGCCAGAATATGCAAGAGTGCATATTCTGGCTTTTGACAGGTTGTCACATTAATGGGACTGGACTGTGTATATGTTTAGGATAAGGATATATTCATAGGATAGAATACAGATAAGACAAATATTCATGGGACATATTTTTTTGTAAGTAAATTTAGAGTTCAAAAATATCATTTAAGCAAGAACAAACTTTACACCTTTACAATTGTAAAAAAATATTTTGTAAAAAATAAAGAGGCAAGAGTCAAGAATCGGAATAATTTGGCTATTTACCCCTGGTTACAGATCAAATTTGCAATAACCAAATAACTTATTCGAAAAAATTGTCCCAAATCAGAAATTAAAAATTTACAAGAGAAATAAAAATAATAAAAAATAATATTCAATCTCCAGCAATTGTGAAAATTGCAACACCATGAAGGAATCGTCATAATTGAATGAAATTTAATACACAGTTGAGTGGTAGTGGTACAAATAAATGATTAAATGTTCAAAGCAAACAAACAATAACAAGAGATCGGAATCAGTATTTCGTGTAGCCACCACTCGCCGCAGTAAGTGCTGCTACACGACGTGGCATGGAGTTAAACAAATTTTGAATGTCTGCCTGAGGAAGAACATTCCCTATTGTTTATATGCGCACCCAAAGTTCGTCTGCAGAAGCAACAGGACGAGGATCACGAGCGAGACGCCGACCAACGAAATCCCACACATGTTCAATCGGCGACATATCCGGGGAATACGCAGGCCAAGGAAGCAGCTGTACCTGCCGCGTTGCAAAGAAGGATTGAACAGTCCTACCGATATGAGGGCGGGCATTGTCCTGTTGAAATGCAGCGCCTGGCAAGCTTTGAAGGAAGGGGAACAGCTTGGGGCTGTAGAACTTCACTGATGTACCGGTTGCTGTTCAGATTGCCCACAATTCTTAGCAATTGAGATCGTCCATGATATGCTATGGCACCCCAGACCATAACTCCGGGTGTTCGTCCACTGTGGCGTTCGATAATGCAGTCCGGGAGGTGGCGTTCACCGGCATAGCGTCTGACACGAATGCGGCCATCATGGTACCACAAATTAAAGCGGGATTCGTCAGAAAACACGACATGCTGCCAATCAGCACGCCAGTCTCTATGCTGAGCGGCCCATTGTAGTCGCAGGCGGCGATGGTTTAGCGTGAGAGGGATCCTGTATAAAGGAGTCCTTGCGCGCAGTCCACGCTGCAGCTGACGTCTGCGAATTGATGAAGCACACAATGAAACACCTGTAACTATTGACCACTGTGCTGCCAATTGTCTAGAGGAAGCTGTACGGTCCGTCAGCGCCCTGCTGACCAGGTGTCTATCATCGTGAGCTGACGTCACATTTCGGGGTCCACTCCCGGATTTCCGAGTTGTCCGACACTCGTCCGTCCACTGCTTCCAAAGACGCATCACTGTGCTGCTGTTACGCTGCACACGAGTGGCTACTGCACGATAAGACAATCCAGCTTCACGAAGGCCGATGATTCTCCCCTGTTCAAACTCTGTAAGTTGTACAAATCTCGCTCGCTTTCGTCGAAGAGGCATAAGTAACGATTGAGCTAACGTTTACCACTAGCAGATAACCACCGATAACCCTACACGCCTCGCTACAGCCATCTATTTATTCGGATCCATCCGCCGTTCAGAGGGCGCTGCTCAGCATATACATGCGCTACGGATTTGAAATTCTAAACATTTGCGCTAATTTGCATTTCCTGAAAATTTCAGCTCACTCGCGTAAGTCCTTCATGGTGTTGCAATTTCCACAAACATGAGTTTATATTATAAGCAAAATACCACGAATTAGGA
This sequence comes from Caerostris extrusa, assembly GCA_021605095.1. Taxonomy (NCBI): domain Eukaryota; kingdom Metazoa; phylum Arthropoda; class Arachnida; order Araneae; family Araneidae; genus Caerostris; species Caerostris extrusa. Next base: position 311,866 of record BPLR01004463.1, on the reverse strand, counting down.
ACACATTATACTGTTGAAAATAACAGATTCAATTTTTATATACGCAAGGCACTACGTTATCCGTACAAATATAAAATTAGAAAAAATTATATAATAGTAACAGGTATTAGTATATTACACTAGTTGTACAGTAGTTGTAATTCTGAGAATGTCAGAATTAGCAATAATCAGTAGTGCAAATTTAATTAGTGACACTGGTAGTAATAGTACTAGTAGCAATAGTCAACAGTAGCAATTCAATTAATTACTATAATAGCAATTCAATTAATTACTTTAATAGCAATTCAATTAATTACTATAATAGCAATTCAGTTAGTAACACTAGTAGCAATTCAGTTAGTAACACTAGTAGCAATTCAACTCTTTGACTTTTTCTACTAGCATGTAACTAGTTGATAATATTAAAAGCGATTCAACTAGCGTCACTAGTAGCAACAGATAATAGCAACAATTCAATTAGGGTCACTAGTTGCAATAGACAATAGCAGCAATTCAACTAGTGACACTAATAGCAATTCCACTCGTGGCATTAGTAGCAATTTAATTTCTGTACTACTATAAGTGTTTTTACTCATATATTATAAGTGTATTACTAGAAAGTCAGTAGTAGATATAATGCTAGCAGTGATAGTCAGTAGTAGCAATTCAATTCGTGTACTTATAGAAGTGTTTTTACTCTTGTATTATAATTCGTGTATTACTAGAAGTGTATTATTCGTGTATTACAAGAAAGTCAGCATTGCAATTCAACTAGCTTCACTAGTAACAATAGACAATAGCAGCAATTCAACTAGTGACATTCACAGCAATTCCACTCGTGGCATTAGTAGCAAATAAACTCATGCACTACTAGTAAGTCAGTAGTAGAAATAATACAAGCAGAGATAGTCAGTAGTAGCAATACCACTAATGGCATTGTAACAAATAAATTCTATACAAAATAGCAGCTTTTGCAAAGTATCAAATATTGCTACTAGTTGATGACACTAGTAGCAATTTTTTAACATCATATTAAATAGACAAATTAAGTGTACGTGTGAGGAATCTTTCAGCTCTAAACGAAGTATGTATTTACAACAATTTGCAATTGGTTTAAATAAAGCAGTATAAAAGAAAAAAATACATTTTTCCTTATATAAATTTTTCATTTTATGTTCTCACTTCCCAAAGTAGTTGTTGAATAAAAACTGTTTCAAACACTCAATTTAAATTTTCTTGAGACTAGCGCAGATCCCAACTAAACTTTTATGGAACCGTTTCCGTGCACAGAAAGACGAGAAGCATCCAAACTGCCCAAACTTTTTGGCACTTCAAATGCGTCGAACATCCCGACTCGAATGTAAAACTGCCCAAACTTAGAAAGAAAATAAAAAATTATAATAAAAATAAAAGTCCAGATTGAGTTTTCAGGAAGCCCTCTCCGCTTTACTTCCGCTTGTATGATTTTCACAATGAGCGGCCATAAAAACCTCCTTTTCTTGTTCCGGAATGGGCCCCGAAAAGAAGACTCGAAAGGGCCGAAATTTTTAAGGGCCTCTAAACGTCTGCTCTCGGAAAACGTTTTAATACCTTAAACTGGCGTTTTATGGCCATTCCGGCCTGCTTCCTGCTGCTGAAGGGGGGGGAGGGGGGGCCCTCTTCTGTGATTTACTCGAACAGGAAGAACGATTTCGGTGAAGATGGGTCGCGGAGGCAGATTCCTCCTACGAATGTAAATAGGTCCGAGAACTATAAAAGTCGCTTTTACGGTATTGTAGACTCGGAATGCTTTTACTTTTGAATGAAATGCGGATATTCCTTGTTGGAATATTAATTTCGATGCATGAATGCGATGTCGTATTCAAACAAAAATAAGACTTTTTTTTTTTTTCATTTATTATTCTTCCAAATTTATTTCATCGCCTTCAAAGTATTCCCCTTCGGACACAATGCACTTATGCCAACTTTTTTTCCAATACTCAATGCATGCTAAAAAGTCATTGGCAGGGGATGGCCTTCAAAGCGCGCGGCGATTCACGTTGAATCTCTTCAATCGACTCAAAACGGTGTCCCCGGAGTGGTCTTCTGAGTTTAGGGAATAGCCAGAAGTTTCACGGTGTCAATACGGTGCTTATGGAACGCTATAGGCTTCGTTTTTTGGCGAAAAATCACGAAGAATCCATGTAGTGTGAGCTGACGCATTCGTTGTTTTCGGTACCAATTGAGATTTGACTCGTTTCAGGCCCAAAAGAAAATTGACCGATCCTTTTGAAATTCAAACATCATCAACAAGGTCTCTAATTGCAAATTGACGGTTTGTAAGCACCAAATCTTTAATTTTTGGACGTGAGCTGCGTCGGTTTAAGGTTGGTGGTCGACCAGAGGGCTCTACTTCAACGCGTTCTCTACCTTCTTTGAACTGCTTACATCACTTCTAAACATTTCTTTCCGATATAGGAATGCTCAACGAATACCTTCTGCAACATTCTATACGTTACCGCAAACAAAATTGATTGCAAGTTCTTTTCTCAATTAATTCAGATATTTCAAAAATCGCCAGAATCAGTTTTAGCATCTCACAAGCGTAACTCAAACACTAATAAATATTTTGACTTCAAATTTCCCACAGATGTCAAGAACAGTGCCAGCAACCTAAAAAAAAAAAAAAAAAAAATTGAAATTCCGTAAGCCCGGGAATTTTATACTGAAAAATTGGTTGTACTTTTTGGACACAGTAGTATACATGGAAAACAAAATATAAGCAAGAAATCGAAAATACAAATTAGTTACTTTAAAATTTTAGTAATGAAATAAGCCCAAAACTTTCCTCATAATAAGACAATGATGATAATATGTGGGTGCAGTATAGATAACGCTGAAACGGTTTAGTTGAAAATGACTTCTGGTCAAAGTTCCCGAAATCCAAAAACAAAAGCGAAAATCACATTAAAAAAAAAACCGATGGTGTCTTCTGGATTGGCCTTTCATGTGTTTTACTACTTAAGAATCTCACCACACTAGTTTCGAAAAGATTAAAACCCTAAATAAAGCACACAGTGCAAAGGGCTTTTTGCAGGATACACCCAACCGTTAAAAGCGGATACTTTTCCCGCTGAACAATCGACGTAGTAGCCGGTGGCCGGACAGGAATGTCGCGTGCTCCGAGGGCAGCATACCAACTAGAGGAGATTCCCGTTTATCCGTAAATTAATTTCTCAAGGCTGGCGACAGCGTGTGAACTGTGACCGCGTCTCGCGCCCACAGTCCGACTGCTGGCGTGACAGGACAGTGAAAAGGCCGAAGGGCCTGTCCGCGACACAATGCCGATAATTACTCCAAAGTGCTTTGTTTGCTCATTGATAAACCCTCCCCCTTTCGGTTTCACCCCTCTAGATTCTACTTGAAGGAGGTGGTTGCAGGGAATAATGATTTTCTGGTGCCTGATGCAGTAAAGGAGAGTGTTCTGGGGATTAATGAGATTGGGTAATTGGGAGATTAAAGACCTTAATAACTTTGGTTTATCTCATCCAAAGCATATTGGAGAGAGAAATGGTAGAGATACTTTAAAGGGAAATTATGAAATGATGTAGGGTATTATTGGATTCTCAGATAATCAAATACAGTGGTACATCGTGTACGTCCTTAATCTATTCTGTCGGCTGCTTGCTAGCGACTAGTGTCAGGATGTAATACCAATCTATCTCTCTTTATATTAATTTATTATATTACAATATTAACATACCCTGTGCCTCTTCCACAATATCAATCCTATGTGATACTTAAAACCATAAACATATCTTATGCAGTTCTTGACCGTGTATCTCATTCAGACGCTCCTAGCGTTCTCCTCGTCGTGTCAAGATCTAACCGCATGTCGTACTTACCACACTGGACCACACAGTTAAGGTCCCAGTTACTCGCGACTATATAATAATAATTAAACCTTACAATTCTAGAATCTCGGACTTGTACAAAATTGGACTTGTACCAAATAAAGTAGAAGGTTGCAAGGATTAATGATTTTTCTGATCCTGGTGCAGTAAAGGATGATGTCCTGAGGATTAATGAGATTGGGAGATTAATGTAATACCTTCTGTTTATCTCAAAATCCAAGGGATATTATGGAGAGAAATGGCTGAGATACTTTAAAGGGAAATTATGAGATGATGTTTGATTCTCAGATAAACAAATACAGTGGTACATCGTATACGTCCTTAATCTATTCTAGAATCTCGGACTTATACAAAATTTGGTTTATACCAAACGAATTTTTCCTTTAATTATGAGATGATGTATAATATTATTGGATTTTTATGTAAACAAATACTTCAACATATACGTCCCTAATCAATTTTAGAATCTCGGACTTACACAAAATTGGACTTATACCAAATAAAGGTTGCAGGGAATAAGGATTTTTCTGTGTCTGTTAAAGTATGGTGTCCGGGGCATTAATGAGATTGAAGATTAAAGTAATATGTACGGTTTATCTCAAAATCCAATTCATATTGGAGAGAGAAGTGGAGGAGATACTTTAAAGGGAAATTATGAGATCCCGTATTATTGTATTCTCAGATAAACAAATACAGTGGTACATGGTATTTGGTACAACATCCCTAGAATCTTTGGACTTGGAATTTTAAAATTTATATAATTCCATTCTAGAATCTTGAATTTTGAAATTTATATAATTCCATTCTAGAATCTTGGTCTTGAATTTTTGAAATTTATATACGTCCATTCTAGATATTACTTATACAAAATGAATTTTTCCCATAAGAAATAAAGAGAAAAATGATTAACCCCTATCGCATAAAAAAAATCTTATTCTTACTGGAATATTAAACAATGGTATAAAACAAATAAAATTCTGTTTAATATAGAAATGCATAAATACAAAAGCAGTTTGTGGAAATACGTATATAAATTAGTTTTTACAAAATTTTAATTTTCTCTTTTTACATTTGAATCTTGTGAAGGATTACCAAATGTGACAATTGCTAAAATTCTTCCCAAAGAACTTTGTTTCTGCCTTATCCTCAGGATGTTTCGTAATTGTGACATCGTCTAGTCCAGGGGTCTCCAAACTTTCCAGCCTTAGGGCCATACTGTTTACTCCAGCAAGTACCAAGGGCCAAAACCATTTTAATTTTTCTGCCATTATCTATCATTTCTAGACTAGTCTCCGAGTACGCGCTCAGAGCGATAAATTCGCTGGTTTAATTACTACAATTACTATTGTGTGTATCGATACGACCGTGACATTTGACGACATCTAGAGGTCATAAGCGGAAATAGGTAGATATAACTACCGAGGGTAACCGCGGGATGTTCACTAGTTTATAATGTTAGTGGGATTCAGTTCAATTATTTGTTAGTTGTTATGCTTAAGTTAAATTTTCTGCGTATTATGCTTGTCATTAAGCTTTACCTAGCAAGTCAATAAAACCGAGTTATTATCATTCTGTGCTTTTTTATCCACCTTATTACAGCAACAATAAGGTATTCGCTGTCGCGGACCGGATTGATGACACTGGCGGGCCGGGATTGGCCCGCGGGCCGTAGTTTGGAGACCCCTGGTCTAGTCAATTCAATCAATGGTATTACAACATGCTCGGGCTTTGTTGAGGTTGCACTTCTCAGTAAAGTGTTTTATATCCTTCCATTTGGCAAAGCGTATGAGGTACGCGAATCGTATGCAATATAAATAGTACGTATAGTAAGTTGAATTTATTCCATAGCGGACTCATTTTAAGTTGGACTTAATCTAAAGTGGACATATATTAATGAAGACGTGTACCGAGGTACCACTGTTTAACGATATACTTTGTAAATGAAATTTGTGATAATACAAAATATTACTTTTAAGAATTATTAAATATTAATAAATATTATTAACTTTTCAATATTATTGTTGTATTCAGGGTAGCGTTTAATTTAGTTGAAAAATTGTGGGTTACTTTAGTTATCTTTAACATTTAAAGGATCTTGAGTGAATTGTGAAAGGAATTATAATGATATGGTTACAATAGTGTAGTTAAGAAATAAATGTGTGATATTCCCATTTGTGTCAAATATTCAACTCTATAAGTTACACCCATATTAATGACAGGAAATTTCATTTGATCAGGAAAATAGAAGAGGAAGTTAATCTTTCCTTGAATTTATTTCAGTATTTACAAAATTTTGGAGAAAATATGCATTAATACTTAAACCAACAATGTCTCAACAAGTAATAACATGAAGTTAATGGTGGTATGTTGATGGGATTGGATCAAATGATCCATTTGATCAATCCCATAACAAGTTGATGAGATGGATCAATTGATTTCAATTTATTTCATACTTCAAACTATTCTGTATACGAAAATATTTTATATTTTGAATAGGTACAAAGCATCGTAATATTATTGGATGTTTCAGCAAATAATTACATGATTTTAATAGTCAAGGCTTGTTGTATTAATTAATGGGATTAAGGTTGAATGCATGAGTAAGATAGAAGGTTTTTCAATTTATTTACAATGGCGTGCAAAACAAGGAGCTATGTTAATTAATCAGATTGTCAGGACATTGTGGGAAAGTACTTGTTGCGATCATTATAATCAAGAGAGAGAGAGAGATTCTTGTTCACATATCAAGAATAAGACGACACAGGTGACGTGGAGGCACGCAAAACTAGAGAGCAATGAGTACCTACACTACAAAGAAGAATGAAAGAGATCCTCTGCAAGTTCACATGAGTTCGTACGTGTAATATGGCAAGAAAAATTACTTAAGAAGTTATGGAGGAAAACAGTCCTTATGTCCAGTTTTGTAAAATTAATTTTTAAGAAAACTTTTGTTTTCTTAAATTTATTACTAAATATCAGTACAGTATAATTAAATTATATCATTACTGAACTTTTCAACGATTAATTATATCATAAAAAACTCAGTTTTGTTGATCAACTAATAATGAAATTGTTGAACTTTCCAACGATTAATTCTATCCTAAAAAACAGTTTTGTTGATCAAGTTATAATAACATTGCTGAATTTTCCAACGAATAATTCCATCATAGAGCGCTCAGTTTTGTTGATCATGTATGAGATATCACTACTTGAAATTATAATTTAGTTTCACATTTACAAATAAGTTTAGTTTTAAAAAAAGAAAAGAGTCTGAAAAAGGTTCATGGAAAGTATTATTCTTTTTAAAAAATTTATCACAAAAAATTAATATTTGGGAAGAATGGCAAGATACAAAATGTGATAAGGAAAACCATAATTTGTGGATGACGTTGGTTAAGAGGACAAATTTTTCTACAAAGCGCGTGAAATGGTATACTTTATGGGAAAAACATTTCATCACGTATTTTCTACATAAATATTTCACGAAGAAATGAAAAAAATGTGTTCCCTTCTAAAATGTTGAGCAACACAAGACATTTTTTTTTATTATTTATAAGACGCCTGTTCAAAAATTAATCCGTCAAAGAATAAATCAAATATTTTTTTTACCTAATTATTATTATTATTTTTTATTTAGTGTTCTATCCACATACATTCCAAGGTATTTTTAAATCTAAACTTTAAACAATATTTCTTTTTAAAGTGACATTTTTTTTTTTTTTTTTGCGTAAGTAATAACAGCAACGGGGCCTGATAGCCGAGTGACTAGCTCTCGGTGCCTAGGTTGCGTGTTCGAGTTCCAGTGTAGCACAGGTTTCGGGTTGGAGTCCCGGCGGTGCCATGGATGTTTGCAGTGGTTCTGAAATCCACCTTAAACTAATATGGGTCCTGATCTAATATGGCTACTACTACACCACAACACATCACATCACTGTGCCTAAAGGTGAGTTTCCCCTTAACAGTTTGGGAATGATGTGGGTGTGAAGAAGTCTGATTGGGCTCTGTGACGCTGTATGGCCATATGAGACCAGGACCTACGGTTTAAAGTGGATTCCGAACCACTACATGTATCCATGGCACCGCTAGAACTTGAACCCGAAATCTGTGGTACCCAGTGCTAGAGTGCTAGCCACTCAGCCTTTAGGCCCACAAGGTCTAATATGACTGCAGGGTTGATAACCCTACCCCTTAAAAGAAACATCTCCTGTCTCGAAATCTGCCTTGGCCCACAATGGGCTGTAGTGCTAGGAAGTTAGTTTGTTAATAATAGCAATAGGTCCCAGTGTAATTAACATGAATGTATCTAAAATTAATTTTGAACTTGTGTATATGAATATACAGGAATATGAATGTACAAAAATTCATTCATATTAAAATTTTCTAAATAAAAAAAAATAAGACATGAACACAAAAACAAAAGGAAAAAGAACTAGCAGTACACAATATATGCACATATATATATATATATATAAGTGTGTGTGTATGAGAAACCACTTCAATAAGAACAAACAAAATATATTACAATTCTATGGTTTTCCTTAAATCACTGTCTATATTGATATTTTTTATCTGAAACTGCTAAAAATATTTCCCGGTAATACTTTTATGCTTATTATTTTATTTTGAATTTCTTCATGTAATTTGTGCGTGTGAGTTTGATGTTATTTCTACGAAAAACGGTGGGCATAACTTATTCTATATTCATGTTACAAAGACCAAAACCCATAAAATCCCAGTCGACTGTTTTTGTCATTCAAATGTTATCCTTCCTGCGAAATGTTCCAACTCACAGCAGGGTAAATTTGCCATGACAGATTTGCTGCAAATCATCATCCGAATTTTTGAGAGTTTTCGCAAAAATTTGTATAAAAAAAAAAAAAAAAAAAAAAAAAATTAAAACTTATGTAAGTTTTGGGAAGACGAGGAAGAAATTATTTAAGAAAAGCGCATTGTTCGCTTTAACTCAACCATAACCTTTAGAAATTTACAAAGAAACTGTTTTCTTTGAAGCTTTTAATTCAAGAGACCAAGGTTTGTAATTTGACTAAAATATCTGCTATTAATAGTAATTTATTCTAAAAACTTTTACATTATATTTTTGTATAATCACAATTTGATAAAGGGATATACAATTATTATATAATTAAGTGTATTTTATGATATGCTTTTGAAAGGTAAAATGAATCAGCTTATATAAATTTTAAAAAAATTATTTTTTGTTGTAATTATGCAGTTTAAATCTTATTATGAACTGTTGTTGTTCTAATGCAGCTGGCAATACAGAGGCAGTTTATCTTTATGTCATACGCAAGGGCTGCACCACTATTACTCATTTAGCACTACCCAGAAGGCACATGCAACTTGAAGATATGCTACGGACGCGAGTCATACTACCACCACAACACTCTACGATCACATTAGACAGGGATCTACGGTTTAAAGTGGATTTCGAACCACTACGCACATCCATGTCACCGCCGGGACTCGAATCCGTAACCTGTAGTACCGTGAGCCAGAGCGCTAACCACTCGGCCATCAGGCCCTCTTTTTTAAGTAAATATAAAAGAAAAGTTGACAAATTTAGTGTTTCTAATATTTATTTTTTTCTGATTGATAAAAATCTTTGATTTTTTTTAAATAAATCTTTTGTTGAAATTAAGGACAAATTCAATATTTTAGATAAATCAAGAAATTATTAAAAATAATGAGTACAAAAAAATGATTATTTTTCACATTCCAAATGACTTCCGTTAACTAAACACAAGCAGAATCATGTTGGAAATTTCACTCAACAATGCTGGAAATAAAAAAGACCAAAGAGACGATGAAACATGAGCAGATAAGAAACATGTGTTTTGTCCGTCACTCATCTCCACCCCAAGAATCTCATCATGAAAATCCCGTCTTTCATTCCAGGAACGTTAATTGACCCGCGACTGTTGACTTCGCGTCTCTTCCGATGCCCATGGGGTCAAGACAGTAAAGGAAGTCCCCAACATACAATATTTGCGTGTGGCTCTTGACTGTCCACCTCTGCTGTCTAATAAGATCTCTTTAACCTCATCAAAACTCACAAATATAAACAAGTACCCTTATCAGAATAGAAGTTGTTGAAGTACATCTGCAACTGTTGACCCTCTTCTTCAACGAGACGATAGTCTTCCTTTGTGGTAAGGCAAACCCAAGCTGACCCATTAAAAGTAATTACTTTTCTATTGTGAACTCTAAATATTAGTTCTCTAAATAAAGAAATAATTTTTAAAAAGCTTTAATCTGCCTAATCCATTTTCAAATTATAAATTCATCGATAAATAACGGCCTAGTGGCCAATAGGCCAAACGGTTTTTTGGTTTGAAAAAACCCCTCTTAGTCTAGAGTTTTCTGAATATCCTTCAAAATTTTATAACACAAATGAAATTCAGAAAAAACTTCCAACGTTTTGTATAAATATTGTTGCAATTGCATTCCTAAGTTGAACATTTTGAAAATTCTGTACTTAAACAGTTGACTGTTTACGTATTGAACTATTTATTGGTAATTTTGAAATATAGCATATTTATCTAATTATCAACTGTTTAATTTTATAAAAATGTGCAACTTATGTGTGTCTACTTATAACAGCACGAAAAGCAACCCAGTATCAAAATCATTTCTTACTTTTTGTGTTAGACTTTCATTCAATTGATCCATAACTAAAACATATTCTATATTAATTATTATTTATCAGGATACACCCAATATTACATTAGGCACTTATTAGTTTTGAATCTGTGAGCAATTTTAAATACTTTGGAACAAAAAATTAATTGTCAAAATAATATCTTACCTGAAATTAAAAACAATTCTGTGTGCCAATAAGCCCTTTTAGGGTTAAGAAATCTATTGAAATCACAGTTTATAAGCAGAAAAACAAAATTCTTGTTCTATAAAACCCTTATTAGATCTATTTTGGTCTATGGCTCAGAAACTTGGACTTTGGCAAGATCTGATGAGGCCCATTTGGGTCTATTTGAGCGGAATATTTTAAGGGTTATTCTTGGAGGTGTTAGGGATTGTTAGGTTGGAAGTGATTGTTGGAAAGATAATATAACGCAGAAATTTATAAATGCTATAAAATACCCAGATATTTAAAAATTTATTAAGATCAATAGATTAAACTGGGCTGCTCATGTATTAAAACCCTGTAAAAGGCTCGTTTTGGCAAAGCCACAGGGACAAAGAGGAAGTGGACGACCCAAGTTGCGATGGATAGACGCAGTTTGAAAAGATTTTGCTGTACTAGATGTAAAGAATTGGAGGACTCTTGTCACCCATAGGAATGCATGGAAATCTCTTCAAAGGCAAGACTTGGCTCAATCTGAGCTGTCGTGCTATTGATGATCACGAGGATATTAATTATAATTATGTATGAAATTTATCTGTAAAACATTATAAAAGCTAACTTTATATTAAAATTCGGAACTTTCAAAAGCATTCGTCTTGAGATCCTCTAATAAACGAGGTTGGTAATGCTCAAAATATTTTTTAACATCTACATACTTGACAATATGGTGCACGCAAAACTGCTGAGCATATCCAGATAACCCAATTAAATTTGGTAATAGTTATTTATTACTTTGCAAGGAAATAAAATTAATTTCTGATTTTTAATTTCCTATTGATGTTTTCCTCCTGTGGGAAGGTCATAAATCAGACGGCATCGTATAGTGCCAGCAGATCAATTTAAATGGCCGAAGAGGTTATTTAAAGACTCCTCCGACAGAAGAGCTCGTTGTTGCGTTCGCCGGGGGTGCTTTCAACGGGATGCTGATTTAAAGGACATCGGAATCGGAGGAACCGCGGGGGTCTTTCTTAAGAGCCCTGCATCCCTGCGGCGGAAGAAATTCCTTTCCAGTTAATTTCCAACTAACCTATAAGGTGGATGCTTGCTCTTTAATATATTCAGAGATCTTGTTCACGCAGCGGAATTGGGTGTAGGTGGCTTCTCTATTTGGGCAAAGGAATCCGTCAGTTACAGCGGTAAGTAGGTATGCGTCTTTAATACGTTTCATATCCTTCTTGGACTTATACCAAACGAATTTTTCCCATAAGAAATAATGGTGAAACGATTAGTCGGTTCTCCTGTAAAAATATCCTATCGTTATTATAGAATGCATATTATAGGATTAGTATATATATAATAGGAGCATATTACAGGAGTTGTAACACGTTATAGGAAAGGTTGGTATACGAAATAGTGAGCATATTGTAGGTATAGATGACAGTAGCATGTTATAGGAGTTGGTACACATAATAAGAGCATATTATAGGAGTTGATATACATAATAAGAACATATTATAGGAGTTGATATACATAATAAGAACATATTATAGAGTGGATATACATAATAAGAACATATTATAGGAGGGATATACATAATATGAACATATTATAGGAGTTGATATACATAATATGAACATATTATAGGAGTGGATATACATAATATGAATATTATTTGATAGGAGTTGATATACATAATATGAACATATTATATGATATACATATATGAACATATTATAGGAGTTGATATACATATCAAGATCATATTATAGGAGTTGATATACATATTAAGAACATATTATAGGAGTTGGCATATATAATAGGAGCATATTATAGGAGTAGTATAAAATAATTTAAACACTTTTTTGTACTAAACTGCATAGATACAAAATAGGTTAAAAGAATTACATAGGAGAAATTCTATCAATTTTAATTTTATTTCTCCTTCTCTCTATAAAAATCCATCGAGTGCAAACATGGCATTGATGTAATTAAAACACTTCAGTACACAAAAGGGGATGAAGGCCCATATTAAAATCATATGGCATTTCGAACCGACCGATCATCATGTAATTCTGACAATATCTTTTCCAAAAAGACGCGATACGCCGTTCTGTTGAAGTTACTATGATAGAAAGCATGGGTCCATAAGGAAATCATTTACAATAACAGTCCACACATTAACAGAGAACATGCACCTGAAAAGCATTTGAACGTGTAACATGTATATGGGTTAGAGGTGGCCCACACATGGAAACTGTGCAAATTAAAAATTCCGTTGCGCATAAACGTAGCCTCATCTGCTTAAAGTACATTTTCAAAGAAATTTGACGTCAGTTTACTCTGCTACAATTTCTGATCCCACAATGTTATACATCATCATCAATAGCACGGCAGTCCAGAGTGGGCCAAGGCTTTCCTTTGAAGAGATTTCCATGCATTCCTCTGAGCGACAAGGGTCCTCCAATTCTTAACCCTCGATACAGCAAAATCCTTCTCAACTGCGTCTATCCATCGCAATCTGGATAGACGCATCCTCTTCATCTTGGTTTCTGTGGCGTTTGCCAAAACGAGCCTTTTTACAGGGCTTAAACTATTCATTCTAAATAGATGAGCAGCCCAGCATCTATGGATCTTAACACATTCTATAATATCTGGGTCTCTATAGTATTTATAAATTTCTGTGTTGTACCGTCTTCTCCAACATCACTTTCCCTAACATAGACAAGAATAGCCCTCAAAATCTTCCTCTAAAATAGATCCAAACAGGCCTCATCAGATCTTGCGAAAGTCAAAGTTTCAGAACCATAGACCAAAATAGGTCTAATAATAAGGGTTTTACATAACAAGAATTTAGTTTTTCTGCTTATGAGCTGTGATTGAAACAGATTTCTTAACCCAAAAGGCCCAATTGGCTGACACAATTCGGTTTTTTATTTCAGGAAAGATATTATTTTGACAATTAATTTCAAATGCTTCAAAAAAAGGCTTCTTTTGCGTGTGTTTTACCTTCCTTTAAATTTAGCACAGGAATCCAGAGATGCATTTTATAAATATATAGTTATTTAATATAAGCATTTGAATATTGAATAAAATTTTATTAGAGGAGAAATAACAGAAAATTAATAAAAAAATCCCCAACAAATTCTATCGATACTGAAAAATATTGAATACCTCCATAAAGCATTCTTATCTTGTTTAAAGTTACAATATTTGTTAGTATCGAATGTTACTTCTTTCGTTCTAAACGCATGAGTAAACAGCTGCTTTCCGTTGCCAACCTATTCGCATAAAACTCCATACTAACAAGAGGTCCCGTCATTTCATATTCCATCGCAAAAATCTGTTGTTTTAATCAATAAAAAGTTTTCTTCAGGGCTCGTGCACACCCGCGGGCAGGCAAAGATCTCGTAACTTTTGCCTCATTGCCCGTAGTCTCGTAAACAAGTTAGGGGCGCATTGATTTTCTTATCGGGGCGCAAAGGGTCCAGCGCCCCATGGTGAAATCCTTATCGTAAAAGTCTTGAGGGCCCCTGACTTCGTCAAAACTCTTTTAGGATGAGTTACGGTTCCTCATGGGTTGTGTGCAAGGAGGGATTAAAATGATGGCTTGTTCAGCGGGTGGACGTTAACTGCTAACCGCCTCAAAATTCCACCCCAAAAGTTCTTTTTTTCCGATTCGTGCCTTCTACTTCGCTCGAGTTTTCTCTCAGAGTCTTGTGCATTGGAAAACAGTATCGATTGGGGTTCTTGGTAAAGGATGGTTGGCGGTTCGGTGTAGTAGACGGTTTTCCGATTATTTCACTAAGAACAGAACGAACAAGGCAGCAAGTCACGGATCGGGTTAAGTATCAGGAAAAGTATCAACTTATTCTTTCAATGGTTATGCACAACCTTACAGTGCGAATAATTTCGATATCTGAGGATAGTAATAATGATAATGGGTAGAAATGGTAAAATTAACGTATTGAAGTCATATTGTTTTAATATTCAACTTTTTATCTACATTGGTGTAAAAAATAGTTGCATGTTTAGTCAATTTTCTTGAAAAGTATTGAACAAAAAATGAGACTAACTCTTTCAAACAAAAATGAGAAGCTGTTGTTCTAATACAATTGACAATACAGAGCAGTTTATCTTTATGTTATAAGTAATAGCTGCACTACTGTTACTCATTAAACACTACTCAGAGGGCACTTCTGTAGCTTGAAGATAAACTACGGACTCGAGTAACACTACTCCCACAAAGCTCTACGATCCTATTAGACCGATACCTACAGTTTAAAGTGGATTCCGAACCACTATAAACATGCATGGCACCGCCGGTACTCGCACCCGGAACCTGTGGTACCGAGCGCCAGAGCGCTAGCTACTTGGCCACCAGGCCCCGAAATATTATTATAATGATTCACAAAAAAGGGAGGGGGAAGAATTTTGTTTAGTAAAAAAAATATGAAATGATAATTTTTCACAAATCCCTTAATTAGTTTGATTGATCAATACTTTTGAATAGAAAAAAATTTAATATAAAAAAATAAATCTATTCTAAAACACATAAATTTTTCAAGATATAAAGCACTTACATGGGATTAAATATTTCGAAAATGCTAAATATATAACAGGCATTCATTGCAAATTCAATTATTTAAACATTCCTGTACCTCCATCTCACTGTGAGAAAGAAAAAGAAGAAATTTGAATAACAGCATTTCTAAAACAAATTTGTTTTGCAATTAGACGAAATATTAGCAGCCCGGACTTCTAATAACGACTGTTTTAATTACAGAATATCTGAAAGAGTTTGCAAAGTCTCGATAATAGGAAAATAAACAATGGTGTTTTCCTCCCAGACACTGTTTGTATCTTCGAATCCGGATTGGATACCAACATTCCATTGCAGCTATTAATTGAATTCGTGATCGAAAAAGAAGAAAATGGAATGTTTATTGAAAAGCTTCTTTGTTCTCCAAAGAGGTAAAAAAGTGATTTGGGTTTTTAATTAAGCATAAATGAATTAAATAGATAAAACAAGTTATAATAAGAATAAAAAAAAAAAAAAAATCTTCGAAGCTTTACAAACCTACTATTGTTTTTAATTTGCTAAAAGTGTTTTTTTCTTAATGTTTTCATGAGGTCAAAAAAGGGGATGTTTTCGTATAAACATCAATACAGCAAAATGTTTGCAAAATAAATCATGTTTTTGTATATTATAATATCAGAAAACTTTTGTAACAGCTTTATTAACACCTAACATTGAATTGTTATGTCTGAAAAAAAATTTTCAGCAAGAAATTTGACGAATAAGCATAAATTTTAAGCATAATAGAATTAAATAGATAAAACAAGCTGCATTAAGAAGAAAAAAAAAATGTAGCTTTACGAACTTACTATTGTTTTTAATTTGCTTACAGAGGTTTTCTTTTATAAATGTTTTCACGAGGTCAAAAAAAGGAGATGTGTTTTCTTTTGAACACCAATGCAGCAAAATTTTTGCAAAATAAATCATCTTTTTTTGTATATTATAATAGGACAAAACAGTAGCAACAAGTTGAGATTAAATTGCTAGGCTTGAAAAAAAATTTTCAGTAAGAAATTTGACGAATAAGCATTAAATAGATAAAAAAAGCTATATTAAGAAAGAGAAAAATCTTCGAAGATTTACAAACTTACTATTATTTTTAATTTGTTTAAAGTGTTTTTTTTTCTTAATGTTTTCACGAGGTCAAAAAAGGAGATGTGTTTTTTAACATCAATGCAGCAAATTTTCGCAAAAATAATTTTTTTTTTTTTTGTATGTTATAATAGCAGAAAACTTTTTGTTACAGCTCGATTAACACATACCATTAAATTGTTATGCCTAAAATGTTCAGTAAGAAATTTAAACAACAAGCATAAAATTTAGGCATAAATGAATTAAATAGATAAAATAAGCTGTATTAAGAAGAAGAAAAAAAAAAAAACACGTACGAAAATTTTTAAAATTTTTAATTTGCTTAAAGGTTTTTTTTTTTTTTTTTCTTAATGTTTTCGTTTTCACGAGGTAAAAAAAAGGGGGATGTGGTTTCTTTTGACAATCAATACAGCAAAATTCTTGCAAAAAATATATTATTATTTTTTTTATATTATAAAAGGTTTTGTTTTTCGCTGTACGGTCACTTTTTGCACACTTTAGTCTAATTAGACCGGGACATACAGTTTACAGTTTAACGTGGATTCAAAACCACTAACAAGCATCCATGCCATCGCCTATTATAATGATAAAATTTTTTGTAACAGGTTGAGATTAAATTGTTATGCCAGAAAAAAAATTTCAGTAAGAAATTTGACGAATAATCTTTCTGTTACAATATTTCCTAAAAAAATTAAAAAAAAAAAACTCACAAACCTTCATAGAATTACTGAGTAATGAAATAAATAACGCATAGTTTATATAGATTTACGTTTAAAACAATATTTATCAATCAAAAGATATGCTGTTGTTGTTTTAATGCAATAGCAATAGTTAATATTTATGCCATAAGCAGGGACTGCACCGCTGTTACTTATTTAGTTCTATTCAGGGGGCACGTGTAGCTTGAAGATAGGCTACGGACGCGAGTCACACTACCTCCACAACTCTCTACGATCCTATTAGACCGGTACCTACGATTTAAAGTGGATTAACATCCATGCACCGCTGGGACTCGAAACACCTGTAGTACCGAGCTCCAGAACGCTAGCCACTCGGCCATCAGGCTCTCAATCAAAATATATAAAGAATATGAATAGAAAGGTAGCTTGACATACTAAGTGTAATACTTAAAAATGAAATTATTATCATATTTTTCACTTTATAATTATTGACTGAAATAAGATATTATAATTTATATATTGAGTTTTAAGCTTTTTAATACATATCTGTAAAAAAAATTATAAAGTAATTATATAGATATCTCACATGTTTTGTTTAATATATTTGAATTGCATTTAAATGGAACAAATAATTTACAGAATAAGTAACTCTGCGTCCGTAGCTTAAGATAAGCTAACGAACCCCCTGGGTAGTGCTAAGTGAGTAACGTCATTGCAGCCCTTTATTATGGCATAAAACATAACTGTCTAAGTATTTGCCAGTTGCATTAAAAAAAATGGGGCATGATAGAATAATAATGATATAATTAAGAAATCTATGGTTTCGTAAATCAAAGGATTAATAAAGTACATGATTAGCTGTTGTGAAATGAGTCTCTGTCTTAGGAAAGACTTCTCCAGCAGATAAAATATGAGGTACTGTACCCATTCAATTTTTTCTCACGTTTTCTAAAACAGAGACACGAAAGAAGACGATATAAATTTATCTCAGAAACATATGATCTCTTAAATCAACACACAGACCAGTGTGTAATTAACATTCACCCTACATCAACAGTTCCATATAGTTCGTTCGTGCCTAGAAATAAAGAACCTGTCAGACTCATAGCATGGCCCTGATGGCTAAATTATGGAAGGAACATAAATAAATAAATGAATGAAACGTAATTATATAGATGCCCCAAATGCTTTGTTTAATCTACTATTTGAATTTCATTTAAATGGTACAAATAATTTACGGAATAAGTTTCCAGTATTGTTCTACTATCTAATCTGGATATGAGGGTATCATGACCTAGTGGTTAGCGCTCTGGTGCTCGGTATCACAGGTTTCAGATTCGAGTCCCGGCGGTGACATGGATGTGCATAGTGGTTCTGAATCCACTTTAAACAGTGGGTATCTGTCTAATATTCTCATCGAGGGTTGCGGGGGTATTGTTACTCCGAGCCCGTAGCATGTCTTCAAGTTACACGCACACCCTGGTTTGTGCTAAGTGAGTAATGTTGGTGCAGCCCTTAATTATGGCATAAAAAACAACTGACTTTATATTGCCAGCTGCATTAGAACAACAACTTTATAATTAATGATTGAAATATGGTATTATAATTTATATATAGTTAAAAAAAAAATAAACGTAATTATATAGATTTCTCAAATGTTTTGTTTAATCTGTGTGAGTTTTATTTAAATGGAGCAAATAATTTACGGAATAAGTCTCAGTATTGTTCTGCTATCTACTTTAGGCATGATAGAATAATAACGATATAATTCAGAAATATATAATTTCGTAAATCAATGGATTAATAAAGTACACGATTAGCAGTTTTTAAACGAATCTATATCTTTGGACAAACTTCTCCAGCAGATAAAATATGATTTACCATACCCATTCAATTTTTTCTCACGTTTTCTAAAATAGAGACGACATATATTTATCTCGAAAATATACGATCTCGTAAATCAACATCGCAGACTGAAATGCAATTAACATTCACCCTACATCATCAGCAATTCCATATAGTTCATACTACGTGCCCAGAAATAAAGAACCTGTCTGACTCATAACATGGCACCGATGGGTAAATTATGGAAGTAAAATAAATAAAGTCCTTCCTTGTCGATGGTAATCACTTCATTAGTGAAAATTCCCCGCTAAAGCACGAGATAGAATAAACAGATACAAAATTCCAAGCGCGGGAAATCAAAATTCAAAGAAAGAACGTTTCGTGGCGGCACCATTCTGATGCTGCAGATAGGGGGACAGACGGTGCAAGTGCCTCTTTTAAGAGACTGCAAATCGACAGCGAGTCGAGGATTACGAGTAGAAAGCTTGATCCTGTTTCTGATAAAAGCGTCGCCGGGTTTTCTGATGAAAGATAAATAAATATCTACAGAAAAAAAAAAAAAAAAAAAAAGCAATACTAGCAGTGGAATGATTCTTGGCTGTTGAGTGCTTCGATGTTAAACTTTGTCTGGTAATCTGTAACTCGAACAAACGATATCCGGATGCTGATATCAATCGAGCATTGTGTTCGATGCGCAATTGTGTGGTCTTCAATCACTTTTTTAGATTCAGAAAATATTCTATGACAATCATTTTTTTTTTTTTTATTGGTTTCGTATGTAGTAATGTAAATTTTTTCTGGCAATCAATCGAGCATTGTGTCCGATGCAGAATCGTGTGGCTTCAATCATTTAAAGATTCAGAAAATATTCAATGAAAATGAATTTTTATTATTATAACTTTTTTGACTTCATATGTAGCAATGGAAATCATTTTCAGAAAAAATCATTTTAAAAGGAATTTTTAAGCCATCATAGCAATGATTTCTAGAATTTCGAGTTTTAGAGTAGTTCCTTTATAAAGGTTTCATTTTCCCTTCTGCCAAATTGTTTTGTCTGCTTTATATATATATATATAACAATTGGATAAGCTGATATAAAGCAGCATCAGTGAGCATACATCTCAAAGCACCAGGTCAAGTCAAGTCAGAAAGAATCAGTAAATCAATATTTTCAATGGTTTTTGTCTACCTCTATGTATTGATACTTTCGCAGAAACAAAACATTATTGTAAATTCTGCTACAGTAAAAATAAAAATAACAATAATAATAAAATGGCCACCAGAAATATTTTTTTAAGTTATAAATAAAATTTAAAAATGAAATCAGAAACATTACAAAAATAAAAAAACGCCGTGGTTATGCTTATCATTCTTGAAGGAGAGTATGTTCGAATAAGTCGAATTTCTAAAAAAAAAATTGTTTTTCTTAGCTAGACCGGAGACTTATTCAATGATGTGTTATATACTGTAATGTTAGACTAAATAGACCATTAACTTAAAAAATAATTTGCCATTAAATAGAAATGATCGTTATATATTATTTCTCTATTTTTCTGGTTGTCTGAATTAAAATGAATAAGATCTAAATGAAAGATCTAAATAAATAAAACCTAATCAAAGTGAAAATTTAATAATCTTTCCTCTCTTTAAAAATTCGTTCTTAAAAAAATGTTACACACGTTTGGAATAATTTCATTTTTTTAGTAAATTTTCATTCGATTTAAAAAAAAAAAACACCTGAGAAATAACGTAAATAGTTTCGTTATCTATATTTTTTTTTGTCTAAATTTCTGCAGGAGTCAGGGTAAAAACAAACAACATTCTTCGAAATTATTCTTCTGGAAGACGAAGAAAAGCAGTGCAGGCATTATCTTTAAAGGGGAAGCTTTTATCTTTCCAACATTTCACTCCTCTTCACAAATTTAAATCAGTCCAGATGGATGGAATAAAGCACAGGAAATTATATATATTCTAGTTTGGTTAGTCTTTTCTTATAATATTTATCAAGAGATCTAGAGAACTAAAATTTATTAATAGTAGCAGAAGCTAATCCTTCAGATATATTAAAACAAATATGTGGTTTTTTTTTTAATTAAAATTATTCAAATTGAAAAAAAAAATTAATTTGACTACAAAAAAATAATGAAATGATGATTGAATGACAATTTTATCACTATATTAGTGATAGTACTGACTATGAATCTTTCAATCATATAAATAAAGAATTTACCCTACGTCGGTACTGATACTATTTTACAATAAATTTTAAGTATATTGGTAATGTTAGATTAGATCGACCATTAACTCAGAACCTTAAAAACACAGCCACTTTAACCTTACAAAAATAATTTTAATTAATTTAACCTTAGAAAAATAATTTACCTTTAAATAGAAAGGATCGCTATATATTGCTTTTCTATTTTTTCTGGCTGTCTGAACTAAAATAAATGAAACCTAATCAAACAGAAAATTAAAATTAAATTAAAGAATTTTTCCTCTCTTTAAAAATTCGTTCTTAAAAATATATTAATACACAGACGTTTGGAATAATTTCATTTCTAGCGGATTTTCATTAGATTCTAAGAAAAACACCTGAGAAATAACGCAAATAGTTTCGTTATCTGTATTTTTTTGATAATATACTGTCGGAATTTCTTCAGGAGTCAAGGTAAAAAACAAAACAACATTCTTTGAAAGCATTCTCTTGGAAGACGAAGAAAAGGAATGCAGGCATTATCTTTTAAGGGGAATCTTTTATCTCCCAGCATTCACTCCGCTTTGCTTCACAAACTCACATGTCCAGATGGAAGTCTGTCAAGCTTTCGTGTCTCCGCCGACCCCGAAAGCAATAACCGTCAATTAGCGACCGGATCCTGTGGTTGGAAAACAAAAACCACAACCGAATGACACTCTTATCTCCCGGATTCGAAGCTCATTCCCCGAAAAGAAAAAGAAATCCTGCCCTGAGATAAAATGCAAAAAAAGCGCCCAACAAAACTGACAGTTGTCGCCAAGTCCAGATTTCGTCCGATGTGAAACTCAGATAGGGCGGCCCTTTTCTTGAAAGGGGGGTCTCCAACACATTAATAGAAGGGGAGGGGAGGCCTTTCTTCGAAGGAGACAGGAAGTTTTTGCTTCGTGATATCAGGGCATTCGATCTCCCCTACTTGAAGGGATGTGGGTGCCATCGCGGAATTGTCAGCGGATCTCTTCTTGTGGGCTGCCGCTCGGAATATCTTTGGCCAAATTAAAGATCTTTTTTTTTTGTGTTGTTGTTGTCATTGCCATTCGTCTGAATGGTAGAGCAGTGCGCAAGTTTCTGTCGGTTTAGGCAAGAGTGAAACAGGTCAAGAACGTGATTTAGAATAGGGTCAAGGGTTATTTCGAATTTTGTCGAATATTGGAAAAACAAAAGGTAACCAAAAATATTGCTTAATGTGAATAACATAAGTGATAAATTCTCCAAAACATAAACAGATGTCTGCTGATCAAGTGACTCGTGCTTTAGTCTTTGGTACCACAGACTTCAGATTCGGAATCTGTTGGTTGTTGTTGTTTCTTATCCACTTTGTAGACATCTAGACCAGCCGACGAACACGTATAGGCTCATGGTTGAAGAAAAAAAAAGGGCAGCTTCTGATGTGATGGAGCACCCGTAGGTAGAAGTCTGACTGGGCTCCATAACGCTCTTACAGTCACGTGAGAAAGGAACCTACGGCTTAAAGTGGATTCGAACCACTACACGGGCAGGTCTCGAATCCGCAATATATAGTCACGAGCGTCAGAACGCTAGACATTCAGGCATTCAGCCCTTACTGCTTAATGTGAATAACATAAGTGACAAATTCTCCAAAACATAAACAGATACCTGATGCCAAATGATAGCCCCTTCTCTCATTAGCACTCTGATCTTTGGTACCACAGCCTTCAGATTCGAATCCTGACTGTAGCATGGATGTTTATTAGTGATTCAGAATTCACTTTAAACAGTAGGTTCGGTTATCCCTCGGTGCACAAATTAAATAAATATATAAAAACAGCGTAGTGTGGTTTGGTTTGTCATTATACGGTCATTTTGTGTAAACTTTTTGCTAATTAGAGACCTACAGTTTAACGTGAATTCCGAACCACAAAACACTGTAGAGCGACAAACTAAACCTGAAATAAACACAAGCGGCTATTTTACATGACTGATTACCATCTTAATCGATATATTTGAATGAAGGATATTTTTTTTATCGATTTGTCAATGTTCGATGGTTTGGTTCGTCGCTCTACTGTCATCTTATGCACACTTTGGGCTAAACTGACCTGAATCTACAGTTTAAAGTTTCTACTGAGAGATGAATGTTATTGTTACTAATCCCCGAGTGTGGAAATCCTGCACCAGGTCTAGAAGATCCCTTCGCAGGTGATTGGGCCATAGCTAAGGGTAACATGCAGCTTCACTGACTAAACCTCAAGACAACAGTCTCTACGATTACATTAAACCGGGACCTACCAGTTTAAAGTGGAATCCGAACCATTAAAAACATCCATGGCACCAGTCGGCCATCAGGCCCCTCAGTGGGAGGAGATTTTACCATAACATTTATGAAGCGTCAATAATTCTTTAAACAAAGTTGCTATCTTATAATATTGACTTAGTTTTGTATTTTTATTTCTTTGACAAATATAAAGTTTATCAAATTAGGCTATACTATCAAAATTTGATTCTTCTCTTATATTTCTCTATCTCATTTATCACTGATGTTGCTGATGGATCATAATCATAATTTTAACTTTGATTGTGTATTTCTACACGTAAGCTAAAACTTGCTATTTTAATTTTAAAAAAATCTTAGATTACAACTAAAATGAAATAAAGCCTTTGTTTGGGATTTATTTTATTACTAAATGTTATTACTATTTATTTTATTACTATTTATACAAAAATTTTATAAACATTTAACTATCAATTTTAATCTAATATTGTAGAATTTTCTATTTACTCAACTACTATTAAGTTATTTTATGATTAATAAATAAAAAGAATTCATAAATTTTTGTAAAACATTTATTAATTGTTACTTACTATTATTTTTAAAATTCGACGAGTTAAAGTATAAAGAAAAAATTATGGTTTGCACTAAATCTTTATACTTCATATAATAGATGAATGTAATGAATTTAGAATTAACTTAAAAAGTCAAACCAATACATTTGACAAGTACCAATATATCAATATATTTGAATCTTGTATGACAATTTTTAAATAGATTCCAGATGGTCAGTCTTTAATTAGAATATTTCTTATTTCGAATTATAATTTATTAGTCATTGAAGTAATTTATATCCTCAAGCATTTCCACGTCAAATAAACAACTGCAAATATAACAAAAATATCATATGATAAAGACGTAAGCAGTGGTTGAAATTAAAAACTTAAAAATTTACGATAGCAATAACAAACAAAAGTATTCTTTTTACAAATCACTTAAAGGAAACGAAAACAAAAAATCTTTTTAAAAAACATAATAAGTAAGATAAATAATCTTGAAGTTAAAAGGCGGTTCGAATCTATCCTTTCTTTAAACAACTCTGAAAAATGCAACCGTTTTTATCTCGAAATTGGAATCACATCCCGGCCTTTCTTGTCTTACATCGAATGAAGGAGAAAAAAAAATAATAAACGAGCAAAGAAGAAGGCAGAGATCCATTAAGGCCCCGAAAAGAAATTATTTTCTGAGAGAGCAAGAAAAGCTAAGATAAGGAAATTGCCATCCGCTCACAACAAAGAAGTCTTTCTTATTGTTGTTGGCGAAGAAAAGGTCTCATTGGCGAGCGTACTTACCAGCATAGAGATATACGTGTCCGTTTTGATTTCGTTATGACATGAAATTTCACTTATCCTCACTGCCGAGTTGAGCCTCAAGTGGACTTTTTCTTTTTCTCTTGGGGTTGAAGTGGACGCTGTCGAAACATGTCAAAAATGTCCATTTATCTCTCTGTTCTTTTCAGTCAAGGAGAATTCCTCAAAAGAAAAAAAGTTTTTTTGAGACCTTTTTGGCTGTCATGGAAATCCTTCCTTCCTCAGAAGATTGACGCATGCAGAAATGTTAAGAATAACAAACATTTGAAAAATTCCAACCACTGTTTACGTCTTGAATTATATAATGATGCTTTTGTTAAATTGGCAGTTATTTATTTTATTGAGAAACATGGAAATGCTTGAGGGTATAAATTACTTCAATAATTAATGAATTGTAATTCGGATTAAGAAATGTTCTGATTAAAAACTGATCATTTTGAATCAAATTAATAATTGTTATTCACGATTCAAATATATTGGTACTTCGATTTGCTTCTAAATACTTGTAGTCATACCAAACAGCCTACCAAGCCTGATGGCCCATTGGCTAGGGCTCTGGCCTTTGGTACCATAGGCTTCAGGTTCGAATCCTAGCGGAGGCATGGATGTTTGTGAATGGTTCGGAATCCCCGTTACACTGTAGGTCCCTGTCTAATTAGCCTAAAGTGTGCACAAAACCTAACATACCCAACAGGAGCTATATCAAACGAAATTTTCCCTATAAGAAATAAAGGGAAATAATTCATCCGTTTCCATGAAAAAAAAAAAAAAAAAAAAAAAAAACTTATTATTATTGATATATTATACATGGAGTTATATAAAATAATTTAAAGTTTCCAGATTTAATTTGTTCAAAAGAATTTAAATTCTGCTTTCTCTTCAAGATGCTTTGGATATGTGACATTGTCTGGTCATTCTAGTCAATGCTATTACGACTTGTTTGACTTTGTTGGTATGACTCGTTTTACCACAAGCGAGTCGTATTCAAACAAAGAATGTATACCAAACAAAATCTGTCAGATCTAACAAAACGTATACTAGTAAGCACGAACATCATTGATGTCATTCCTATTACAGTGGTACCTCAGTATACGTCCTTAATTCATGCCAGAGCTTTGGACTTACACCAAAAGAATTATTCCCACAAAAATAAAGGAAAAAAAATATTTATCCTTTCCCATGAAAAAATCTCATTGTTATTGGTATATTATGCAGGGACGTGGATACTATAAAATAAAGTAAACACTGCTTAGTGCTAAAATATATAAATAATAAGGCACTTGGATAATATACATACATAAATGAAAATTTATCAAATTTAATTTTTCCCTTTTTTTTTTTGTCTCTTTCCCTATTTGACTCTGATTGAAAATTACCATTTTAATTGGCTGTTTACTAAAAATTTGCTCAAAGAGTTTCTCTTCTACCTTGTCCACAAGATGTTCTGGAGATAGAACATTACCTGGTCATTTCATACAATGCTATTGCGGTTTGTTTGGGACTTGTTGAGATGGTGCCTTTCCTGCATTTTTGACATCTTTCCCTGCAAGCTTTTGACATCCATTTGATAAATACTTTGACATGCGGATCGTATTCTAAATAAAGATTCAATTAAAAAAAAAAATTTTTTTTTAACTTGTGATTTTTTTATTTGATGAGACAAAAATTACGAAAACTTCTCACCATAATTTTTATAACAATAAGAAAAAAATTATTTCTTATTGATTATTTTATACATTTTTTGGAACAATGTCATATGATCAGTTATTGTAAAGTAGTAAAATAATTCTGCACTGACATTTTGTCTCTACATTTAATAAAGATTTGATCAGATGATTTTTAAAAATAAATTTTAATCGCAATGGCACATAATATTATAGTGTCAATAAAAAATTAATCTAAACTAACAATAATCAAAGAGCTTCTTATCATTGTTTTTCTAAGGACCCAGAGCACAATGTATGTTGCTCTAATGCAGCTGGCAATACAGAGACAATTACTCTTTATGTCAAAAGCAAGGGTAGCACTACCCAGAACGCACATGTAGCTTGAAGATAGGCTACGTACGCGAATAAAACTACCCCACAATGCTCTACGATCCTATTAGACTGGAACCTACAATGTAAAGTGGATTCTGAAACACTACACACATCCATGGCACCGCCGAACTCGAAACGGAAACCTGTAATGCTGAGAGCCAGAGCACTATCTGCCCGGCCATCAGGCGCCCTGATTAGTATATATATACAATTTTTTAGAAAACTATCACTAGACCAATTAATCATTTTTATTGTATAGAGTTCAGCAATCAATTTCTTGTAGTCAGGCTAGTGATAATTTTTTTTGATAATTTTTTTTTTCTAATTCAGCTGACAATACAGAGATGCATAAGCAAGGGCTGCCCTTTTAACACTACCTCAGGGGTACGTGTAGCTCGAATATAGTCTACGGACACAGTCACACTACCCCACAACACTCTATGATCTTATTAGACCGGGACCACTCAGTCATCTGCCTCAAAGCAATGCATGTATAAACTACTGACTAAGAACGGAGACCATGGATGAACTACAGACTGTGGCACTCAAGCCTATTAACTGATGTTAATGACCATCCTGTTGACATGCATAATTTAAAAAAAGGAACGACGATTTTTCATCCGATGAAGGTCTCACCCATCAGTGCATCTGTAACTCCAGGGAGGAGCCGAACCTCCCACCGACATCCCTAACATCCAGCGCAAAGTTAACTGCTTTGTCGTCAGTGGGATAGCCAATTGTATTTATAATGACCACTGTTTAGTGAATTGGCTGTCTTTGGTTTCACTCGCCCCGCGCGCCGTCGACAGTCACCGCGGGGTGTAAAGCAGCTCCACCCCCTCCCGCCAAACGAGAACTCATCCGTCTCCCTTCAGCCCTGCGCCACAGTCCGATGTAGGCAGAAGAAGGAAATAAAATAATCGTTTGGCCGGATCGTTTGACTCGATCTCTTGGCCTGCCCCCGCTGCGCACTTGAATGACGGACCCCCTGGCTTCCAAGGAACTCTGAAATATGGCTGTCGTCGCGTCATTCAGCCCTGAATGGGGGTCGGCCACAAAGTGAGAACGGATTCGTAAGTGTGAGCTGTTTGCAAAATTTTGCAATTTTTGAATATTCCCTCAAGAACAAAGTCAATAACATTTGTTATGATACTTAACAATATTTTAATATTAATGTATTCACTATTAATTGTAACAGAAATTTAATTGTTTAATTAATTAATTAAATTTAACAGTTTAATTAAATTGTTTACAGAAAAAAATTAGTGAAATATTTCAGTTTTTGAATATATTTCTTCAAAAAAAAAAAAATATTTATTTATTACGATACTCAACAATATTTTTAGTGAATAAATTAATTGTGAATAAATTAATTGTTTCCAGAAAAAAAATTAAACTTAAAAAAAAAAAAAAAAAAATTATTTATTATGCAAGTAAATAAATTAATTGTTTCTTTTCAGTGTTTTCTCAAAAAATGTAAATAAATAATATTTATTACAAAACTTAACAATATTTTTATAGTGAATAAATTAATTGTTTCAGAAAAAAATTAAACAGATATATGTGCACTTTTCCCAAATTTGGTTGTCATGGGACCAGATATACACTTTTCCCTTTTCCGTTTGTTTGTGAGTGGCTATATTTCTTCAAAAAAAAAGCCAATTGGTTTCCAGAAAAAAAAAAAGTTAATGAAATATTGCATAAATAAAATCTGGCAACTTTTTTATAATTAAATTAATTGTTTCCAGAAAAAAATTAAACTTAAAAAAAAAAAAAAAACAAGTAAATCGCTTTTTCGCTTGTAAACAAATATTGGTTGTCATGGAATCAGATATACACTTTTCCCTTTTCCGTTTGCGGCCTAATGGCCAATGGCAAACAGGTTCGAATCCTGGAGGTGGCATGGGATGTTTGTAAGTGGCTCGGAACTGTAGGTCCCGATCTCCTTAGCCTAAACTGTGCAGTGCACAAAATGACCGTAGTGCGACAAACCAAACCTTTTCCCGTTTTTATCAATAAAGAAGCGAAGATTTTTAGTTTCAAGCTTTTCATTATATTAAATATCTACATGCAATTGCTGAGCAGTTATCCCTAATAATCCTCTGAGGTTTATTGTGGTTTGTTGCTCTACGGTCATTTTGTGCACACTTTTTGGCTAATTAGACCGGGACCTACAGTTTAAAGTAATCCTCTGAGGAGGTAATGCCTCTCTTCTTTACCATGACTGTTCGTGGTCTATATGTAAGTGGATTATGAAGGCCACCAATGTAAAAAAAAAAAAGTAGTAATAATAATAATAATAATAATAATGTTGCTTAAATTTTTAACAGGGATAAATCAGTCTTATAAACACATGTTTTGGTTATTTAATTGAACTTTATTTAACAAAATTACAAATAAATTGCGCATTAACTTTCAGCTATGTTAATTTTGGCAACTAAGTTCTTGTTAGGGTGAATTTCTATCTAAAAATAAATAAATAAGGGAAAATTCGAATGCGAGATATAATGCTTTGTGATGTAATAAAGGCTACAATATTTCCTTAAGTTTATGTAACTAAAAACTTATTTTTGTTCTAAGCATTTTAATGTAGTTTCACCGTTCAGTTTTGGAGGACAATACAGCAACTAATAAATGTATACGTTAAAAAAGATCAGCTTAATTGTAATTAAGGGGATGGGGGAACTCGTTGTTCGAAATTGCTTGTTTATTTTCACAACTGAGAAAGGTTTGAAAGTGTTTTGCTAGTTGTTGTTGTTTTAACTATTCCCCCTGGTGCAGAAAAGCCTACGCCAGGTCAAGAGACCCCATCGCAGTACAAACATCCATGGTACCGCCGGGACTTGAATCCGAAACTTAATTTTGTTAGTTTATTTAATAAGAAAAGCCATTTGATGACTCGAGTAGCTTGCTTAAGGTAAATCAATGAGTTATGCGTATTATGAACATGCTAATAATATTTTTTTCGATACTTTGATAAAAGAGACGATATTGTTATAAAACGATTAGACGGCAGCTTACTCTACTAGTAAAACTGTATCCTCATTCTTCGGCGTATTATGTAGAGTGCACTGCTAATTCCGTTGGTGTGACAATTTTATTATCGTTACAGATATTGTTTTAATAAGACGTGCGCTAGTACGGAAGATATGTAGCAGATTCACTATTATCCTGGATGCACGATGGACGCAGTGTACTACCACTTGTAAGGGACATCCAATTGTGATAACATCTGGCGTGTTTTCAACCTTCTTCTCCAGCCTGACGAAGAACTTTGCGGTTAATGGATTTATCGTGCTGTCTCGAATAATGATACCACCGTTTTTATTCTGTTTTATTACGGGTTTCTAACCAAGCTCGTACAGATTCGAAATCCACTTTAAACTGCAGGTCCCCGTCTGTTTAGCCCTCGTGTGCACAAGATGACCGTAGAGCTGCAAACCAAATCAAACAAACTGTTTTCGTTAGCTAAACGCTGTACCCTCAAAGTAAAACAATTAAAATCGATTCGGGTTTTTCCACGAAAATCATGATTTGAACGTGGTTCTAACATTTACCGTTTATTGTTGAATGTCACCTTAAGCCACTCTGGCAGTGTCATTAGAGAGTTTTTGCATACCGTATTTTGGACGTCCGTTATTTTTTCTTAATTTTAAACTGCGCATGTGTATCTGTAATAATGTTTCCTATGTGCATGCGCGCTAGGGAGAAAAAAAATAACGGACGTCCAAAATAATGCAAAAACTCTCTTGTCATCGTGGAAGTCAACTTCAGCGGCGCACTATGTCGTCGCCCCCTGAACTTTTAAATTTACTTTTCCATTTTCTGCGTCTCAAACAGGTATAGAGTTACAGTCTGAAAAGTTTATGAAAGATTAAGGGGGGCTTCAACAAACGCTATCCCCCGCCGAGGCTACTGAAGAAAGACAGCCCCAATGACTAACGAGCCACGAGATATGAAAAATAAACGGCTCCAAACTCGTACCTCAAACTATCTATTAAGCGCCCGAATCCGACCCGTGACCCTACATTCAACTCTTATCGGAGTTGGTTTTGGAAAACGCGGATTTTTATCCCAAATTAAGGCTGATTTATTGGGCGGAGTTTATCTTTTAAGACTGGCGCTGGTATCAACAACGTCGCGTGGTTCAAGTTCTGGTTGTTTTTGCAGGCTTGGAGTACTAGGAATTGTTTTCGGACACATTATTTAACTTGATGCCATCACCAAAGTTTTATAAGCTAAAATGGATGTCAAGACATTTTCATACCAGATCTCTGTGGGATAAAGTTTTATACCCAATATTTCTCAAGTTTGACTTTTTTCTATTTCTATTTGTCAGCAACTAATAAGGCTCTGGGTTCAGTTCTTTATCATTTTTGTTGTTTGCAGTATAATGCCATTTTCTGTTCACATGGACCATGATTCCATTTCAGTTTACAAAATTTTAGAAGTAATTTGGTAATGATATTATCTTCACTTGAGGTAGATATAGGGTGCCTGATGTTTGTAGTGGTTCGGAATCCATTTTAAATCGTAGATCCCGGTCTAATATGACTGTAGAGCATTGGGCGTCAGGCTGACAACCCTACACAGTAAAAGATAATAAGATAAATCTGCCAGTTAGCAGACGGCCTTGGCCCACAGTGGGACTGTTGTTACAGTAAAGAAGAATGTATGTATATAAATCAAAATCATATATCATCATCAGTGGCGCAACAGCCCCATGGTGAACCAAGACCGTCTGCCTATTGGCAGATTTCTAGACAGCAGAAGTTATCTTTTTACGGGGTAGGGTTGTCAGACTTTGCCCAACGCTTTACAATAATATTAGACAGGGACCTACAGTTTCAAGTGGATTCCGAACCACTACAAACATCCATGCACTGCTGGGATCTGGAGCACCGAGCACCAGAGTGTTAGTCACTCGGCCATCAGGAACTATAATCAAATATAGAATATATAAAGGGAGAAACGTCAAGGAATGTATTGGAAACGCGACCTTTAGCACAACAAAAACCATTAGATATTCAGGATATATTTTAAAATGTTTATCTCTCTCCCGTTCATGACAAAGATAGTACGTTATTCATCAAAACATTTATTTTATATTGTGGTAGTTTAATCTCTTGAAGAGAAAGACGACCGAAAATGGAGTTAAGTTTTCTTGAATACATGTAAATTAAGACTGATTTATTGGGCGGAGTTTATGTTTTAAGATTAGCATTGATTTCAAATCTGGTTGTTCTTCAGGCTTGGTAAAAAACGTTCTAGGAATTGTTTTCGGAGACATTATTTAACTTGATGCCACTACCAAAGTTTTATAAGCTGAAAAGGATGAAATCAAAAGGGATGCCAAGACATTTTTCATACCCTGGGATCTATGTGGAATCTTGATAAAGCTTTAATCCCAATATTTGTCTTTGTCTGCCTTTAATTGACAGTAATTAATATGTCTCTGGCGTGAGTTTTTATATCTCTTGATGTAGATACGGCGCAGTTTATATAATATAGAATGTGGGAAGGTTTTTTTTTATTTATTTCTTCTATATATTTATATTGTTATTCATCAGAACATTTATTATATATTGATTGTATATTTTTCATTGAACAGTGATTTGGTCTAGTTTGTCACTCTACGGTCATTTTGTGCACACTTTGGGCTAATTAGACCGGGACCTACAATTTAACGTGGATCCCGAACCACTAATATATATCCATGCCGCCGCTCGGATTCGAACCTGAAGCACCAAAGGCCAGAGCGCTAGCCAATTGGCCATCAGGCCACCATTGAACAGTGAAGTCAAAACAAAAAGAATTAACTCATGAGAAATTTGGCTTTTTTTTAATTTTGTATTTTTAAAAAAAAAACGAAATCATTTTTATTACGTGAAAATTAATTTGTGAACAATTTAATAATCCGCATTCTACAAATTAACTTCATCTGCTACTAGAGATATTTGAGAGAGCTAGTAAAAGTATTGGATATAGAGAATAATTTAATTGTTTTACATAATAAATTAAATTTAAATAACATGCAGAAAGTGACAGAACAAATATTTATTATTCAAAAACGTTGATAAGTTATATAATAAAACTGAATGAAGTTTTAATTATATTGTTTTGTATTATATGTAATAGTTTATATTTGTTAATTTTGAGTTATTCATTCATGTAAAACGAAAGTAGAATTAGGCATTTTAATACATCCTCATTTCTTTGTATTAATCTCTTATATTAATACTAAGAAATAATGAGTGTATAGTTTACCATATTTAATAATATTATAATCTTACTAATAATAGTTTATTATCAAATCTGTACACAGTTGCCCAGGAAATCTTCCTTCTCACATAACACAAGTAAAAATTTTATAAATATTTCTTCATGTGTTATTTTATTTATACTGCACTTAAAGTAGTTCTCATGCATTTAAAAAGAAAAACAGGGAGATTTTTAATATTCATCTAAAAGTTCTGATTAATTTTTAGCAGTATGCCTGATGAAAAATTCGTTAGCCACATTTTGCATTTTTTTTTTTTTTTTTTTTTTTTTTTTCCCTTGTACACAAACTATCAGACGTATTTAATTAAATTAGTAGAAAAAAAAAGTTGTACGTTGTACGTTGAGGCAGGTAAATGTTGTAAAAAGAATTCAAATTACAGTTTTGGCGTAAATTAAAAGCTGAAATTCTAAATTAAAATAAAGATTGTTACAGTTTAAATGAAAGAAGAGTTTCTTATTTAAATATTCAGAATTAACAACAAAGTTTTAAATTTTCTTAATCAAAAATTCCCCCCCTTTTTTTTTTCTCTCTCTCCCTCAAAATTAACAACAAAGTTTTTACTTTTTTAATCAAACAATTTACCTTTTTTAAATGGTAGCAGAAATAGTTATGCATAGTTTTTTTATATCTATTATAATTTCAAATAATTTTGTATAATGAAAGCAAAATATTAAAATAGAAGGAATAAAAATATAATTTAATTTCAAAACTGCGAAAAACGTTAAGTATACATCAATTTCATATCCTTTAAAAGAAAAATAATAGTCTTTTCAAATAGGAAAAGTAAATATTATCTAACTATCACGTATAAATAAATGCAAAAAATTATAAATAAATGCAGGAATAATTATTGCTATTATAATCGTAACAGCATAATCTTTTTAAAAGGAAAATAAATTTTAAAATCTATAAAAAATAAAATATAAAATTAAACTACTAATAATAACTATAATTGATGATCATTATTAGTAGTTTATCTTCTTCAAAGAATGAATAAAAATATCATATTTAGATATTTTATAAAAGGTAAAATCTTTCAACAAAAAAAAAATAATTTTTCTATCCCATTTTCCTATTTTACCTTAAAAAGAAAAGATCTGAATTATTATTGTTAAAAATTAGAAAAAAATAAATCTTGTGAGTAAAATAAATCTTGAATATTTTATAATTATCGAGAAAAAAAATCTTTGATTAAATCTTAAGTTAGAAATTTTTTTTTTTCTGAGAATCTGAAATTTTTTTTTCTGAAGTCTTTTTCTTTTAAATCTTAAACCTTATTTTAAAATCTTAAATTTTTGTCTATACTGACTGTCATAAAGATCTAATCTTCAAATGATTTTATAAATATTGTTCTTTAATCTAAAAAATATGTACGTATGTAATGCACATATAATAATGTGTAACATATATAATATAGATTAAGCTCATTATATTTGGCAATTAATTAAAAACAAATGCTGAGAAAATAAGTAAAAATTTTTTAAATATCATTAAGAATTATTAATAATTTTTTGTAAACAAATTAAATTTATTTCTAAAAAAATATAGTTGTATTAAATTGTGTTTATACAGTTGTTGTAAGCAAATTAAATTTATTTCTAAAAAGAAATAATTGTATTAAATTCCATAAAATTGTATTTATACAACTGTTGTAAACAAATTAAATTTACTTCTAAAAAATAATTGTATTTATACAATTGTTGTACACATTAAATTTATTTCTAAAAGAAAATAATCGTATTAAATTGCATAAAATTGTATTTATACAATTGTTGTAAACAAATTAATTCTATTTCTAAAAAATTTGTATTTATACAATTGTTGTAAATAAATTAAATTAATTTCTAAAAGAAAATCATCGTATTAAATTGCATAAAACTGCATTTCTACAAATGTTGTAAACAAATTAATTTTATTTCTACAAAAATTTGTATTTATACAATTGTTGTAAACAAATTAAATTTATTTCTAAAAAAAATAATTGTGTTAAATTGCATAAAATTACATTTATAAAATTGTTGTAGACAGATTACATTTGTTTCTAAAAAAAAAAAATAATTGTATTAAATTGCATAAAATAATTGATAAAATTGTATAAATTGTATTTATAAAATTTGTTCAAAATTAAATTAAAATTTCAATGTAAAAATGAAAATGTAAGTATACAATTAAAATTAATTTCAATGTAAAAATGAAGTATACAATTTAAAGTACTCACTCCTTCTGCCCCAAGGATTTCTATTTCTTCCTCGTCCTGCATCAATAAAATTGCTTTGCAGCAGTAAAATCACAAGCACAGAAAAGATGGAAAAACTGTTTGTAAATATATCCATTTTTTTTTTTTTTTTTTTTTCGCAGCACACTAAGTATATTTCAAATTTTAAAAATTATTCCTTCAAACTAAATCAAATAAAATTTATCTCAAAAAACGTTTACACATAAAGTAAATTTTTCTTTGCAATAACTGTATACCAAAGTGCAATATTTCCTGGTGACAAAGTGGAATTCCTCAGGTGAAGCAAAAATTCCATTTAATATTCCCGCAGTTAGAAAGGTGCTTCAATTTGAGTGACAGTTATCTCCGAGGAGAGGTTACTGGGATGAAAGAAAACTTCTCGCCAAGCGTCTCGCCAAATCAGATTAGAAAAAGCATCACGGATTAGCCCATGATTGCAAAAGAAGATTTACGTATTGAGATTTTAAATAAGAAGAATGTAAAATAAAACAATTTATATTTTATATTACCTTCTACTAAAAAAAAATTATTTCTTATTAATATTACATTCAAAGTAAGCGACCACGTTTGGTTCGGTTTGCCGCTCTATAATCATTTTGTTCACACTTTAGGCTCATTAGACCGGGACTTACAGTTTAACGTGGATTCCGAACCACTCATAAACATCCGTGTCAGCCAGGATTCGAATCTGGAGCCCGTGGTACCGAAGGCCACAAGCTCTAGCCAGTTGGCCCTCAAGCCAATTGATAAGAATAATAATAATGAATGCATTGAATTGATTTTGAAGTGAAACTTGTACAAAAAGTAACAAAAGCCTTTTCTTATTGATTTTTATATAAAAAAAAACAGTTTAGTTAAATAGTTTCATAGCTGTACATCAACCTCTAAGTGATATAAGGCATGTTACATTAACATCGATATAGATATATCCAAAAACAATTTAATGTAATCTACTTTTATTATAATGAACTACATTTTTCTTGAAATTACACCAAAAAAGAGTATTTCGACTAATCGTTACTACTACTACTACAACACCCCACCCCACTGTGCCTACAGCTGAGTTGCCACTTTACAGTTTGGGAAGGATGTGGGGAGAAGTCTGATTGGGCTCTGTGACGCTCTACAGTCATAAGAGACCGGGACCTACAGCTTAAAGTAGATTCCGAACCAATACAAACATCCACGGTATCTCCAGGATTCGAACCCGTAACCTGTGGCACTGAGGGCCGACTAATCGTTATTGTTATTCAAAACTGAAAAAGGACTACACTATACATAATATTTTGTTAATTTTCCATTTGTATATTTTTGAATTTCTCTATCACAAAATTAAAAACTGCTTCAATATAGCTGTTATTTTTATTATATTAATGAATAGTCAATTTTTATCTTAGCTATCTTATTTTAATTTATTCAATCTTATTTTTGATTTAAATAATTCATTTCTTTATACTATAGTTCATTTAAAATATAGAAACGACGATATAAAATATGCGCCTGTTAATAAAATTAAAAAAAATTGCAAAGATTTTCTTTTAAAAAAAAAAAGTTGCAAAAAATAAAGAAAAAAATAAGTCGCAATTCGAAACATCATTCCAAATTTTAGGACATCTTAAAAAGTACTTTAGAACGTGTTTAAGAAATCATCAAATTTCTGTTTCGAGAATGAGCTCATAAAATGATTCATAAATGAATTACTCAAAACCGCATAATGACAATGATGCATTTTTTATTTACTGTAATTATTATTTCTTTCTTTATTTTAATTTAGAAATGACAGCCTGATGCATCTTGAAGCCGTTGGAATAAGTGCTTCTAATGTGCTTTAAAAAATTTATGTTATAATTATAAGCTTAACAATGTTCAGAATTACAAGTAAAATGATCTAATGACATAATAAATGTGACATTTCTTGATGGTACAAAATTACGTTAAATATATTTTCTTATATTTTATTAAAGCATATCCCAGTTAAAAGATAATTAAAAGTAAAGTTCCATATTGGAGCTTCATATTTACTGAAAGAATTCTCGTGCCCATAAAATTTAAGTGTATTTAGAAATAAAAAATAATAATGAAATCATTTTAAGTTTGGCACTGAGTAATTTTGTAATACATTTAATTAGAATTTTGTAAATTTAGTGTAGCACACTATTGAAAAATTTGTAATCGAACTTTTCCTTAATATTTGGTAAATATTTTTTACAAAGGAAAAAGTTCGATGAAGAGAGAGAGAGAGTAAGAGTAAATAAGAGTTTTGTATAAAAGAGTTTGAATATTGTAGAATTTGTAGTTTTGGAGTAGTAAAATTTTGTAAATAACATAATAATTTTCAAAGAGATATAAATTGGCAAATGTTTTTCTTTTTAAATTAAATTATAAACAAATTTAAAATGAACGTAATTAAAAGCTGGATATCTTCTGAATAGTTCGACAAAGGAAAAAAAATAAATAAATAAAGTACCGGGTCCGATTCCCGACCTTTTTAATTTTCTACTATCATGTGCACTACTATCTATTGTTTTCTACTATTTCCACTAACTTGTGGTTTATAATGGGGATATCTGGTCGAGTGACTTTAGCTCAGTGTCACAAGTTTCGGGTTCGAGTCCCGGCAGTGCCATGGATGTTTGTAGTAGTTCGGAATCCATGTTAAAGCCTAAGTCTCAGTCCAATAGGACTTTTGGGGTAGGACTCATAACCTTACCCTGTAAAAAGAAAGCATCCCCTGTCTCGAAATCTGCCAGTAGGCAGACGGCCTTTCACTTGAATTCAATATTTTTTTTGCATTTCTTTCACGAACTCTTTTATAAATAATATTTATTTAAATTTCTTTCACGAGCTATTACTTAACGAATTATGTAAAATTATTCCAAAAGATCGTCTGGTTAAAGCAAAGACCATTTTATTTCAAAGTTGTTGTTCTAATGCAGCTGGCAATACAGACGCAGTTAATCTTTATGCTCTAAGCAAGGGCTGCACCGCCGTTACTCATTTAGCTCTATTCAGGGGCACGTGCAGCTTGAAGATAGATTACGGATGCGAATAATACTACCCCACAACGCTCTACGATCCTATGAGATCGGAACCTACGATTTAAGATGGATTCCGAACCACTACAAACATCCATGCCACCTACTTTACTCGAACCCAAAAGCTATCGTACAAAGTGCCAGAGCACTAGCCACTCGGCCATCAGTCCCCATTTTTATTTCAAAGTGAAAATGAGATTTTTCAAGAAAAGAAAATCATTTGGAATTCTATAATTTATAAAATTGCCGTTCTTGCATTAACATTTTGGGGCCTGATGACCGAGTGGTTAGCGCTCTGGCGCTCGATACCACAGATTTCCGGTTCGAGTCCCGGCGGTGCCATGGATATTTGTCGTGGTTCGAAATCCACTTTAAACCGTAGGTATCGGTTAAACATGATCGTAGAGAGTTGCGGGGGTAGTGTTACTCGCGTCTGTAAGTTATCTTCAAGCTCTACGCACCTCCTGGGTAGTGCTAAGAGTGAGTAACGGCAGTGCAGCGCTTGCTTAAAAGCATCAAAGACCGCATAAGTGTTTGCGAGCTACATTAGAAAAAAAAAAACATTAAATTTAATGCGTAATCAGTATATTTTCCCACAAATTATTTTTATTTACTATTTTTTGTTTCTTTATTTTCTCTTATTGAATTACAAATAATAATAATAATAATAACAATAATAGATATCTATAATCTGGATCGCCAAACGTCGCCAAAGCAATTTGCCAAAAAGATAAACACACGACCCTGGCAAAACCAGTCAATCGTTTCCATCTGTATTCCGTCTTTTCTTATTGGCTCTACGACCGAACAGATTCGTGATTGGACCAACTCATCGCACAAACACGTGGTTGCGCAATTAAAAAAATTGGAAGAGGCACCACGAGAACTATTTCTCTGATGACAAATAAAAAAAAGAACCCTAGAGGAAACAAAAAAAATAAATAAATAAATAAAATAAAGGCCAGCACTGGCGAATAGATTTTCTTTTTCCTCCCAAAATTTTTCTTTCTTTTTTTTTTTTCTACTTTCGTATTCCGAAATCGTAAAGAATCCCATGGATAAGATAAATTCGGCATTCTCCTCTCAAAGACGTTGAGTTATTTCGAGGTGAAATCCTCCTCCTTTGCAATAAGATAATGAATAGTAAGATTGCGAAAGGATAATGAATAGTACTTACATCAAGCCAAGATAGAGGCTCAAAGACAATTCAGTGCAGAAAAACCAAGTGAATTGATAGACATTTGTTAGAATTTTAATTGGGTATTGAAGTTCGTTTAAGAATTTAAAATGCTATTATATGAATACCTGGTTCATTAAGACATCATTTGTAGATTAGCGGATCCCTAGGTATTTTATGCTTATTAATTTTTGGCAATTACAATATTTTAATAATATAGATAAAATGTGGTTATACATTGTTTAATTTTTATGTAAATGTTGCACAGCGTTATCTTTAATGGGTCTTTATTTAATATACTAAATATCTTATTAAACTTATGTTGTTTTTGAATATTACTTGCAACAATGCCTATATAATTTTCTTTTTAAGAGTATAATTGGGATATGATGACCGAGTGACTGGCGATCGGTGCCACAGGTTTCGGGTTCGAGTCCCGGCGGTGTCATGGACGTTGTAACTGTAGTATAGTTCGATCACCGATTATGTGGAAAAGCAAACATCCGGTTTAAAAGCGGAAACAGACAAATCGATTACATGTTGGGGGTGCAAGTCAGATATACGCTATGCAAAAGAGTTTTTTTTTTTTTTTTTCAATGTTAAATAGTTAGTGTGGTGTTTCATCTAATTTTTTTTTCAAATTATCTAATTTAAAATTTTAATTTTTAAAAATTTAAATTATTTTTATAGTACTTAATCTTTTTTTTTTTTTTCTTTACTTACACTACAGCCTGTTACAGGCCAAGGGCATCTCAACAAGCTTCCTCCAACAGATCCCATCTAACTCAGCAGACCACCAACGATTGACTTTTTAATGTATTGAGATCTGCCTCTACACAGTCTATGCACCTTGTGCGAGATCCACCTGTTGCCCCCTACATTTGCAAAGGTAACTTTTTCAACAGGGCTCATATTATCATATTTAAAAATATGCCCAAGCCATCTGATGCGAAATTATTTGATGAATCTGGTAATATTAGGTTGCTTATATTTTCTATTGATTTCATGGTTAACAAAATTCATTGTAATTAATACCCATCCGAAATTCCTTTTCTCCTATTGCACCGACATGTTTTATTCCGTGCGACTTGCCGCTTGCCAATTTAAACTACAGGAAAATTTTAATTAAAGTCTAACTTTCAAAAGCTGTCAAAAAGAACCACTCGTCATAATGAGTTTAAATTTGAACTGATGATACTTGAAGAAGTGGGAGACAGTACGGCATCAAAAAAGTTCCATAGATTTTACCCATCCTATTGGGTATGACCTGCCGTGGTGGATGGGCTTTCCACTCACAGTGTCACAACTGTTGAATGACTTGGAAGTCATTTTTCCGACCAAAATCGAAACAATCCAGCACATTGAACACTACAGTTGGTCGAATGTTCAACTCATGTCAAATAATATTGTAATATAGAGAGAGATATATAAAGAGAAAACGATGAATCCGTTGCTTAGAAAGAAATCCTATTATTGTTACCTATTAAAAACTATTATTGCATAAAATATTTAAGCATTAATTCTTAAATGCAAGTTTAATTTTCTTTTACAAGGTTTCTTTTTTTCTTATACAACGACAAGGTTGAGTATCCTAGATTTGATATTTGCCAAAAATTCTATGCAAAGAACTTTTCTTCTCCTCAGAATGTTTGCGGCCTGGTGGATAACTGGCTAGCGCTCTGGCCTTTGGTATCACAGGTTTCAGGTGCGCATACTAGCTGTGGCATGGATGCTTCTGGGCAGTTCGGAATCCACTTTTAAACTGTAGGTTCCGCTCAGTTTTCGCCCTCGCGTGCACAAGATGACCGTAGAGCGGCAAAACCAAACCTGAGAATGTTTCGAAAATTTGACATTAGTCATTCCAGATAATGCCATTACGGATTTTTTTATCCTTGTTGAGGAGGTACTTCAATTCAAAGTTTTTGATAACCTTTTATCTGGCAAAAATTTTGACTTGCATGAGCATTTATTCCAAACAAAATGTTTTCACAACCAAACAGACCTCCCTGGTTGGACCTATTCCAGAGCGGATGTATGCCAAGGTATTACTGTACAAGAAATCTAGATCTAGATTAGGCATTTGCTGAAATTTCTATCCAAACAAGTTTCCTTTTCTCTCCTATTTAGAATGTTTTCGGAAATCTAAAGTTGTTTGGTTGGTCATTCCACATAATGCCATTACTACTTGTTTGACCCTTATTGAGGTTTTGGTTTGCCGTTTTACGGTCCTTTTTTGCGCACTTTAGGCTCTTCAGACTGGGGCCTACTGTTCAACGGGGATTCCGAACCACTCACGAACTATCCATGCCATCGCCAGGATTAGAACCTAAGCCCGCGACCAGAGCGGCCAAACGTCAGAGCCCTAGCCACTTGGCCAACAGGACGCTGATTGTTAAGATACTTCAATTTAAAGTTTTTGATAACATTTTATTTGGAAAAGATTTTGATTCATATGAGTATTTATTCCAAACAAAAATTTTTTCCAACCAAGCAGGCGTATCTTATTTCAAAGCCGAGTATACCGAGATACAACTGTACAAATAAGCTAAATCTACATTTGACATTTGCTTAAAATTCTATCCAAACAACTTTCCTTTTATGCTCTGCTCAGGATATTTCGAAAAATTTGACATTGTCATTTTTAGAACTTTATTGTCATGAAATTTGCCATTTCAAATATTGCCATTCCAAAGATAATAGAGAGAAAAAGAGTCTTGTTGACCATTCCAAAGATAATACTTCACTGTAAAATTTTTAACATCCATTTGTTTTGCAAAGATTTTGACTCACACGAGTCATGTTCCAAACAAAGACCGTATACTAAATAAAATTTTTCGCTTCTGAGACATATGTAAAATTGGACTGAATCCAAACGGAATGTATATGAAGTTGGATTCATCAAAAACGGATGTATACCGAAGTTTTACTAAACTAGATTACGAATGACAGGGAAAATAAATCTTTACATTCATTTTTAAAAAAGTTGCCTGATGGCTCAGTTACTAGAGATAGGCACTACAAGTTTCGGGTTCGAATCCCGGCCGTGCCATGGATCTTTGTAGTGATTCAGAATCTACTTTAAGCCGTAGGTCACGATGAGTAACACTACCCACAACGCTCTACGATCTTATTAGATAAGATCGTAGAGCGTTGTGGGGTAGTGTTACTCATGTCCTTAGTCTATCTTCAAGCCGCATGTGTCCCCTGGGTAATGCTAAATGAGTAACAGCGATGCAACCCTTATTTATGGCATAAAGATTAATTGTCTCTGTATTGCCAGTTGTATTACAACAACAGTTGACATGTTTATGCCGGATAAGAACACGATAGACTTGTAGACAAGAAAATGCATCTTTTGAGATCATGAGCAGTGGAAATCCCAAGACGTTATCCCAGGAGGTACGT
This sequence comes from Caerostris extrusa, assembly GCA_021605095.1. Taxonomy (NCBI): domain Eukaryota; kingdom Metazoa; phylum Arthropoda; class Arachnida; order Araneae; family Araneidae; genus Caerostris; species Caerostris extrusa. Next base: position 268,952 of record BPLR01004463.1, on the reverse strand, counting down.
CTTAATCGGAAGTTTATATGGATGGAAGACCGGGATTCCGATTGTAAAATCTTAAAGCTCAACCCTCTTGCACGCTAGCTGCACGGAGTCAAGAATCCGGCATCTATAAAACAGCCCTTGCTTTTGGCATAAAGATAACTGTCTCTGTTTTACCAGCTACATTAGAAGAGAAAAAAATTAAAAAAAAATAAATAAATACTCAATCGTGAATCTTTAACAGCGTATTTCTTCATCAATAGAATCAAATGTACTGCACAAAATAAAAATAACCAGTAACGCACATCCAAGTATTAAGAAAATATACGAATCCCACACATTAATAGCAGAATTCTTTTTTTCATAATAAAACAACAAAGTGTAAAATTCTTGTAACATTTCCATGTCCCGAAAAATGACCGGATGGATGTTTGCGATCTTGTAACCACACCTTCGGAATCATTATCATTATCACTATCAGAACGACAAAATCCAACGATAATGATCCTGAACTACAGCCTGATAATTCAGTTAGCTCCTTTTGTTTTTTATTCCCCTTCCAATTTTTTTCTTCGTCGTTTAATGGTTATAACGACATTAGAGCAGAATGTGCTGAATATATATAAAAAAGAAGTAGCAGCCGCTACTGTGAGAAAAATTCCATAAAAACAAACATACGCGCACTTTTTTTGTTTGTGTGTGATTCCAGGAATATAATTTGATTACATTTGCGCATGATTGCATTGCGGGGAACGGATTTTCGAATTTGATAATGCGTATTACCGAGATTCCTTGTGCGTTTTCCTTAATGAAGCTGCAAATGGATTTGCGTGAATTCTTCTTTGCTTAATTGAATTTCCTTTCGCGTAAATGTAAAAACGAAAATGTCATTAAGCGCTGCGGAGGTTTCCACATCTCTCGATTGAACACACCGCGGTTGCGTTTTGTTACTTAACCACAAATGATCCGAGGAAACAAAACAAAAAAAGGATTGTTTGTTTTTTATTCAATCCCTCTCCCCTTACATTCCCATTTTTTTTCTCCTGACTCAAGAATTCGCTGAATATATATAAAAAAAAAATATATGGCGGGATTGTAAAGTTTTTTTTTGCTCTACTGTCATTTTTTGCACACTTTGTGCTAATTAGACCGGGATCTACAGTTTAGCGAGGATTCCGAACTACTCACAAACATCCATGTCATCATCAAATTCGAACTTGAAGTCTGTGGTAACAAAGGCCAGATCGCTAGCCAATTGGCAATCAGACTGCTGGATTTGCCCCATGAAGTGCACACTGGGTAATGTTGAATCTGCTACATTTCGTGCCTTTTAATGACGTAGTTAAAAATGCCGAGCATTGAAAAACAAAAATGCTTTAAGAATAGTTCATTTAACATGGATATTTGATTGGAACATATTGAACTAGATTATTTAGACAATTAATATTCCTGTCTTTGGCTCTCGGTGCCACAGATTTCGAGTTTGATCCCCATCGGTGCCATGGATATTGGTAGGGGTTCGAATCCACTTTAAACAATAGGATCATAGAGCGTAGTGGGGGTAGTGTGACTCACGTCTGTAGCCTTACTTCAAGCTACACGTGCCCCCTGGTTAATACTAAATGTGTAACGGTGGTGCAGCCCTTGCTTATGGCATAAAGATGAACTGTCTCTGTATGACCTGCTGGAATAGAAAATATTTTTAAAAACGTTTTAAGAAAAAAAACTCATTTATGAATTTTTAACAGTGTCATCATTAGAATCAAATCTACTGTGAAAAAAATAAAAATATCTAGTACTGCTCGGTCCAAGTATTAAGAATCACAAACTTTAATAGCAGAATTTTTCGTTCTTCATAATAAAACAACAAAGTGTAAAATTCTTCTAACATTTCCATGTCCTGAAAATGCCCGGATGGATGTTTGCGATCCTGTAACCCCATCTTCGGAATCATTATCATTAACACAATCAGAACGACTAAACCTAACGATAATGATTCCGAACTACAGCCTCAATAATTCAGTTAGCTCCATTTGCTTTTTATTCCCCTTCGAATTTTTTTTTTTTTCTTTTTTTTCCGTTTTATGGGCATAACGACATTAGAGCATAATCTGCTAAATATATATAAAAATTAGTAGTAGAAGCCGCTACTGGGAGAAAAATCCCGTAAAAAACAAATATAGAGCGCACTTTTTGTTTGTGCGTGATTCCAGGAATATAATTTGATTACATTTGCGCGGCGCATGATTGCATTGCGGGGAACACATTTTCGAATTTGATAATGCGTATTACCGAGATTCCTTGAGCGTTTCCCTTAATGAAGCTGCAAATGGATTTGCGCGAATTCTTCTTCGCTTAATTGAATTTCCTTTTTGCGTAAATGTAAAATGAAAATGTCATTAGCGCTGCGCGAGTTTCCACATTTCTCGAATGAACACACCACGGTTGCGTTTTGTTGCTTAATTGCACATGATCCGAAAAACCCAGGAAAAAACGAAAAACGAAAAAAAGGATTGTTTTTTTTTTATTGAGTCACACTTCCCTTACACTACCATTTTTTTTTTCTCTCTTGACTCACAAATTCGCTGAATATAAAAAATTTTTTTTTGGTAGATTATAAAGGTTTGGCTTGGTTTGTCATTCTACTGTCATTTTTTTTCTCACTTTGGGATAATTAGACAGGGACCTACAGTTTAACGTGATTTCAGAATCATTAAAAACATCCATGCCACAACCAGGATTTGAACCTGAAGCACCAGTGGTCAGAGTGCTAGTCAATTGTCCTTCAGACCGCTGTATAGATGTACAACATATATCCAATGCATGCATTGAACTAAAAGAACAATACTACTTTAAGGTATAAGGTATACAAGAAAAGAAAACCATGCAATAACCTACAGTTTAACATCGATTCGAACATCGCACAAACATCCACGACACCGCCAGAATCGCACCTGAAGCCTGTGATACCAAAGGCCGGAGAGCTAGCCAATTGGCCATTGAATTGGTCTATTGAATACCTCTTCCCTTACACACCCGGTTTTTTTTCCACCTGATTCCCGAATTCGCTGAATATATATAAAAAAAATGCGGGATTAAAAGGTTTAGTCTGCCGCTCTACTGTCATCTTTTTGGCACACTTTTGGGCTAATTAGACCGGGAAATACAGTCTAACGTGGATTCCGAACCCCTCACAAACATCTAAGCCACTGCTGGGATTCGAACCTGAAGTCTGTGGTAACAAAGGTCAGATCGCTTGCCAATTCTCAATCAGGCTGCTGGATTGGCCCCATGTAGTGCACGCTGGGTAATGTTGAATCTGCTACATTTCGGGCCTTTTAGTGAATTATGTAAAAATGCCGAGTATTCAAAAACAAAAATTCTTGAAGAATAGTTCATTTTACATGGGTATTAAATAGGAAAATATTGAACTAGATTATTTAGACAATTACTAGTCCTGTCTTTGGCGCTCGGTGCCACAGGTTTCGAGTTTGGGTGTTGTAGTGTCGGTGTCATGGATGTTTGTAGCGGTCCGGAATCCATTTTAAAGTGCAGGTCCCGGTCTAATAGTACAGTAGAGCGTTGTGGGGATAGTGTTACTCCACGCCCGTAGCCTATCTTCAAGCTACACGTGGCACCTGATTAGTGCTAAAAGAGTAACGTCGGTGCAGCGTTTACCTTAAAGTATCAAAGACAACTGTCTCAGTGTTTGACGGCTGCATTAGAACAAAAAAAAAAATATTATATATATATATATATATATATATATAACATATCATATATATATATATATATATATATATATATATATACAATATTATATATATATATATATATATATACAATATTATATATATATATATATATAAAGGATTTCAGATCAAATTTTAATGTAAAATTTAATGTAATTTTTATTTAATTCAATGGTGCAGCCCTTGCTTATGGAATAAAAGATAACTGTCTTTGTATTGCCAGCTGCATTGGAAAATGACAAAAAAAAAAAAAAAAAAAAAAAATTAGAAAAAAAAGTCATTTATGAATCTAACAGTGTATTTCTTCATCATTAGAATCAAATTTACGGTGCAAATTAAAAAATATCCAATACTGCACATTCCAGGTATTAGAAAATTATACGAATCCCACACTTTAATAACATCTTTTTTTTTTTCTTCATAATAAAAACAGCAAAGTGTAAAAATTCTTCAAACATTTCCATGTCCTGAAAAAATGACCGGATGGATGTTTGCGATCTTGTAACCCCACCTTCGGAATCATTATCATTATCACTATCAGAAAGACAAAACCTAACGATAATGATTCTGAACTACAGGCGGATAATTCAGTTAGCTCTTTTTGTTTTTTATTCCCCTTCCAATTTTTTTTTTCTTCGTCGTTTAATGGTCATAACGACATTAGAGCATAATGTGCTGAATATATATATAAAAAAAAAGGAGTAGTAGTAGCTACTGTGAGAAAAATCCCACAAAAACAAACATAGAGCGCACTTTTTGTTTGTGCGTGATTCCAGGAATATAATTTGATTACATTTGCGCATGATTGCATTTGGGGGAACGTATTTTCGAATTTGATAATGCGTATTACCGAGGTTCCTAGTGCGTTCCCCTTAATGAAGCTGCAAATGGATTTGCGCGAATTCTTCTTCGCTTAATTGAATTTCCTTTTGTGTAAATGTAAAATGAAAATGTCATTACCGCTGCGAGAGTTTCCAGATTTCTCGAATGAACAAACAGCATGAGAGTCCGTTGCGTTTTGTTGCTTAACTACACATGATCCGAAAACAGTACAAAAAAAAGGAGGATTGTTGTTTTTTTTATTCAATCCCTTTCCCCTTACACTCCCATTTTTTTCTTGACTCACGAATTCGCTGATTATATATAAAAAAACATGGCGGGATTCTAAAGGTCTGGCTAGTTTGTCTCTCTACGGTCATTTTTTTTTTTTTTTTGCACACTTTGGGCTAATTAGAACGATATTTTTTTTTTCGAGCATTCCCAACCCCTCGCAAACTTCCATGCCACCGCCAGGATTCGAACCTGAAACTTGTAGAACCTTTTCCCAGAGCGCTAGCCACTCGGCCGTCTGGCTCCCTGAACGTTCACATAGGTATCACTGTATAACCAAGCTAGATTATGAATGACTTGGGAAAAAAAAATCTTTACTTTCATTTTTTAGAAAAAGGGGCCGAATGGATGAGTCTCTAGAAATCGGTAACAGGTTTCGCGTTCGAGTCCCGGCGGTGCCACTTTAACCTTAGATCCCGGTTTAATAGGATCGTAGGGAGTTGCAACAGTGTTGCTATTGTCCGTAGTACATCTTCAATCTACAGTGCCCCTGGGTAGTGCTAAATGATTTACAGCGGGGCAGCTCTTTGTAGACAGGGAAATGCATATTTCGAGATCACAAGAAATCCCAAGATGTTGTCCCTGGAGGTACTCATTTCATATTTTGGTTCATTGAAGGTGAGTTTTCACTGAATACTAAAATCTAAAGTCTTAGAACAGGATTCCGATTGTAAAATCTACAGGTCAACCGTCCTGCAAGCTAACTGCACAGGATCAAGAATCCGGCATCTAGGAATCAGCTCTTTCTTATGGCATAAAGATATCTGTCTCTGTATTACCAAATGCATTAGCAAAAAAATAGCAAAAATACTCATTTATGAATCTTTAACAGTGCATTTCTTCATCATTACAATCAAATTTACTGTGCAATTGAAAATATCTAGTACTGCATGCTCCAAGTAATAAGAAAATATACGAATCCCACACATTTAATAACATTTTTTTTTTTTTTTTTTCGTAATAAAACAACAAAGTGTAAAAAAAAAAAAAAAAGTTTTCTTCTAACATTTCCATGTCCTGAAAAATGACCGGATGGATGTTTGCGATCCTGTAACCACACCTTCGGAATCATTATCATTATCACTATCAAAACGACAAAACCTAACGATAATGATTCTGAACTGCAGCCTGATAATTCAGTTAACTCCTTTTGTTTTTTATTCCCCTTCCAATTTTTTTTTCTTTTCCGTTTAATGGTCAGAACGACATTAGAGCATAATGTGCTGAATATATATATATATAATAAAAGAAATGTAGTAGCAGAAGCTACTGTGAGAAAAATCCCACAAAAACAAACATAGAGCGCACTTTTGTTTGTGCGTGATTCCAGGAATATAATTTGATTACATTTGCGCATGATTGCATTGCGAGGAACGCATTTTCGAATTTGATAATGCGTATTACCGAGATTCCTTCTGCATTTCCCTTAATGAAGCTGGCAAATGGATTTGCGTGAATTCTTCTTCGCTTAATTGAATTCCCTTTGCGTAAATGTAAAAACGAAAATGTCATTAGGCGCTGCGAGAGTTTCCACGTTTCTCGAATGAACACACCGCCGTTGCGTTTTGTTACTTAACTACAAATGATCTGAGGAAACAAAACAAAAAAAAGAATTGTTTGTTTTTTTATTCAATCCCTCTCCCCTTACATTCCCATTTTTTTTTTCCTCATTCACGAATTCGCTGAATAATAATAAAGAAAGATATGACGGGATTGTAAAGGTTTGGTTTGTCGCTCTATGGTCTTTTTTTTTTTTTTTTTTTTTTTTTTTTTGCACACTTCGAGCTAATTAGACCAGGACTTACAAATTAATGCGCACTCATAATCACTCACAAACATTCATGCAACATCCAGGATTCGAACCTGAAGCACCAGCGACCAGAGAGCTAGACAATTGGCCATCAGATCCCTGTATTCATGTACAATATATATCCATTACATGCATTTATGTAAAAGAACACTACTATTTTAAGGTATAAGATATGCAAGAAAAAAATCGTTTTACTTTACCACAATGCCAATAACCTGCAGTTTAACGTGGATTCCGTACCACACATAAGCATCCGTGCCACCGCCAGGTTTCGAACCTGAAGCACCAAAGACCAGAGCTCTAGCCACTCTGCTATCAGGCCTTACATTCGATACTATTATAGGACGTAGGGTTGACAACCAAACCCAGTAAAAAGAAATCTGCCATTAGGTTGACCACTAAATACGTGCCCCCTGGGAGTGCTCCATGAGTCACAGCGGTGCAGCCCTTGCTTGTGGCATAAAGATTAACTGTGTCTGCATTACCAGATGTATCAGAAAAGAAAAAATTAGAAAAATACTAATTTATGATTCTAAAACAGTGTATTTATTCATCATTAGAATCAACGGTATTGCTCAAAATAAAACTATCCAGAACTGCACGTTCCAAGTATTAGAAAATACACGAATCACACACTTTAGTAACATCTTTTTTTTTTTTTATAATAAAACAACAAAGTGTAAAATTCTTCTAACATTTCCATGTCCCGAAAAATGACCGATGGATGTTTGCGATCCTGTAACCACACCTTCGGAATCATTATCATTATCACTATCACAACGACAAAACCTAAACGATAATGATTCTCAACTGCAGCCTGATAATTCCGTTAACTCCTTTTGTTTTTTATTCCACTTCCATTTTTTTTTTTTTATCGTTTAATGGTCATAACGACATTAGAGCATAATCCGTTGAATATATATATATATATATATAATAAAAGTAGTAGCATCCGCTACTGTGAGAAAAATCGCATAAAAACAAACATAGAGCGCACTTTTTGTTTTGTGCGTGATTCCAGGAATATAATTTGATTACATTTGCGCATGATTGCATTGCGGAGAACGCATTTTCGAATTTGATAATGCGTATTACCGAGATTACTTCTGCGTTTCCCTTAATGAAGCTGCAAATGGATTTGCGCGAATTCTTCTTTGCTTAATTGAATTTCCTTTTGCACAAATGTAAAATGAAAATGTCATTAGGCGCTGCGCGAATTTCCACATTTCTCGAATGAACACACCGCGGTTGCGTTTTGTTGCTTAACTACACGATCCCAAAAACAGAACAAAAAAAAGGATTGGTTTTTTTTTTTTTTTTTTCATTCAGTCCCTCTCCCCTTACACTCCCATTTATTTCTCCTGACTCATGAATGTAAAAAAAAAATTAAAATATGGTTTGGTTTGTCGCTTTAAGGTAATTTTGTGCACACTTTGGGCTAATTAGACTGGGACCTGCAGTTTAATGTGGATTCCGAATCACTCACAGGCATCCATGTCATCGCCAGGATACGAATCTGAAGCATGTGGTATCACAGGCCAGAGAGCTAGTCAATTGCCATCAGGCTACGGAATAGTATAGGATTTCTTTTCTTTTCTTTTTTAGTTCAATGCATTTTAAATAATTGAAATATTATGTAATTGAAAGTCTAGAATAGCCTCGCGGAGATTTCTCGTACAAAAGTTGAATTCCCATCAGATACTATGATCTCATGTCGCAGAACGTCAGTTAATCAGAAGATGGAGTGGGCAGAAAGTTTCTCATTAGTTGTTCTGTCACTTGCGAACTCCCTTGGCTGTTCGGTTCCTACCATTTAGGATGGTGAAGGTGAAACATCGGTGAACTTGTATACCTCTAATAGCCCACCGATGGGTGTTGTGTGGAAGGCAGCGCCCTCCTGGAAGAATTTTAGGAGTAACTGCCCCAAATTTCCCGTTTAGCATAGCAGTAAACCCGAAGAATTCCCACCAGCTAATCTGATTATCTATGAACATCAGTGAACTTGTATACTTCTAATAGCCCACCGATGGGTGTTGTGTGGAAGGATTTTAGTTCCTCCGGGAAGAATTTTAGTAGTTTCTGTTTGTTTTTGGGAGCAAGGTGCCAGATGGATGCTGCATAAGTCAGGAAGCGTCTAAGGACTTGTTTGTGTGAAAGGAGTTTGTAAGAATAAAGTAAAATATCTTCCTATTAACGGCAAGTTAAGATGTAATATTTTTTTTTTCCTAATGCAGCTGGCAAACACTTAAGACAGCTGTCTTGGAGGCCTAAGGTAAGCGCTTCACAGACGTTATTCACTTTGTATTACCCAGAGGGCGCGTGTAACTTGAAGATAAGCCAAGGAAACGGAGTAACAATAACCCCGCAAGGTTCTACGATCCTATTAGACCGGGACCTATGGTTAAAAGTGGATTCCGAACTACTACAAACATCTATGGCACCACCGGGACTCGAAGCCGAAACCAGTGGTACCGAGCGCCAGAGCGCTAGCCACTCAGCCATTCAGGCCCACTAAGATGCAATTTATTCCAGCATTTTGTCTTTACAGCGTGGATATATTTCTGGAATAGGCATTCTAATAACAAGTAAAAATAAAAATGCTTTAAGAATAGCTCATTTTACATGGAGATTAAATTGGAAAATATTAATCTAGTATATTTAGACAATTAATAGTCCTGTCATTCATATAGAAAATTTATTTCGTTCGTATGCCAGATATCAAAATGATAACAATAAATAACTAAAAGAAATGAAAGATATTTCAATTGCGTATTTAGCTCTGTTAATTCGAAAGATGAACAAAACTGCTCAACTCTTTTTCCCACGCGCTTCCGGCAGGTGGGGTCCGCGCGATCAGACGATTTATGCGTCGAATCCGACGGATGTTGGAGTCACGCGCGTCCCATTTCAGTGGCGGTCGTGAGTCCCCCTCGGATTCGGAGAGGAATTCCCTTTTGTATTTACTGCCCATCATTCTGGATTCTGTTCTATAAATGCCCTCTAATGAATGGCCGTAGATTTTTATGGATGGAAAATACGCTCACGCTATTTGGAGCTCTCCAATAGAATTTGTGCCATAAAAAATGCATCATTCCCCCTTTTTTTATTGTTATTAATACTTAATCGTAAAAAGGGTTAGAGGAGTTATGTTTTGTACAGTTTTAAAAAAGTCAGAGTGTTAGGGGAAATTATTCTTGTTTATGTGTGTGGGAAAAAGCTTCATAAATAATGGTTGAGGTAACCGACTAAGATGATATTTTACGAAAGATTTGTTGACGCTATTTATCAGTTACTAATTTGTTATAGTTAATTATTAAATTTGTTTTTAGTTTACGCTATAAAACACCGATAACTTCAAAATAATAGTTAATAAAAATTTACAAAGTATATTTTTTGGCTTTACGTAAACACTCTTCACCAAAAGAATGTTTAAAACATATACTACTGTGCTCAAAAAGTAAGATCAATTATTTTTTTCAAAAACTCTTCCAAATTTATTTCATCGCCTTCAAAGTAATCCCCTCCAGACACAATGCACTTGTGCCAACGTTTTTTCCAATCCTCAATGCATGCTAAAAAGTCATCGGCAGGGATGGCCTTCAAAGCACGCCCCGATTCACGTTGAATCTCTTTAATAGATTCAAAACGGTGTCTCCGGAGTGGTCTTTTGAGTTTAGGAATATCGCACGGTGTGAATACCGTGGTTGTGGAACGATATGGGTTAAATTTTTGGAGAAAAGTCACGAAGAATCAATGCAGTGTGAGCTGGGGCATTCAGTGTTTTCGGTACCAATCGAGATTTGACGCGACGCGTTTGAGGCCCAAAATGGAATTGACCGATCCTTTGAAATTCCAACATCATCTGCAAGGTCTCTAACTGTAAGTCGACTTTTTGCACGCGCTGAATTTTTAATTTTTGGACGTGAGCTTCCTCGGTTGAGGTGGATGGTCGTCCAGTGGGCTCTTAGTTTTCAACGCGTTCTCTGCCTTCTTTGAACTGTTTATACCATTTGTAAACATTTCTTTCCAATATAGGAATGATCACCGAATGCCTTCTGCACGTTTCCGCAAACAAAATATAATGCAAGTTCTTTGCTCAATTCATTCAGACATTTCAAAATCGCCGGAATCAGTTTTAGAGTCTCACAAAGTCAAGCGTAACTCAAACACTAATGAATATTTGGAAGTCAAATTTCCCACAGATGTCAAGGACAGTGTCAGCAACCTACGAAAGAAAAAAAATTGAAATTTCATAAGCCCTGGGAATTTTAAATAGAAAATTGGTCTTACTTTTTGGACACAGTAGTACCATTGGCTTGCATATAAGTAGATGATGGATAAGTGTTCTACTTATATAGAACTTATATAGTTCTTCTATTATTACTATCGAAAAGAATGATACCATTCTGAATTATAAGTGAGTGATAGTTATGTGAGTCGAGTATGATGGTGAGTCAGTCATTGAAACCAAAAATACAAAAGTAAATAAATAAATAAATAAAGTTTTTATTAAAAACGCGAATAATTACCATGAAACTATTTCAAATCCTTTTTGTTAAATGCATATATAACGTCATACAAAACATAGTTAAAATTTCATTATTATAACAACTATTACTGTTATCGTATGGTACTATGGTATGGTGTGGTTTTTCAGAAATTCAATTGATAGTTTTGAATGCAAGAATTCAGTATTGTAATAGCTCGTGATTAAATGGCCCTCTCTTGACTTCTAATCACTCTAAAAACAAACTCAAAAACACGGTCGATTACATTAAATGAGGAAAAAAAAAAAAAAAAAAAAAACTTAAAAAAGAAAGATATTTTGGCTTTTTGTCGAAAGAGATTTCATTGATAAACCTTATTAATTAAATTTTTAAACTTAAACCTTTCATTAATTTACCTTATATTATTAGTTAGATTCATTAAAATTCTGAAATGAAACTCATTAGATAATTTTCTAAAACGAATAAATAAATCACCACATTTTTTTCATTCAGATTACGCTGTCCCTTACATATATGGAAAAAAACTGTCTTTAAGTTATCTAGACTACATTTGTGCTACACAACATATAAAATAAAAAACCCAGGAAAACACGTAGTGCTCTAACTGTCAATAGGTCTAAAGATATTGTTAAAATGTGTTTATAATATTTGATCTTTTGACTGAATAAGTCAAAAAGTTCTCGTTTTATAGATTTCAGTTTCTTCAGGAAAGGAGTTGTATAAAAAATGCGACTCAAAAGTTGGAAATATTTCGGCCGACTCCCCACTACTGTTTAAAACGCACCAGTAAAAATTCAAAAATTAAATACGACATTGAATCCACTTTATTTTTTTCCGTTATAATCTACAGCAGCTGCATATTTGGTTAAATGTTTATCAGCATGCATTTCAAATTTTTTACAAATTTGCATATCTCGCTTCCTATTTCCGGAATGCCGCAGTCCGTTTTATACGCCTTTTGACCAACCGCCTCGTGTTCAATTGCAGTTTATCTGATTAGCGGTAAGTGCTTGTTCAAAAGAAACAAAAATAGCGGAGCTATAATTTCTGCTTGGCTAACAAAATTCCGTTTGATTCACCTTGAAAACTTAAATTATTCCGCCTTTTTGTTTCGGCTGTAAAAGTTTTCGCTTTCTGATTTCCACTATTAGTTATTTTATACAAAAGAATTTTACGTATACTATATTATTTTAAATTAATTAAACTATCTTAAAAACATATCTGTGCATTTATATAGGATTTCAAATCGAATTTTAATGCCGTAAAAGGTGTTTTCATTTTCTACAACCATTAGTTATTTTATACAAGTATAACAATTTCATGTATTCTTTTAATCATAAAATGAATATTTTAAATGAATTAAAACTATATTAAAAGCATATCTACGCGTTTATTTAGGATTTTAAATTGATATTACAGTCGATAGCTAGTATTACTGGTTATTTTTTACTTTTAATTAATATTATTTAAGGCAGTAATAGAGACCGTTCCCCTTTTCTAAAGGAACAAAAAGTTGGAGTCTAACCTAGAGCTATGCCTAGAACTGAGTTGCCGCTATACAGTTAGGGGATGATGCGGGTGAAAAGAAATTTGATTGGGCTCTGTGATGCTCTACGGTCATACGAAACAGGGACCTACTGTTTATAATGGATTCCGAACCACTGCAAGCAGTAATGGCGCCGCCGGGATCCGCATCTGACGAAAATTGCTGATTTCAGATACACATCCTTCCGGTGGCATGGATTTTTGTAAATTCAAAATCCACGTTAAATTGTAGGTCACTGTCTAAGTAGCCTAAAGTGTGCAATAAATGACCGTGAAGCGACAAGCAAACCAAACCTCATTTATTTTGGAAATTTAAACATATTACGGGAGCCTGATGGCCGAGTGACTTGCACTCTGTTACTGATTTAGCTCTACCTAGGGGGCGCCTTGTTGTTGTTGGGGATAGTGTTACTACGGACGTGAGTAGCATTACCCCAACAACTATCTACAGTTAAACGAGACTGGGACCTACAGTTCCGTATGGTTAGTTCCACTACTACACCACACCAAAACATTGTGCCTAGAACTGAGTTGTCCCTATGCAGTTTGGGCATGATGTGGGTGAGAAGTCTGATTGGGCTCTGTGTCGCCCGACAGTCCTATGAGACCGGGACCTACGGCTTAAAATGGATTTCGAACCACTACAAGCATCCATGACACCGCCGGGATTTGAACCCGAATCTACGCGTTTATTTAGGCATCGAGCGCCAGAGCGCTAGACACTCGGCCATCAGGCACCCCTGTTAAGCTCCACTACGGTTAAGTGGATTCCGAACCATGGCATCGCCGGGACTAAAACCCGAAACCTGGGGCATCGACACTTGGCCATTAGACCCTATGACTAAAACAAGGATGAGTAAATCTCATTTTAATTCTTAATCAGCATTGCTTCCATTATTAGCGATTATAATTTTCTCAAAGAAAAGATCTAAGCTATAATTAATTATTACGGTGTTTTATAGAAACAAAATAATGGGATATAAAAATATTAAAAAAAAAAAATAATACTATTGATTCTAAAAAGTAACTTTGAATTTTTATCGTCCCGTTTCCCTTCAAATTTTACTGTCTTAATTCGTTTAAGTTGTTTTCGAATTGTTATCTTCCTCTTAAACGTGTAAAATTTTAGTATTCAGCCAGTTTCCTTGCAATGGCAGAACCAGATCTTACGCATTTTCGCTCTGTTTTGCCCAGAATTTACAAACAAAGGCGCGTTAAGTGCCACATAAATTGATTGGATCGTTTCTCCCTCCTATTTTACTCCGCAAAAACACACGCACCCTCCCAATAAAAGATCCATTTGTGCTATCTTCTGCTTGAAATGAGGGAGATTTTGTTATTCTGCAAAAGGTCCTTGCGGCTTCTCGAAAAGGCCGTAAACGAGGACTGGAAGGCCCGGATGTTTACGGCCTGTCTCCCCCTTATCGAGTAAAAGGGCCAGACCCACCGAAAAAAAATCAGATAAAGAGGTTTACGGTCAAAGATGCCAGGGCATAAAATTCTCTCCAGATACGTCTCGCATTCCTTATTTATGCGAGCTTCTTTCCCCACTTTTAGTTTACCTTTAGTTTAGCGACCGTCTGGTTTTTGGGAATTCGTTTTTCTTTCTACAGTATAACTATTTAAGAATTTTTCAGTGAAAAATACCTCTTTTCAGTTTATTAAATACTTATTTTTTAAATAATTTTCAATGGTTTTACAAAAAGAAACATTATGATGCTTTTGAACATACACTTAAACCATTTTTTTTTGTGTGTGTGTGCGGGGAGAATAGGGGACGCGTATAAAATATCCTTGAAACTTCATAAAATGTATCGCTTGTGACACATTTTAAAAATAATTGTTTCATGCGGTCAATAGGGTGCATTGAAATGGAGCTTCGAGATGAAGGACGCTTACAACAAGAAAAAAAGTGCGGAACTACCAGTTACAAGTCAGGGCAAGTTGTGGTTATGAAAAAGACTCCGATACCGACAGGAGAACCAGCAAAGACACAACCAAAATATCGAGGTCCTTTAATAATAACTGATGTGCTACCAGGCGATACCTACAGAGTTACTCAACTTGGAGAAAAGAGCATTCTTACTCTACTACAGTACGTGCAAGCCAATTAAAGGCATGGCCGAATCAAACTGACTCTGATAGAGAGGACTCGTCTGATTTTTCAGACAAAGTGACTCTGAACTAAGACGTAATCCGACACGTGCCTGTATACAGACAATTTCCTACGGAAAATGATAACTCAATACGAGTGACTTGATCTAACTTTAACTGATTTGATTTAATTGAATTTACTTGATTTATTTGCTATTTACTGATTTTTTTATATTGATTTTATTGTGTTGCCACTGATTTATATAAATAATTTGATTTAATTTTAATTCCAATTTGTTTACATTGAATTTAATTGACTTATATGTTGTTTACTGATTTTTGTATGTATTGAATTAATTGATTTATTTAATCATTGTTGTAGTATGTAGTTTGATGATCATTTGCATGATTTCTTTAAATTTCAAATGATGTTTTTTATAATGATTACCTTATTTTATAACTTTAGTAGTTCATTCATGGGCGAATGATTGTCAAGAAAGGCGAATGTAAGGTTTAATTATTATTATATAACCGCGAGAGGTCACGTTTATAACTGGTAAATGGGACCAGTAACTGGGACTTTAACTGTGTGGTCCAGTGTGGTAAGTAGAGGCGGTCAGATCTTCTGACCACGAGGAGAACGCTAGGAGCGTCCGAGACCGTATGTTATGTGTTCGCGGTTATTAAGTATAAGATAGAATTGATATTGTAGAAAAGGCCCATGGTGCCAAGTGTATAAAATTATACATATAAAGTAGTGTAAATAAACTAATATAAATAGAAAGAGGGATTGGTATTACATCCTGACACAACTAGTCTCTACCATAGAGATAACAGTAGCAATATCCTATAATGGGTAGTAGTACCCAGACAACACAATGTGGGTGTAAAATCTTAGTGGCATTATGCGTAACAGTATTCTAATATACAATGTGTAGCAATATCCTGAATGTACTTAATGTGGTATGTATCTGCCCTGACAAAGGCGAACAAACTCCAAACAAAGTGACCGGCATTTAAGAAGAAAAAAATACAATATCCATAGAATTATGCAACCACATCAGAACTGTCATATAAATTAATCCAAGAAACCGTACAACGTCGTATAGTGATAAACACAAAACCGAAGTAGCAAAATCTCAACCCAAACCGCACATCCATCAGAGTAAAATCCCCCTTCCACCACGGAGCAGATCCCGATCGGCCTTTGCGTGTCACACGAGCTTAGTTCTCCCCGGCATTCATCATGGGGGAGGTGGAGCAGATTAAACAAATGGCGCTCTTAACATTCTGAGAACTTAATTCGCACTCCGATGCAACAAGACTTCCTCTAATGCGCCGCTCTTAATAACGCGCACGCGGTCATTACCGCTGTCCGAACACTTCCGCTTCCACCCCAGCTAATACCTGAAATTTACGGCATCGGTCAATTTCCCCCTTCCTCTCGATACAAGTGCGTTTTGGTATTGGCACTCCTGGCCGTGTGCTGCAAGGATTGAGTTGTTAGGTTCGCATGCATTCTGATGTTCTGTGGAAATGGCCTCCATTTATTTAAAGTCACTGCCTACCTTCAGGACCAACGTTAAATTATAAAAAAGGTTTATGGAATATTTTTTTATGGTATTTTTAAATAATGTTATAAAACATAGACAAACATGAACATTAAAATATAGGAATGTATATTTTTTTGTTAAAATGTGGGAGAAATTGACAAAAAAGAATATTTTTTTTTTACTTTCCGTAAACACTCCTCTCTAAAATAACATGTAAAGCATATCATATTGATTTGACATAAACACTCTTTACTGAAAGAATATGTAAAAAAAACAACACATTGACTTGCCGTAAATCCCTCTATTCCTCTTCCATACTATATTGACTTGCCGCAAATTCTTTACTAAAAATAAAATGTAAAACATATCATATTGACCTGCCATAAATACTCCTAACTAAAACAATATGTAAAACATATTATATTGATTCAGAAACACTCCTCATTAAAATAACATGTAAAACATATCATATTGACTTTCCACAAACACTCCTCACTAAAAGAATTTGTAAAACATATCATATTGATTTGCCATAAACACACCTCATTAAAACAATATTAAACATATAATTGACTCACCATAAACACTCCTCACTAAAAAGAATATGTAAAACATATCATATTATCATATTGATTTGTCATAAATACTTCTCACTAAAACAATATGTAAAACATATTATATTGATTTGCCATAAACAATCCTCAGTAAAATAATATGTAAAACATATCATATTGACTTTCCACAAACACTCTTGCGGCTGATGGCCAATCAGTTAGCGTTCTAGCCTTTGGTGCCACGGGCTGCGGATTCGAATCACGACGGTGGCATGTATTTTGCGAGTGGTTCGAAATACACGTTAAACTGTAAGTCCAGGTCTAATTAGCTCAAAGTGTATACAAAATCACCGTAGAGCGATAAATCAAACCGAGCCTCACTAAAAGAATATATAAAACATATCCTATTGATTTTCCGCTAACACTCCTCAATAAAAGAATATGTAAAACACATCCTATTGGCTTGCCATAAACCACTGAAATAGTATGTAAAGCATATCATATTGGCTCGCGTACACCTAGATACATTCTAAAGTATAGCTGAGTGAATGTACATCGATTCATTAACAGCATAAATACGAAAAAGTAACGTTAATAATAAAAATTTCAACAACTCATCTATAAATGACTGTATTTAAAACCTTTTAGTTCAATGCATACATAAAATCATTCAAAACCTATAGTTAAAATTTCATTTTATATTAAAGTCTCTGCATTTTAAATTTATGCATTCTTTTTACTTCTTTCAGTTGTATTTTTTCCTTGTGAACACATCCATCTGGATATGCAATGTGATCAAAGATGCGCGTTACAAAAATTGTAATTTTTTTTTTTTTAACGAAAAGTCTTGTAATCTCAAAAGCGGTAATCTTCAATTTTCTATGTTGTTTCCTGTTCGTGATAAGTTTATTAAAAAAAATTTTTTGTCATTTCAATTTTATAGTATCGTGATCTAGTCGATCAATAGCATCATCCATTATTTATTTCTTTTATTCCACTTATTTCTTTTCTTTCGGTTACTATAAAAAAAAAGATTCTCTAACCAACCAGAAAAACGTTCCATCCAACCATAAAATTCGAAAAGAACCTTTCTAAAGCCTAGCACCATTTCATTTCATCCGAAATCATGTTCAAAGCTCAACGCGAGATCTGTCACATAGAACAGACTATAATGGATTTACGAATTTGGAGCTTTGCAGTTGTTGGACTATAATTTGTCTCTCAACCTGACAGTGTGTGTTTTATTTTTGCATAGCATTTGGATAAATTGAGATGAAGCAAGTTGCGCGAGCATAAGTCTCAAGGCAACTAGTCAAGTCTCTGTTCACATTTTCTTGTAACTTATTTTTATACCTTTGTAAGCTCACGATGTAACATTGTGGTCAACTAATTGTTAAACCAGCACAACAGTTTTGGTTTTTATTTTTTTTAAATTAGGCTTAGCTTGTACTATTTTTTTTATGATTTGGATTTATAAAAAATACTTATGAAGATAATATCATGTTCAAACATTATAAAAAAAGAAAATACAGTAAGTATCTCCTAAATACACTTACATGTCATAGGTACATGTGTACCTATAGATACATAGAACCCATTAATTCAATAGGTATATGTGTTAACACATGTTCCAATTGAATTTTTGGCACAAGAAATAAAGGGAAACTTATTGTTTACTTTTGTAAGCTCACGATATAGCTTTATTGTTGACTAAATGCTAAACCACTACATAAATTTAGATTTTCTTTTCAAATTAGTCTTAATTTGTACTATTTTTTTATATTTTCCCATGGGCTTAAAAAAAAAGCACTTAAGAGGACAATATCGTGTTCAAACACGAAAAAAAAAAAACCGGAAAGTACAGTGTCTCGGTATACCTCCTAACCCCATTCCATATTGAATTTTTGACACAAAAAATAAAGAGAAACTGAAGAATTCATTCCCATGAAAAAAAAATCCAATTGTTATTAAGGTATTATGTATTGACGGGGTCGTATAAAATAATTTAAACAATGCTTCACATTAAAATACTTCATTACAAAAGTTATTAGTTTGGTTTATTGCTCTACTGTCATTTTGTGCACACTTTAGGCTAATTAGACAGGGACGCACAGTTTAACGTGGATTCGGAACCACCCACAAACAGCCATACCACCACTAGGATTCGAACCTGAAATCAGGGATACCAAAAGCTAGAACTCTAACTAATTGGCCATCAGGGCGTACACCTGCTATTAGATGAAACACGTACATAGATGAAAAATTTACGACACTTAATTTTCTTATTTTCCTACTTGAACCTGATTGAGGGTCATCAAACTTAATGTTTATAAATCCCCAGGAGGTTTTATACATGTTATATCCTCATAATGTTTCAGGCACGTGATATTGTTTAATTATTATTTCTTGTTTATGCTTTGCTGGGATGTCAACCACTTTGCAAGTGATTGGCATCCATCCATTAGTTAAAGATTTGGCCATGCGAGTCTTACAATGTTGACGTACTCAAGCAAATGTCGCATACCAAACATAATTTTTTGTGTCCAAATTGAGCGTATAACAAGTTGGACTTATTCCAAACCTGACGCATATCGAGGTATCACTGTATCGGATCTCTATGCATGAGAAATTTTAATTCCAATCAAATCTAATATATTGTATCTAAATATCCAGACAATGCTAATAGGGCCTTGCTGGAGCAATATTTCTCTGCAATGTTTTTTAATATCCATCCATTTGGCAAAGATTTCGACGCATGCGAGTCATGTTTAAAACGAAGAAAGCAAACAAAATTGTTCGCCCTTAAACTTAAACAAAATTGTTCGTTCAGGTTTGATGTGCTCCAAACTGGACGTATACTGAAATACTACCATACCAGTTCTTTATGAATGAGCAATTCTCATTCCAATTAAATCTAATATATTGTATCTAAGTTCTGGCGCTCGGTACCACAGATTTTGGGTTCGAGTCCCGGCGGTGCCACGGATGTTTGTAGTGGTTTGGAATCCACCTTAAGCTGTGAGTCCTATAGCTGTTGAGCTTTGTGCGTACAGCTGACAACCCTACCACATAACATCTCTCGTCTCGAAATCTACTAGTGGGTAGACGGCCTTGGCCCACAATGGGCTGTTGCGCCGATGATGATGATGATGATATTGTATCTAAATATTAAGACATTGCTAATTGCTTGTTTGGGCTTTGCTGGAGGAAATTTTAATCAATGTTAAAAATTATGTAAAGTAGTTTAAGAAATAGAATAATAAGAAAGTCCTTCATGTGTGTTCGCCATCACCTCTTAAAATTTGTCATATAAAATCTGAATCGTCCTGTAATAAGAAAATATACCTGAACTTTCAATTGAAAAACCAGTTGATCAAAATACAAGTAAGAAAGAAAACTTCTGCAAAAGTTCTTAAAACTTAGAAATCTTGTACTGTTTTCAAGGGTTTTTGCCTTCAAACATAATTTATTTATCAAACATCATTTAACTCGTAGTATATATATCATTTCAGTCCATTTTGGTGATTTATATGATGACATTCCTACGTTCCATGGCATTCATACTGCTTCCTTTTAAGGTCACCGACCAAATCAGGATTTTCGTGGGGAAAAATCGACCTTTTTGTTCTTCTTTTTGTTTTAAAGACCAGATTTTCAGCTTCTGAAAACAGTTTTGAGATTGTTTCTGGAATCATTAGAGTCATTAGTTTCTGGAATCATTGTCAAGATGCAGCCGTTACATCATGGTCTATTAGGATACTGAATTGACACGTTTAAAACTTTCAATTGAATATCTGATAAACTGCATTTTTTCCTGCAATGCCGTATGATCATAATAATAATAATTCACAGAATCTATAAAAGTTAATGTTAAAGTTAAAGTTAAAGTTAATAGTTAATGTTAAAGTTAATGTTAAAAGCTAATGTTTTCAAAAAGTAAAAATGTTTTGTAATTTATTCTTTAAGAGATGAATTATTGGCTTTTTAATTTAGTTCTTGTATTACTTTTGTTCTTGTATTAATGCTCTTTATAACTGGATGTGCTGTTACTCAGTTAAACTTTAGAATGCTGTATTGGTTTGGTTTGGTTTGTCGCTCTTACGGTCATCTTGTGCACACTTTGGGCTAAACAGACCGGGATCTACAGTTTAACGTGGATTCCGAACCACTCACAAACAGTAGCTTAGAATGCTGTAATTTTCAGTTCAAACATGCATTATGGATCTACGTCTATATTCCTGCAAGTCAATGTGATATGGGCCTGAATGACCGTGTATCTGGCAATCGGTGCCACATGTTTCGGGTTCGAGTCCCGGCGGTGCGATGGGTGATTGTTGTGATTCGGTACCCACTTTAAACCGTAGGTCCCTGTCTAATAGGAGCGTAGAGCGTTGTCTTGAGGTTTAGGCAGTCTTCAGCCCTCGTGGTTCCTCGCTAAAAGTGAAGCTGCCTATTACCCTTAACCATGGTTCTGTAGCCTGCGACTGGGTTTTCTGGACCTGGTGCAGGCTTTCCTGCACCACAGGGATTAGTAACAACAATGTGATATATTTTGCATTTATTTTAGTCAAGAATGTTTAAATAAATTAAAAACGGTAAACTTTTTTTGTCAATTTTTAACAATTTCAACAAAAATTATATATAAATTAAATTTTCCCGTTTATCAATGTTTTACAACCTACTTCAACAATTAGAGTATGGAATAACCAACCTAATTTAACCAACGAATGTACAGTTTTACAACTTAGTTTTAGACTTAGTTTATATTTTACAATCTAACATTAGGGGGAAAAAAAAAAAAAAAGTCTTTGAGCATAATCGGTTACTTCAAATATACATAGATTGAGGTATGGATATAACTTATTAAACTTCATTGTTGATCAAACGCTCTGCTTAGTAAACTTATTAGCAGTTTATTTAACTGTTTAGAGGCAAAATTAGCCAATAATTAAGTCAATTTAATATTGAATTGAAATGCTACTTTGAGTTTGCTTTTGAATATCTATATCTAATATTCCAAGGAATAAAATAGTGTCAATTCCATAATTTATGGATTACAGAAATTTATAATAATGATCAATTCTTAAATATATATATATATATAATTATTCTTGTTCGTCAACGTTATCTAATAGTATGATTTATAATTCGTAGAAACATGTTTTTAATTTTTAAATAATTTTTTTTTTTTTAAATAATTACATTTTTCTAATTTATTCTCTTTACAAAAAAAAGAACAAAAAATGTAGATGAGTCATTATCAATGGTTGACTTTAAATGTTTTTCCAAGAATTTGTCTAATAAGGAGCTTCGCTTATAATTACTTACTTTTTTTGGCAATAGTGTTTACTTAATACTCTGATTTTTCCTTCTACTTTCGCCTGATCAAATAAAGATAAGATACTCCGTAATTAAGCCTCGATTATTTTAAACAAAAACGCGTCTCTTAATGGGGGCTTTTTTTTTCAAATATTATTTCCCCATCCGTTCCCGCAATTTTCCGTTTTGAAAGAGTCGTAAGTCAAGCGCTAATTGGCTGATTCGGAGGGAAGGTTGTCAAACAAAGCATGCCGCCCAACATACTCGATGGAGCGTCAGAATTGTGAAGAAAAACAGATTTGTGGCAACAGCGCTTTCGGGATGACGTCACGCGGAGCTTGTCTGCCTGTAAGTACTGGAAGAGGAATGTCTGTTGATCCTCTTGGCATTTAATTGCTGACTCGAATCCCAAAGGGAGTTTTTTTTCTTAGATTTTTTTCTTTGTTTCGCACAAAGGCAAATGTTTGCTTTGAAGCAAAAGGTTATCTCCTATTCTTGACAGTGAAGTATTTTTTTCCTGTGGGATTTATTTTTATTTCCACAAATCCAACATTCGAAACATCCCCCACCCTTTTTTTTTTCTTCCATAAAGGATGCAGGCTAAAAGAGTAATTGTGGAAGTGTGCTTTTTATCCTAACTGATTTTTTTTCCCTGTCTTTCGTCTGTCGTTTATTTTAACAACTAGTGTGCAAAAAGCTAGATTAAAGCTGAATATTTGTTTGGACAGTTTTCTTGCAGACAGCTTAATTCACCGGGAATAAGCTAGTCATTTAAGCAATTTTTTTCAAAAGGATTAGTAAAAAATAATGTTTGGTTTTGAAATTCAGAAATGCCCTTCAATAACAACATGATGATTTTTTTTTCTTCA
The DNA here is from genome assembly GCA_021605095.1 of Caerostris extrusa. NCBI lineage: Eukaryota > Metazoa > Arthropoda > Arachnida > Araneae > Araneidae > Caerostris > Caerostris extrusa. Next base: position 245,862 of record BPLR01004463.1, on the reverse strand, counting down.
TTATATTTAAAAGAATAACATCTGTTTATCTATTTCAGTTGAGTACGAATATTTCTTCGTGTCAAAACAATCGTTAGAGATGAATAAAGAATAATTTTTTGTATGTAAAAATATAGATAATTGCAGAATATTTATTTTTAAATTAAGAAAATAAGTTTTTAATGTTTAAGTGTTAAGTTTAAATGAAAACTTTATATCCAAATCATTTTAATTAATTTTTCAAAGCATTTTTTGTCTAGTTATTACAAAAAAGACAGAAAAAAATGCGATGTTTTAAAAACATTATTTCAATTATTTGGCAAAATATTTAAATAAACGTTCTACTGAAAACTTTTCTTAGAAAACTCAAACAGAATAATAATAATAATAATAATAATAATAGTAATACTTTGCAAAACATACCGTGCAAGATAACTCGTTATGAAATATTTTTTTGAAGTATTAAATTAGATCTAGTTATATATTATGAAATGTATAAGACTACATTTTCTTCTAAAAAAGATCTTGTACACATAATTGGTACTGCAATAAAATATTCATGAAAGGAAATATCACAGATTAATTTACATAATAAAATATATTTTTAAGAGAAAGCATTTTTATTAAAGGAAAAGAAGTATCTTGTCTACAAGTAATAAAATAATAAAAGTAAAGTCTACAAATAATATTTAAAAGATAATTTGTTTTATGAAAATTTAGATGGAATTTTAAAAAATTTTTTTTTTTTTGTCATATTTTCTGGTTAGGGCTTCGTGGCGTTATCCGAAAATGAGGGCTAAGCAAATAAAACTGGCGGAAAATTGTATTTTGGGCCCCTTAACTCTTGAAATGATTCATGAATAACCTTAGTCTGAAGGAATTTTCTGTAGAATTTGGCTTTCGTTTGATGTGTTTTGATTCACTTTTCATGTTTTGGGTTGGAATTTTAAACATTTATATTTCCAATGGCTATAAGTACTCGTAATACGTTGATCAATTCCTTCTTTTGAAATTTCATATTTACCACTTTTGGCATTTTCCGGTGCCTATTGAGTTGTATAGTGCTTCGTATTGTGTTTGGGATACTTCATTCTTCATTTGTGACGACATTTATCTTACTTTTATATATTCTTTTAGTGATTCTTGAACAATTTATTCTTCATGAAGTTCTTGATCTATTCAACATTGCTATATTCATGCGGCTATTGAATATGGCCATTCTTGTAGTATTCCAATCAATTGCTTCATATATCTCTTGCATTATTAGACATTGGCAAATTCCTGAATCCTCCGTTCTTGAATGTTCACACATGATAAGTTGAAATTTGCCGAGCAGATTTCAGCATTTTTTATATTTTATTTTTTTTTACGAACACATTTATTTATGCTTTTAAAAGAATGACATATTTTGGTATTCTTCAAGTTATATTTTCCGATCAAAATTATTTGTTAGCAGTAAATAAAAATAATACAATACAATAGAAAAAAAAATCCAGAATCATTATAGCGGTAATTAAACAAAAATCGCAGCTAAATGTATCGGATACTACCGTGGTATCCAAAGTTTTTTTTTTTTCGTGACGGATCTGTCAGCAAGAGGATCCATCACGATCCACTGGATCGAGTTTCACGATCGCAACGGGAGGAAACACTCGTGGAATGCGTCCATAATGAATGGGCTGCGAATGTTTGTTTGCACTTTATCTACGGGCAGTCAGCACTGGTTGGCGTGTCGAATAACCGCATAAACACTCAATTAAAGGGGGAAAAAAATCCCTGGCTTTCATATTTAGATGCATTTAATTGGAATCAGAATTGCTCATGCATCAGTATACGTCAATCTTTGCTTAGAGCATAATTCGCATGCGTCGAAAACTTCGCCAAATGGATGGATATTAAACTCTGCAATGTTTTTAATATCCGCAACAAGTACCATATTTCCTGCGGAACAATTTGGGTTCCGTCCCCATCAATCAACAGTTCATCAACTTTTAAGAGTGACTAACAGTGTTACGGAAAGTATGAATGACAAAATATTAACCGGTGGTGTTTTTCTTGATGTTTCAAAAGCTTTTGACCTATTATGGCACTGTGGCCTCGTCTTCAAAATGATTCAACTTTTAAATTCCCTCATTACCTTATCCATATAATATACAACTTTCTCCAAAATAGATCATTCAGTGTCAGTATCGACGGGGTCTTTTCTCGTATTGGTCAAATTAAAGCTGGCACCTCTCAAGGTAGCGTACTCAACCCAATTCTTTACAACATCTTCGACTTTCCCCAAATTCATAATGTGAGTAATTGCCTCTTCGCTGACGACTCGGCAGCCCTGGTTCAGGGAACTACTGTCAGATTCGGGACAAGAACTCTTCAAAATTTCCTTGACTCCCTGGAAGAGTGGCTTCACTATGGAGAATCTCTGTCAACACAGACAAAAGTAAAGCCATCATTTTCAGAAAAGGTCACGCTAGATCTCCATATGAAGATATTTTCCTGTTTGATGATCCGATAGAATGGGTCAATCAAATAAAATATCTTGGCCTAATTCTCGACAGCAAATTAACATTCCAGAAACATCTTCACACTGTAAAGACAAAATGCTGGAACAAATTACATCTTAGTTGCCATTAATAGGAAAAGATTCTACTTTATCTTTACAAAACAAACTCCTTCTATACAAACAAGTCCTTAGACCAATCCTGACTTATGCAGCACCATCTGGGGCCTTGCTGCAAGAACAAACAGAAACAAAATCCAAGTTATCCAAAATAAAATTCTTAGAATAATTACGGGAGCTCCTTGGTTCATTCGAAATGACGTGCTGCATCATAATCTACAAATAGAATCAATAGGCGATCATATTGTGAAGCTTTCAAGAAAGTTGTTTCTAAATATCAAGAACCATGATAATAATTTAATTAAGGCTCAACTATTCTTCGCTCACAACGAAGGTAAATACCATTATCCATATTACACCAAAGGATGGAATCACGACCTCAAGCCTCCCTAATTTCTTCTATGACCCATCTGCAATACTACTCTCCAGTTCTAAGAAATCTGCTATCGTCCTCTCTTCTGCCTTGGCAGTGTGTACTGCTGAACTATGTTAAAAAAGAAAAAAAAAAAACATTTCATTTCTGAAAACATCAAACTCTACCCCTGCATCAACGAACTTTACTTCCGATCTACAGTCAAAAGTTGTTCGCATGTTTTTCTGTCTCCTTAAAGTTTTTATTTTTTATTTTTGGGATTGTATATTTGTTTATTTATAATTCCTATTTATTTTCATTGTATATGTGTTTATATGTCTGTCTGCTATGTATTTACGTATTTACATGCTTTCTTCTATTGGGTATTTATGTATTTTAATATTGCTTGATTGTCATCTCCTAGTTTGTCCGCCCCTCCCCTCTTTTATTTATTTATTTATTTTTTTTTTTATTATTATTATTTTTTTTTAACTTCTTTCCGTCCTATTAACTGTTTGCTTTAAATTTTTAATTCCTGCTAATTCTGTGATACTTTGTTTTATTATATTTGAATTCTGAGCAGATGTGCACTACGTGCACAGGTACTCGACTCTCCTATCCAATCTAGTAGCAACAAGTACTGCTCCAGCAAAGCTCAAGCCGTATCAGCTTTATCTGGATATTTAGATACAACATATTAGATTTAACTGGAATGAGAAATGCCCATGAATAAAAAAAACATCTGGTAGAGTAGTACTTCGGTATACGTCCAGTTCGAAGGCGAACAATTTTATTTGCTATGAATCTTTGCTTTGAACATGACTCGCCTGCGTCGCGATCTTTGCCAAATGGATGGATATTAAAAACATTGCAGAAAAGTACTGCTCCAGCAAAGCTCAAGCCGTATCAGCTTTATCTGGATATTTAGATACAACATATTAGATTTAATTGGAATGAGAATTGCTTATGCATAAAGAACTGTTATAAAAGTAGTTCAGCTTATGGTTTGGTGTACGTCAAACCTGATATACGTCGGTTTGAAGGCGAATAATTTTATTTATCAATCTTTGTTTTGAACATAACTCGCATGCGTCGAAATTTTTGCTAATTGGAGGGATATTAAAACATTGCAGAGAAGTACCGCTCCAGCAAAGCCCAATCCCTATTAGAATTGTCTGGATATTTAGATACAATATATTAGATTTAATAGGAATGAGAATTGCTCATGCATAATGAACTGGTAGTAGTAACTCTAGTAGTACTTCAATATACGTCCGGTACATGACTCGCATGCGTCAAAAATCTTTGCAAAATGGTGGATACTAAAAACATTGCAGAGAAGTATTGCTGCTTTAATTTCTTTTAAAACAAGAAATAACATGGATTTACAGTTCGACCACTGATTGTTGAAAGGTAAATATCCATTTTAAAAGCCGAAATGGACGAATCGATTACATGTTAGGGGTTCTAGTCAGATATAAGTGGCGCACAGCAGTTTTGAGAGAAACAAAAATAGTTGATGATTTTTTCATATAATTTTCCTTTTCAAATTATACAATTTAAAAATTAAATTAATAAACTGTTTATGTTGTTTTTAGTATCCCCCCTTGGTGCAGGAAAGCCTGCACCAAGTCCAGAAGACCCCGTCGCAGGCAACTGGATCATGGCCATGGCTAATATGCAGCTGTCCTTTTAGCGAGGAACCACGAGAGCATTAGAGACTAAATATTAAGACAACGCTCTACGATTCTATTAGACAGAGACCTACGGTTTAAAGGGGATTCCGAACCACTACAATCATCCATGACAACGCCGGGACTCGAACCCGAAACCTGTGGTACCGAGCACCAGAACGCTAGACACTCTGCCGTTCAGGCCCAAACTAAAATTATTACCCATAAAATCGATGAATATTGTTCTGGGGAGAATAAGTCAGCGATGTCCTGAGTACTTTCAATGTTTATTATTTAATTTTTCTCACTAGCTAAGAATTATAAAATTAAATATTTTTAAATTTTCTTTTTTTTTCTATGTCTCCAAAAGAGAAATCGAGGATTAACAAATAAGAGATTTGTAGTGACCAACAGATTTCGTGGTGCACTCCCATCAATTTCCATCATTCCAAAAGCTCTATCCGAAAAAAATATAACACTACTAGAGAAATAGTCATGCTCCCTATCATCCTAAATTATTCTCACCATTAATAAAGATGTGAAATGTTTTCCAATTAATTCAAAAGTCTAATTTTCTAATGTAAAAGTCTGTGGTATTAAAAAAATTGATTTTTCTGTTGGCCGAATTTATTAGTTGGTCTAGTGCAGGCAGAAGATTATTCAGTGGCAAGAGTTGGTTTATTTTAAAAAAATTAAGCAAGTTAAATTATGTATTTTCGCCTCATAAATGAAGAACGTTCATTATATACTCTGTCAAGCCTTAAAGTTTTATCATCTATTTAAACTCACTTTTTCGTTTTGGAGGCTATAAGGATGAAATATTTGAAAATTACTAGGGAACTCCAACTTCTATTCGCTGACATAAGCTTCAGGCACCTTAGATTAAATCGAAACATCTAGTACTTAATGTTAAGTAGTTGAAAACAAGTTGTTTTAACCAACAAAAGAGTTGAATAAATGTTTTTTCAGTTAAGTAAGCTAAAGTTCGACCAGTGAGTAAGTTGAATACAAGTTGTTTTAACCATTGAACCAATTGAATACAGGTTATTTTCATCAGTTTCACTCTGAACAAGGAAATTTTCTATTTATAGAAAATTTTAATTTTCAAATGCACACACACACACACATTTATATATATATATATATATATATATATATATGTTATTGTGTATATATTATATACACACATATATATATATATATATATATATATATATGTGTGTGTGTGTGTTGAACGGTTTTTTTTGGTATTGAATGGTAATATAATTTGAAAATCAATTGTGTTTGGTGGTTGGAATTTGATTAATTGCACCACAAGTTGGTTTCTATTCTGACTCATAAAGCCAAACTAATAGGAGAAAATTTTTAAGAAAAATTAAACAACTCGGACAAAATGAATACTGAAAACCTTTTATTAACTTCACGAAAGCCCAAGAAAGTGTTAAATGAAATCATAAAAGGTTTGTATAACAAGTAATATAAAAAAAATAAAAAAATTTTTTAAGTCAATTCCTACTTTTTTTTTCACTCTATTGCAGAAAGTCCTTTATAAATAATTTTCATATTTGGCGCCATCTATTGGTAGATATATGCAACTTAAATCTAAAAAAAAACTAAAATGAATTAATTAAAGTTAATTACTAAATTAATATTTGAAAAAACTGAATTAACATCAGGTGTCATCCACTACAAGTTCACAAAAAAGGTATTTGAACTTGAGTGGGGAATAAAAGTACTTTATGAACGATTGAAAATTTGAACAAGATATATATAGGGAGAGTGTGAGCTAATAGAAGGAATTGAAAAATCACTTAATTTGTAATTTAAAAACTGATGTTGAATAAACTAATATATATAATCTAAAAAAAAAAAAACTGAACAAAAAAATCAAGTCAGGTTGTTATTATATACGCATTTTTACTATTAATTTTATGCGACCTACATGATAAGGGAAAGTTTAACGACTTCAGTTCAAATAGAACGTTTTTCGTCGGCCCATCACGAGATAGGAGCGGGCCTCTACCCAAACTTCTCGGACTTAATTTCGAGATAATTCGCTCCCTTCTGTCAATAGAGAACGATGGACGCGTGTTGGGTCCAGGAACAAGCGCATGCGTTGTGAGCGAGTGTTTGTAAACATGGTGTTCATCACCGCGCGCATAATAAATTCCGATGGGCTGTCAAGATACTGAGGCACAGTCATGTGCCAGGTCACAGATCTGGTGTGTTCCCGAGCTCGCTGCGTTTGAAACATGCCTCCCATCTGTGTGCATTCAGAGGTTAACGAGCGTCGAGAGCAGAGTCTATCTTGGTTGCGAAACTATTAAAATCAAACTAAAGAACAGATATTGATTCTATTTTATGGATCACTTACTAAAATAACAATTATAATTTATGGATCTTTCAGTTTAAGGTAACCGACTACGTTCAAATCGCGATTTTTTGGGGGAAAAAATCTTTTTTTTTTCCGTTATTGATTTATTTTTAAAGATCAAAGCTGGAGTTATTAGGATACTCTGTTCATGCATCCAAAACTTTCAACTTATCCTGAATGACCGAGTGTCTAGCGCTCTGACGCTCTGTGCCACAGTTTTGGGTTCGAGTCCCGGCGGGTTAGTCCACATTAATAGGATATGTGAACACCAATCAACTGTAAACAAAGTTTACAGGATGTGACCTTGCTTTCGATTAGATGAGAAGGAGGTGCAGAGTCTAAAAACGTCCTACCTCCTGTAGAGCAATTTGCTACTCTGTGAGAGGGGAATGGGTGGTGGGAGGTTGAGAAATGTTTACATACGACATGACCGAGGGCATCACAAAGATTTTCAAATGGATTAAGATCGGGTGACCACGCCGGCCACTCCAATGCGTGCAATCTCCTCCCTCTCGAATAGAAGGAAAAGTAATAGAAGGTACAATAGAGGACGACCATCGGTGAATGACTTCAATGGCTGTGATCAAGTCACCTTGCTGATTTATAACCCTGCTAACTCTGCGTCCTCATATTTTCTCATAACAATCACTTTTTACTTTTCCATAATAATTAATTTAACATTTATCTTCATGTTTCTAACTGTTCATTTCTTCATTGCCCAAGATTTGCAAACTAAATCCCTTTTAATCATTTGCTTTCCAAATCACAGATGGGCAACAACTCCTGTCTCTAATTGTGGTTGTGTTTTTTAGCCTGATATTGAAACTTGCATTGTCTAAAATTTTTTACAACAGTCTTAATTGACTAACGCCTGGATATGAATTTTTCTTCGCATTTTGCCAGATTATTTTATGAGATATGTTATATATGTTTTTTTTTTTTTTTTAAAGTTTATTTATAAAGTTCCTCCAAAAGAATTGCAAATCAAACATTTGTTAAATTCGAGCTTTTCAAATGTCCTGATACACCCATCACAACTGCTGACAAGAAAAATTCCAACTACCCTCAAAATGAACATTCCATCGAAATCCTCATCCTTCTATCCCAGAGTTCCCTGCAGGACAAGCAGTTTAAATGCTCATCCATCATATTCCTCTCGAAGGATCGGCCAAAGGGGTGCTTGTAAGGAAAGCTCTATTAAAGGAGGGGGCATGAAAGTTTTCTGCCAAGCCCCCTCCCCCTCCTCCCTTAAGCACTTGACTCGAACCATCCCTGGAGCTGTCAGAACCACTTAATAAGTTCTCTCTCATCCTCGAGAGGGGGCTGATTGTTTTTTAGTCTAATCGAACGAATGCAAGACCTTTTTTTTTCGTTCTTTTTTGTTCTTCTTCTTCTGTTCTCTATATAAATATCGTTTGGTGAGTTTTACAGCGATTTGCTTTTAGTGTCGGCAGATGGCTGTCATTCGTAATGGGGGATGAGGGGATTTTGAGAGAAAGGGGCCTTGTGTGCAAAGGAACGTTTTGCAGCAGGAAGTGCGTTGAAAATTATTCGAATGGCATCAAGTTGAAAAACGTGAGAGAAAAATTGAGTAGAAAAGTTAATGTGTTTGTAAAAAAGTAAAGAAAAAAAAATCAAATAGATTTTAGATTAAAAAAACACAGAAAAAGAAAAACAAACGAAAAAGACAATTTGAAATTTAATTCAAAGCAAAAGTTCTATATTCAAAATGCAAAAAGTTGCATCTTATGTTCTATATGCAAAAAGTTTTTCATATGAAATAATTAAAAATTAATCAAAATTGTTTTGTATGCAATAGCTTTCTTAATTGTGTGAATAATTGTGCAAAAGTATTTCTAATCTCATCTTTTGATAAAAATAGAAATCTGTTGGTAAGCAATGACGGTTTTATTTATTCAAATAATTATGATCATGGCATGAGAATTAATATAATAAAAAATGTTTGTTATAAATTAAATTCAAGAATAAACGTTTTTTTAAACAAATTGCGTCGAAATTTATATTTAAGAAAAACAAATTAAATTAGAGTCTTATTTTTACTTTTCACCACTCATGTCCATAAATTAAGGATAATGAAGTTCAGGCAAAGAAAGAGACAGAAGCAAAACAAATTTGACTTATTTGTAACGTCTATTTATTAAACAAAAAATAAAGAGCAAAAAGATGCTATATGTTTGACATAATTAATAAAAATTGCGATTTTTACTCCCGGTGTCGTTCAATGGTGTTCTCTTGGTGGTAACGGGTACCTGGCGCTTTCCATATGAAAGTCCGGCGAGAATCAGACTGCAAACTAAACCTGGACTCGTCGGAAAACATCACACAAGACGACTGTTGTGGTGTCCACAATGCATGCTCTCTACTCCAGGTTAATCGCAGGCGACAGTGAGTTGCGGTAAGTGGAACACATCTGACAAGCCTACGAGCATATAGACCAATGTGCCCTAAGCGTCTGTACACGGTCTGTCTTGAAACTGTCGTACCGGTAGCTGAAGAGAGCTGACGAGACAGGTCTGATGCTGTGCTCCGTCTGTTTCTTTTGGTAGTAACTGCTAAATACCGGTCCTCATTCGGCGTTGTAACTCGGGGCGACCTGTGCTGTAACATCTACTCACATTACCATCATCTTGGAATCGTTGCCAAAGCCTGGAGATGACACTCTGGGCGATTCCAAGTTCCTCGGATACTTCCAGCTGGGTACGTCCACATTCCACTCGTCCGATAATTCTACCACGTAAAAAATCATCCAAATGCTTCCTTTGTGACATAACTATGCAGTTATTGCACTGAAAGGCTTTTAAAGCGCCTGTGAACAATTTTACTTCTTTGCCACCATTCCTTATATACCCCTCTCTTACACTCTCGACATTGTGACGTACTATCCGTGCCATCTGGTGGTTTCCTGTAATTTGCATATTCTTCTTCAAGATGTGTGTGATAATTCAAGGTGAAATTTTGATTTTAGAGTTCAATTTCTGTGTGATTCTGAATTATCCTTAATTTATGGACATGAGTGTATTTCAGTTTACACACAAATTCAGTTTACACACAATTTCAAATGATTCGTTGGCGAAAATAGAATTATATATTTTATTAAATTCAAATTATTTAAATTACATTCAAATCTTATTTTATTATGTTGCAACACTGATATGTGAGGGAATTTCTTATTATTAAAAACTGTATTAAATTCATTTACATTGAAAACTTATATTTAGCAGTTTGCTGAGAAGTCTTAGTTTTTTTTTCCTTCAAAGTGTTTATGCGCCTGACTCTAGCCTAGGGGTGACGTGTGCAGCTATAATACAGAATAGTTCAGGCTTGAATCCTGTGGTGGCATCCGTTGAAGCCGCTGTTTTCAGAATGGGGAGATATGATGGCGTTTGTGACAACGAGTATAAAGCATGTCGCATCAAATATTCAGGCAGCCTTCTGAATGTTTTATGAGTTTATTTCCGTATGTATCTCAAAATGGATCATTTACCCTTAAAAGTCCTCTAGAAAGGCAATCGACGGCTTTGTGGCATACGTAAGTGGAATACAATACCAATCTTTTAAAACAAAACCAAAACACAAAACCAATCTTTTAAAACAGTATTTGTAATGCAAACAAATAAATTTTTTTTTTTAATTTATTATAATTTTGTATAAAACAATATCCTCAATGTAACGACAGCATTCATAGCCAAAAATTTTAAACAATGTTTTTTGGAAATTGTTGATAAATTAGGTTAGGCAAACATGAAAATTAAAATACTGTTGCTAAAAAAAATTAAATGCTGTTTAAATTGCTGTTATACGTTTTATTCTTACATTAAATTCTAAATTTTTATGAGTCACTTGCATATCAGCCGAGTCGATTACTTTTTTTTTCCTCTCATTTAAAGTTGCATGTTATTTAAATTATTATATTTGCTTTCGTTTACAAATATATTGCAAACTTTTTTTTAAAAGAAAGATATCTTATTTCAATCTGTAAATTTTAATGCTGAATTCGTAAACTTAAAAAAATATATGTATTGTTAATGTGTGCTCTCACTACCCGCAAGTACTTTTTTTAAGGATTTATTCAACCGCAAAACTTCCATTTTTTTTGCCTATGAATAGTCCACGCTTTTCAATCGGTATCGTCATCTAAAACATTGAGTGTCATTCAGGATGAACCAAATACGAATGCGGGCATTATCTCCCGTGGTACAGCTGCAAAACTGCATACTTCGTGAAAAAGATGAGGGTTAATGGGGGGATTTAGTGTGTAGTAGTGAAACCTCTCAACTCCATTCATGGACGAATTTGTTCGTAGACATAGAAGATCCGTAGTCTTTATCTTATTACAAAAGAATCTATTTAAACCACTATCATACTCACAACTAGCGTGTAGAATGTTCGAATCTATTGACTGGATCCTTTGCACTCACTGCTTTCATATATGAGGAGGACTTCCCTTACAAAACTAAAAGTACCCCCAAAAGTCATCCCTGAAGACAATGCCCACCATTCGCGAGACAGCAATATCCAGGATGTTCGCAATATACATAAAGATCTTTTTCCACCGGATATTAAAATCTCAAGATATAGACTTCGAACCAATCGAAAGGCTGATTTCCTTGTCCATTCAGATTTCCGTTTAACTGGAGTCAGGATATTCTACAGGATAGAGTTGGACTACACTATTAATGATTGGTGAGTACTCACCTTAAGCGGTTTTCAGACAAGAGTACGAAATCAAGCGAGTCAATCTCGTGAACCAATTACACACCGGTTAGCTTCAGTGTGGACAGAACCCTCGGTGGTAATCAATTGACCCGCCCCCTCTCCGACCAGAGTTGATTTTTCCTGCAGATCAAAGGTCCAAATACTTTGAAAAGAACAATTACAAAATCGTCCAAATACTTTGAAAAGCCTGGCCTGCCAAATCAATGAACATAATCTGATTTGAATTTAATTACAGTAAAAAATCATAAAAATGTTACCTCAACATTAAAAGTTATTTATATAAAGATTATAAGAAAGCCACTTGCGTCTATTACATACCGTGGAACAGCAATCGATGTACTCACGTTCCCTAGATAATAGACTAGAATTAAGAATTTTCATGTCATTGCAAGCAAGTTATTTCTAATCCCCGGAACGAAGATAATGATTAATTAATGTAAAATACTTGATGAATAACTGAATTTTCTTTTTCTATTACATTTTCACATAAAAGCATCTATGAAATCGGTATGGGTAGTCGATATAGGATTGCAGAGTGACGTTTTCATGTCCAGTTTGAAATGTTACTAACGTCAAAGCTATGCATAATTTGGAAAATATAAGTAGATCATCGCATGGAGGTAGATTGAGAGATTCTAGGGGAAGGGTCCTCATACCATAAAGAAAAGGGAGTTGGCCTAAAATTTGGTTCAGTTCCAGCTCAGTTCCTGTTGTTATATTTTCGCTGACTCATTTGAAACAGCTTGGAGAGATATAACTAGTTATAACAATAAAAGCCACAATAAAATAAAATTTACAAATGTAAAATCCAAAATATGTGAATTCTTGACTTCATTGGGTCAAATGGTTATAAATGATGTGGAGCTTATTATAACTGCAGAAGAGCCTATGAGCATTATTTCAAGAGGGCCAATGTATAGAATGTTTCATGAAATGTCTGCATCCTTCATTAATTATTTTGTTTCCTTATTTCATCCCCTCAACTCTCTTTCCACTCCTCCCAAAATCTACCTACAGAAATGTTTTTACACATTATGAAAGAAGAACATTAAATAAGAAGAATTCACAAAAACACATCCTGAAAGAAGAATATTAGATAAAAAAAAAATTAGCGAAAGATAATTCTGTTAGAAAAACATTAAGTAAAAAGAATTTGTAAGAACACATTCCGTAAGAAAAACCTTAATACATATTAAGACAAAACATAGACCAAAATATCGTGAGAGGTTTTCTTTTATATTTCCTGTCGTTTTTCACAAATTTAGATGTTTTTAAATTAAAAATTATCTTCATTTCTAAACTTAATTTGCATATCAAATTTCAAGAATTCATTTCTTTGAAATATAGCATGCTCATATCTCTGTAACATGTATCAAAGATAGTCAGAGCTACACGTTTCCACAAGAGGATAAGCAATTCAAAATGAACTGTAGTACACGTGACTTAATATTGGTGTGCTGAAAGAGCTAAATAAATATCTAAAACTCAAATAATTGCAGTCACATAACAAGTTATTGAGTATTAAAAATTTCTATTTTTATTAGAAGATTAATCGTTTCTTTAAAGCCTTAAAACTCTCACATTTTAAGGCGTCACAAATTTTCTGAATGAATAATTTTTCCTGCCGAAAAAACATCTCGCTCATATGTGATGAAGGATTCATCACTTGTTTGGCGATTTAATGATGAAGATGAACCCACGACCTATTTCTTCAAATTGAGGAAATATGATTTTATCAATGCTCTCCGCCAGCAATTGTCTTTCACATAGGAGAATCTATATAAATTTCTTACCAAGCAGTTGGAAATCATAAGCGCCAATAATCTATTGTTTTTTTTTAAAGCTGTGACTTTAGCTCCTGTCATAACTACATAGAATTTTCGTTTTCTTATATGTGTACTGCTAGTGTGGTTTGAACAGATATCCAACACACAAAATTTATTTTTTAAACTGTAATTGACAAATCATTCACATTATAAGTCAAATAAGTGAAGTGTCAGGATATATATATTTGAAATTATAAATGATAAAAAAAAGTCACGGAATGTAATATATATTGTCAAACTTTATAAAGCCTAATTCTAACCCATCTTGTATTTAAAAAAAAAGCATTTGCATAGTGTTTATTTTATAATTTAATCATTCTAAAAGGGTTTGCACTAGTATTGCAGTATATTATTTATTCAACAATTTAATCATTCTAAAAAAGGTTTGCACATTGTTTATTCTACAATTTAATCATTCTAAAAAAAAGGTGTGCACATTGCTTATTCTACAATTTAATCATTCTAAAAAAGGTTTGCACATTGTTTATTCTACAATTTAATCATTCTAAAAAAGGTTTGCACATTGTTCATTCTACAATTTAATCATTCTAAAAAAGCACATTGTTTGCACATTGTTTATTCTACAATTTAATCATTCTAAAAAAGGTGTGCACATTGTTATTCTACAATTTAATCATTCTAAAAAAAGTTTATAATATTGTTTATTCAGTAATTTAATCATTCTTTCAAAATAAAAATAAAAAAAAACCGTTTGCATATTGTTTATTCTATAATTTAATCATTCTTATTTTTTTAAATGTTCACATTGTAAAAAATAAGAAAAACTTTCAATTGATAAATTATTGTGGAAAGAAAAGGTCATTATTTTTATTTGAACGAAGCATTTCATGTTATTTTTCACCACCACGATTTTCTTCACTATGCATTAAAAAAAGAGAATGGCACGACACGAGCATTCAGTCTTCACTTCTCTCAACTGGCTGGCACCTCCCCCATATTTATAAATGCCACAACCTGGGGATCAGGTTTCCTGAAAATTCTCATTATTCGACTTAAATTCCCCAACAGGAAACGGACAATCTCTCGTGTCACATTAGGTCACCCTTTTCTTTTTTTCTTTTTTTCTTTTTCAGAGTCGCTGAGTGATTCCCCGGCGAGATAGTCGCCATCTGTCCGACCGATGCCTTTTATCGTTTCATTATTTATTCGCTTCGTTTCACCCGCTGCAGTTGTCAAGTCTTCTTCGTTTTCACCACTGGAAAAAAAGTTTCCGGATGTTTTTCTGAAACACGTATTGAATTAAAAACCGAAAAGAAAAAAATCACTCATATTCTTGAAAAAAAAAAAAAGATGATTTCATGAAAACATCTCGTGATGTTTCGTCATATGCTGTTTCATTCTGTGATTATACAAACATTTTACTACGAAAATTGAGCATACATTTACTGTTTCGGATATGTATTATCGAACATATATTTACGATTACTTTAGTTTCGATTATTTCAGTCCAACATGTTCAAAATTATGCTATAATTTTTTTTCCAATGGTAGATTATGAACAGCAAAAAAAGAACGAAAAAAAAAAAAAACATACAACATACAACAACAACAAAATAATACACCAAAACATGCTGAAACAGAGTTCATTAATCTAACAAAAATGCCAAGTTGCAGATCTTTTAGCCACTAAAAAGTGTTACCAAGTGCACCACGGGAGGTAGATCTTTTGCGCACCCTGCTATAAAATAATATCCAGTATTATCTTTTGTTGTTATCAATATTTTTCAAAATTTACGCATGCATAAATATATTTCTGTATTTAAACGATATTTTCTGTAGTTAAACGAAGATAAATCGTGTTCAGTATTTAACGTATTGATAAATTAGTATTTAAGTATTGATAAATTTATGTATTTAATTTCAATCATCATTATCAATTTATGTATTTAACGATATTTTCTGTGGTTAAACGAAGATAAATCGTGTTTAGTATTTAACGGCACATTTCTGTAGTTAAACGAAAAGGCTTTAAAAAACCGAACGTTTCCGAACTAAGAGAGTTTTGGTCGAACCCTAAGAGAAATACCGAATCGAAAACTTCAGTTTTTTTCCAATTTTAGTGGCAAAATAGTGTACAGCAGGGTGCCCATGGTGTACTATGGAGAAGTAATCAGTTATTTAAGAAATTTAGAAAAAAATTTTTCAGTAATTTAGAAAAGACAAATCTTGGTTAAATGTCTGGATATAAAGAATATCCAGACATTTAACTCTATAGTTTATTTTTCCAAGATCGTTTAGTTTATTTCTCTCTCTCTCTCTTTCTCTCTCTAATTAATGCCCTATAAGCAATTTCCAACTAACGTTCTAGACTCAATTTTTAACTAACAGCCTATAATCAATTTTTAACTAACATCTATAACCAATTTCAAACTAACAGCCTATAATGAATTTTAATTAACACCCTGTAATCAATTTTTAACTAACATACTGTAGTAAATTTTTAATTAACGTCCTATAATCAATTTTATAATATAAATATAATTATAATTTAGTATGCGGATTAATGAACTTATTTATTAAATACCTGATTTTTATTTTTGATGTCCTTTAATATGTAATATGTTTTATGGATTAATATAAAGATCTATTAAGAAGCTACATTAGACTCGATTAATTATATTTGACGTTATTTTTCTTGTAATTCATCAAAAGACTTTGTTAAATGTCTAATGAAAACATTTTTTTCATGGCAATTATTTTACTTCTAAAAACATAAAATTATGGCCCGGATGGTAATCTCAGGTACGTTATTATGTTTTCGAAGAAAACTGACACTTTTTATATAAAAAAAATAAATACTTGTCTGTGAAAGCTAATTTCACTAGAATTTTTAATTGTTAGAAAGATATGATTAAAGTGAGTAGTCATTAGTGAGGGAAATATCAGATCTAATTTTGCTAATTTACATAGGAATCATTCTCAATTAACGGATATAAATAATAAAATATGCAATCTATTATTAGAAGATATAGATGAAAATGAATAGGTGATAAGAGACGAATATAACAAAGAAAATGGTTTTAGCGGAAGTTAGTGTAGAATTGTGTTCCAATAGATTGTTGAAAATCGAAAAATATAGTTCCATTTGTAAGGGTCTGATGGTCGAGTGGCTAGCGATCTGGCGCTCAGTACCACAGATCTCGTGTTCGAGTCCCGGCTGTGCCATGGTTCAATCATGGCTGTGCCTTCAAGTGGTTCGGAATTCACTTGAAACCATAGGTCTCGGTCTAATAGGATCGTAGAGCGTTGTGGGGGTAGTGTGACTCGCGTCCGTAGCCTGTCTTTAAGCTACACGTACCCCCTGGGTAGCGCTAAATGAGTAATAGCGCTACAACCCTTGCTTATGGCATAAAGATGAATTGTCTCTTACTGCCCTCTGCATTAGAACAACAACAGTTCCATTTGTTTATTCACTTCGTCTAATAAAAAATAAAATTAAAATTACTAAAAATTAAACTTCATGAAATTTGGTGTTGAAATTGAATTTTAACAGAAAATGACACAGCAAATAGCAGCAAATTATATTTGATATTTTATTTTATGTATCAAATATATTATTGCGTTTTCTTTTTTATTCCCAATTGAACAAGATTTGACCAAAGATTTCGATTTTTTTTCCAATTGGCCATAATTTGACCAAATTTTTTTTTTTTTTTTTTTTTTTTTTTTTTTTTTTTTTTTCAATTTGCCAAGCTTTGACCAAAAATTTCGATATTTTTTTTTCAAATGGCCAAGATTTGACCAAAGATATTGATTTTTTATTCAATTGGCCAAGATATGACCAAATATTTCGACTTTTTTTTTTTTTTTAATTGGCCAAGATTTGACCAAAGATTTAAATTTTTATTTTTTATTTTGAATTGGGGCCAAGATGTTACCAAAGATTTCGATTTGTTTTTGAATTGGCCAAGATTTGACCAAAGGTTTTGATTTGTTTTTCAATCTGCTATTCCCATAAATTTTCTACATCTAGTTGATCACCTTTTTCGATATTTCTCTACCTGAGTTGACTCAATTTCAGTTCAAGGTATTTCGAGTTGCAAGCCGCAGATAGAGAATGTCATAAGCACGGAAAATCGTTCCACGGAAGCCTTCTATTTCTGTTTTTGTGTGCGTCGCTCCGCTTCTTATCAGCATCTCTCAGGCCTGCCAAGAGACTGCAGCGGCATCTTTTTGATGCGCTGTCATTGGCTACGGTTGCGAGTAACGAGTTTTGTCAGCTCATTTATGCTCGGGAATGATGCATCTCATATTTGCCATGCGGCGCGTGCAACTTTGCAAAATCAGACAACAAGCATTCTTTTAATGACCTTGAAAGTTTTCCAATTTTTTTCTTGCCACCAGAAGTCGTGAGTCGAGCAGTTTTTAACGAGTCGGGAGTCAGAAGTCTGCAAAAACAGTTTAACAGCAAACCAAACAGGTACTTTTATCAGTACTGAGGTATATAGAAAGCTACCTTGGATTCAAGATAAGATTTTCTTTTATTGTGAATAAGATAGCTTTTATAAGCCTCAATGTTATTCTCTTTAGTGCTAGAAGCTATTCTATTATTAAGAACAATACAGATTTAATGTATTACAAATAGAGTATCTTTGTGCTTGAAATATACCATTTTCATTTACTTGTCTTAATCTATTTTTATATACTTTGGTAACTGTTGATTAAGTACTGTTATTTTATAGGATACATGCATTATTTTGTAAGCGGAGCACGAGAATGCCTCTGAAGTGAGAACAAATACTACTCGTTTAATATTATAAAAAGTATTTTCTTCTTAAAAACTGTTTTTATAAATATGTGAGTTTCAGAAAATTCATTACAGTGATTTCACAAATTCTCCTCAATTTATTAGTAAAGATCATAGTATGGAAAAGAGTCGGATGTTAGGAGTCGGTATAAAAACAACCCGACTTTTGAAAATATTTTGCTGAACTTTTCTTCCCTGTTTTTATCTGAATCATTCTACTTATTTTTAAAGAAGAATATAAGATAGCGATCATTTGCAAGAAAAGTTACTCTTGTCAAAAAGATTCTATTTAACAGGAGAAAGAAAAAGACCACCCAAAGCAAAAAGGTCACCCAACGCGCAAAGAAATGAATTGCAGAGAAATTTTGGATACGAAAGTATTATCTTTAATCTGGATATTTTTATCTAACTGATGAGACACGTGATCAAACTAAAACTGTTTTGAGTTTCCAGCAACATGTGCAATAGCATAGAAATCTTTCTGCCACTCTTTCTCATTGCTTTCTCTTAGAGTTATACTTGGGGTTCTGTAGTTTAGCATTCCTCTGTATCTCAATAACTAGCAGTTGCTAGGTATTTATGGGAATATGGAAGATTTGGTGTGCATTTGCTTCAGTCGACCAGTCAGTGTTTGTCGAGAAGTTTTCTTTTGGATATTTTAAGTATTTCTTTGCTGGAGAAGAAGACAGAATGCTTGACTCGTGGCTTAGTGGCAGCGTGCACTGCTGGTGAACATTGGGACGGAGGTTCCATCCAATGGCGGCGTTGCTGTAGACATTGTTTCAAAAAACAAGGAGGCTCAATAACGTTTGTGATATTCAGTATCTTGCCTTCTTAGTCGGACAACTTGGTGGGAGTTTTCTGAAGTTTGTTCCATATCATACGCAAAGATATATGGAACAAAAAATCTGCTAGTAGGCAGATGGTCTTGGCCCAAAATGGGGCTGTTGCGCCCCCTGATGATGATAAGGAAGATATGCTTTTTTTTTCAGCAATGTAACATGACTAAAATAATTTGGTTCAAGTTTGTTGAAGTTTGTTACACCAAACAAAATAAATTATATCAACAAATAAAAAAAAAGTTCTAAAGAAAGAGAACCAATTATATACATTGAAAGTACTAACAACTTTAGAGAAGTTCTTTGTGCGGATGGGTAGTTCACTCATCTCTTATTTTTTTTTTATTTTTTTAATTTTTTCTTATCTTTAAAAATCGAGAACTTATTTTCACGAACCTTCTGTCGTTGCTTCTTCTAATATATACACTCCCTTCCCCCTGCAACCCATTTGAAGCCTTCCCCCTCCCCCTTTCTCGTTCCCAGCATCCCTTTCATCAGATAAAGGCGACTCCTGAGCCTCGCCACCTGTTCCCCTGCGCCTGTAATCGATGCTTCTCTGTCGCGCTCGGATGACGGAAGAAGCTTCAAAAAATAAACAACCCCCTCCCTATCTGCCGCGGATTCGTTGGGGAAGTATAGTTCGCATCTGAGGACTTTTCTTTAGAGGCAGAAGTTTGGAAAGTTTGAGGTACTTCAGAACTTGGCTTGGATTGTGGACTTAGTTGGCGTGACATCTCGCCAAGCTTTAATTTCAAATATACTACTGTGTCCAAAAGTAAGACCACTTTTCAATTCAAAATTCCTGGGGCTTGTGGAATTTCATTTTTTTTTTTTTTTTTTTTTCAATTCCTTCTATTATGTCACACTCTCCTATATATATCTTGTTCAAATTTCCAATCGTTAGTAAAATACTTTTTTTATTCATCCACTCGAGTTCAAAAACATTTTATTGAACTTGTAGTGGATGCCACTGAATGACAATACAGTTTTTTCCAATATTCATTCATTCATTAAATTTAAATCATTAATTTTATTTATTTTTTTTTTTAGATTTAAGTTGCCTATATCTACCCATAGATGGCGCCAGATAAACTTAAAAATGAATGAAAATTATTTATAAAGGACTTTCTGCAATACAGAGTAAAAAAAAAAAAAAGGAATTGACTTTAAAAAATTTGGTTTTATATTACTTTTTAGGTGGCTGGCACGTATAGAATGTTGCAGAAGGCATTCGGTGAGCATTCCTATGTCAGAAAAAAAAAATGTTTATAAATGGTATAAGTAGTTTGAAGAAGGCAGGGAACGCGTTGAAGACGAAGAGCCTCTAGTCGACCCTCAACCACAACCATCGGAGCTCACGCCTAAAAAATTAAAGATTTGGTGCTCGCAAATCGTCGATTTACACTCATGTCCATAAATTAAGGATAATTCAGAATCACACAGAAATTGAACTCTAAAATAAAAATTTCACCTGTAGAATTATCACACACATCTTGAAGAAGAATATGCAAATTACAGGAAATCACCAGATGGCGCGGATAGTACATCACAATGACTAGAGTGTAAGAGAGGGGTATATAAGGAATGGTGGCAAAGAAGTAAAATTGTTCACAAGTGCTTTAAAGGCCTTTCGGTGCAATAACAGCATAGTTATGGCACAAAGGAAGCATTTGGATGATTTTTACGTGGTAGAATTATCAGACGACTGGAATGTGGACGCACCCAGCTGGAAGTATCCGAGGAACTTGGAATCGCCCAGAGTGTCATCTCCAGGCTTTGGCAATGATTCCAAGATGATGGTAATGTGAGTAGATGTTACAGCACAAGTCGCCCCCGAGTTACAACGCCGAATGAGGACCGGTTACAACGCCGAATAGAAGAGCACACCATCAGACCGGTATTCAGCTACCGGTACGACAGTTTCACTGCCAAATATGCTCGTAAAATGTGTTCCAGACGGAGCATTAACCTGGAGTAGTATCACCGCAACCTGGTTTGGTGTGATGTTTTCTCGTCAGCTCTCTTTCAGCTATCCGGTACGACAGTTTCAGGATGGTTCGTTTGGGAAGGAATTACTCTTGGTTCCAGAACTGACCTGCATGTTCAAAGTGTAACGATGACAGGCCACATCTATCGGGATGTCATTCTGGAATAGCATATACGTTTGTTTCGGGGCACCATGGGTGCTGAATTTCTGTTTATGGATGACAACGCCCGTCCTCACCGTGCAAACATTGTAGACGAATGCCTTCAATTGGAGGATATCACCCGTATGGATTGGCCAGCATACTCACCGGACTTGAATCCAATAGAGTATGTGTGGGATATGCTTGGCCGACGAATTGCAGCCCGTCAATCCCCTTCCACCTGTCAACCGGAACTTCGGAGGGCATTGCTTGATGAGTGGGGTCATATTCCCCAAGATCAGATTGATAATTTGATACTCAGCATGCCTAGGCGTTGTAAGGCCTGTATTGCATCGTCCGGGAGACATACTCCATATTAACCATCATACTAACCATGTTATATGTTTTTTGTAAAAAGTTTGGTGTGTTCTGTTTTTGAAATTTGCTCCAGGGAGTAAAAATTGCAATTTTTATTAATTATGTCAAACATATAGCATTTTTTTTTTTTGCTCTTTACCTTTTGTTTAATAAATAGACTTTACAAATAAGTCAAATTTGTTTTGCTTCTGTCTCTTTCTTTGCCTAAACTTCATTATCCTTAATTTATGGACATGAGTGTACAATGAGAGACCTTGCTGATGATGTTGGAATTTCAAAAGGATCGGTACATTCCATTTTGGGCCTCAAACGCGTCCAATCTCGATGGATACCGGAAAACACTGAATGCGCCATCTCAAACTGCATTGATTCTTCGTGAATTTTTCGCCAAAAATGAAACCCATATCGTTCCACAATCACACCATGCGATTTCTGGCTATTCCCTAAACTCAAATGACCACTCCGAGGACACCGTTTTGAGTCAATTGAAGAGATTCAACGTGCTCTTTGAAAGCCCTCCCCTGTCGATGACTTTTTAGCATGCATTGAGAATTGGAAAAAAAAAAATTGGCATAAGTGTGTTGTGTCCGGAGGGGGATGACTTTGAAGGCGATGAAATAAATCTGGAAGAATAAATAAAGGATTTTTGAAAAAAAAATAATTGTTCTTACTTTTGGGCACAGCAGTATTTTCATTTTCAAAACTTAATCGAAGCTCGAATAAATTTTGAACATGCAGTTATACTTGTATTTCACACATCAAAACAAACATATGAGGTTACTGTTTTATATTCTCATTATTAGAAATTTTAAGAGATAATAATATAAATGCATTATCCAATCATAATTAAGGTACCTTTTTAATTTCATTTAATCAGCAATATGTTAATGTATCAAATCTGTTTTTTTTCCGTTAAAAATGTGCTGTCATAATATCCTTAAACAGCTTTATCATGGAATATGCTTTTTCAAAATTTATAATAATCTGTGTCAATTTTGCGCGTCAGATAAATGAATCCAAGTCAAAACATAGATGGACAATATAGATGAATGGGCTAGAATGGCGCTTGGCGCCACAGGTTTCGGGTTCGAGTCCCGGAGTGCCATGGATGTTTGTAGTGATTCGGAATCCACTTTAAACCTCTAGGGCCCGATCTGATAGGACCGTGGAGCGTTGTCTAGAGAATAAGTCAGTCTTCAGTCCTCGTGGTTTTCGCTAAAGTGAAGCTGCACATTACCCTTAGCTATGGCCCAGTCGCCTGCGACAGGGTCTGTCGGACCTGGTGTAGGTTTTCCTGCACCAGGGGGAGATTAATAACAACAACAACATATAGATGAATAGTAATTAATTTTCTGCCTTAATAAATATTGAAATAATAAAAAATTGTAAAAAAAAAAAAAAAAAAAAAAAAAACTACCTATATTTATACATACCTATACATATTAATAATGTCTTATATGCCTTTAATATGCCCTTCAGTATTTTATTTATTTTATATAGCAATGTTTGATATGTAGAAATACATCGGATATATTTATATTTCCGTATCAAAAATCACTTTACATACATTAAATTATCGTTACGTGCTTTCCATTTCTAAAAAATAGGATAATACTTTAAGTAGATTTAAAAGGCATTTTTCAAAAATATTCTTCTTTTAAATCTGCTGTATTTCTAGGACAGCTCATTTCTTTTTTTCGTCTAATAAATACCTTATGTTGTAAGCTGCTCTTGATTTGACCTTGACATTCATTGGATTTCTAAGAATGTTAATATCCCTCTACGGATAATTATGTATAATTTTCCCCTGTCCGTTTCTGCCTCTCTATTCCGTTTGTACAAAAATGTATCGCAAGGAATTTTTCAGCTGCTTGCATTGACTGTGTGAAAGTTACTTTTATGACATCCAAGTCAGAAAATTACTTTTCATGAGAGTAATTCAAAAAGCATCCATTTTTTAGACATTTATATTATTTTAAATCAATGAAATAGTATATTTATGTAAGTTGTAGATCTTTCAACTTCGTTTAGCTTTATTTAAATTCCATGCATTGTTTTCATCATCAAAATGTATGTAATAAATTTTGTATTATGTAAACTTTTATTACTTTTATTACAAGTATGTAAACTTGTATTACTTTCCAATTTGTTTGAAATATTTTAAAGATTTCAAATATTCATTTAATTAATGTTTAAGGTCATATGCTACTATGGAAATCTCCTATGTATAAACTATTATGGTATCTAAGTAAAGTATAATCTCCTATGTATAATCTATTATGGTATCTAAGTATCCAAGTATAATCTTTTATCTAATCTCCTATGGAAAATATAATCTCTTAAAGTATAATCTATCTATATGAAAAGTATATGCTACTATGCATAATTACACTATAATGTAGTGCTAATTTGAAAAGCTTTATCACAAAAATATCTCAAATAGAGTAACGATGAAGGATATATATCCTCCTACTATTATCATTTGATTGATCAGCTAAAGAGAGCATGATTAACTAATAGCAATTACTTAAGAATTGAGAGTTTTTTACAGTTTTTAAAACTGTTAAAAAATGTAACAGAACTCACAATTTCTATTGTGTAATTTTAAAGCTTTAATTTCTAAACCACTAATGACCTTTATATAATTTAAACATTTTGATAATGATATAAGCTATATAAGGCTTTTAAATATAACATAAGGTAGTATTACTTAAAAAGAAAAAATAATAACTGCCATATTAAGTATCACTGCGTATTGAAAAAATTGCAACTGTTTAAATGATGCAATACGCTTAGCCATCGTTGTATAAATAATTTTAAAGTGTATATCAGTTTGGTTTTTTTTTTATTTGAAGTCAATCCCTCTTTCATTATGAAAATAATGTTGACAATCGTTTGACTTCTTTATTTATAATATACAAAAATGAAGAAATAAAATAAAATAAATGTATAAAGTAAATAAATGAATGAATTTTTAATAATCCCAAAAATATAAACAAAAAAGTTTTTTTTTTTTCCATCTAATGAAAATGGAAATGCATTCATAATCATTTTAATTGTAATCAATTTCTTAGATAATTATTCTAATTTGTACAATTCTATGTAGAAAAAAAAATTATGCTGATTGTGATTAAATCGTATACGCAATGACATTTATATTACGATTTCACAAGCTTTATTTTCATGACGAACCATAGTTCAGTTTTTCAACTTAAACTGAACTATGGTTCTTAAAATTGAAATTTCTATTAAAAAGTTCACTTACATATTTTTTAAATTTGTTACTTTTTTAAGAAAACATTACAGCTCATATGAAAAAAAAAAAAAAAAAAAAAAAAAAACAGGATGTACTAATTCATTCTGCTATTTTTTTCACGATTTTTCACATATTTATCATCAGATATACTAAAAAAAATATACTCTTTTCTATTAGATATG
Source organism: Caerostris extrusa (assembly GCA_021605095.1). NCBI lineage: Eukaryota > Metazoa > Arthropoda > Arachnida > Araneae > Araneidae > Caerostris > Caerostris extrusa. The sequence goes on along the minus strand of BPLR01004463.1, from coordinate 220,752 downwards.
CTCAAAAAGTAACTGTGCTAAAATTAAATGATATTCATTATTAGTGATTGTCATTTTTAAATCAGTATCTATTTTAATTCCCTTCCAGTTAAAGTCTATTTTTACGTGCTTAACAAGTTTATTTTTAATTTTGACAAGTCCAGTTATCAGTTTCAATCTTCAACTCTGTTTTAAACTTAAATATCACTTGGAAAAAAGAGGTATTTAATTCGCTGCCTGTGTAATAAAAGACACCCTAGATGTCATCAAGAATCTAGAAGATTAAGGTCTACGTCAGATTAAGATCTACGTAGATTTTTCTATATCATTTATTTTAAAAAAAAGCCGCAACAGACATTAAAAATTATATCTTTGTTCCGCAATGTGTTTTATGTGTATTTTACCTAGATGCGTTATTCGTTTATACAATGGAAGAAAAATAAATTTTCAAGTACAGGGTGATTATAATCTTTCCCACTTTCAAAATGCTGTAAAAAATGAACCACTCGTCACAATTTCACATTTGAACTGAAGATACTTGAAGAAGGGAGGGACGGTACGGCATCAAAAAGAGTTCCAAAAAAGTTCCACCGATTTTCCCATCCAATTGGGTATGGCCTTGCCATGGTGGATGGGCTTTCCACTCACACTGCCACAACTGTTGAATGACTTGGAAGTCGTTTTCCGTCAAAAAAACCGAAACAATCGAGCACATTGAACACTACTGCTGGTTTCATGTGCAACTCATGGTTGTCATTTCGATTCAAAATATCACTGACAATTCTTTCATGCTACCTACAGAGCGATTATTACATTGGAACTTTTTTTTTTTTTTTTTTTTTTTTTGATGCCGTAACGTTTTTTCCTTCTTCAAGTATCTTTAGTTCAAATTTAAACTCATTGTGACGAGTTCTTCGATCTTTGTTCGAACTCATTGTTTTTTTTTTTTTTTTTTTTGTTACAGCATTTTGAAAGTGGGTCTTTAATTATAATCCCCCTGTATATAATTAATTAAAACTTATAAATAATGATATTAAAAACAAAAATGAAGTTCTTAAATTCAAAAAGCAAAAAAAAAAAAAAAAAAAAAGAACTGTATAACTCTCTACAAGATACTACCCATCTCTCCATGTATTTAATTTCCACCTACTTAATCACGTAAGTTACGACATTCTTTAATCGTCCATTCCGGGATTAACCCTCCCTACCCACTGCGCAACAAATCTTCGGACAACCAGAAAAAACGACGCCATAAGTAAAAAGAAATATCTCATCCGTGTACCCAAGTGTCCGGAATATTTCCTTTTGGGCACTGTTTACGACTTAAGCCCGTAAAATAGAACACAAGAGCTTTTAAAACCTGCGGCACCGTGTCCTGTCAGGGAGACAGTCGCGGTCGCATCGCTCACGGAGATCTCTATCTGGCCGCCTTAATCTGAGTTAGCGATGGATCCTGCTCGGAGGATGGACACTCGGCTTGATTGAGATTCCAGATAGTGGCCCTGGAAGGAGGAACTTTTTGGGACAAGAGAGGAGATGGCCCATGCTTACTGATGGGCTATGGCTGCGTTCTTTATAACAGAAGAGTGCTGCAAAATTTTCTATCAGCAAGACGCATTAACTTTTTTACCTATGACACAGCATTTTTTTTTTTTAATTAAAAAAAATCAAACTCAGCAAAATATTTTTATAAATGTTCGCCTTCAAAGAGTCGATTCAAATAAAAATCACATATCTACAAAATATATGAGTGCAGTGTGAGTTGCTATCTGTGCAGATGAAACATCAGCAAAATTTGTTACAAGAAATATCTTAAAATGGCCTCAATGTCTCATGATGACATTTCGTTATATTCTATTTAACTTTTTTTTTTTTATTTCATTATTTATGGTTTTAATGCAATTAAGAATATTTCATTTTATAATAAATATGAATTTAAATAAGAAAACGTATATTTATGAAGACGATGGTAATGTGAATCGCAATCTGCGCGGATGAAAGCGTGTACATCAATAAAGTTTGTAGCAAAAAATATTTTGAAAATGGTTACAATACTTCCTGATAGCGTTCGTTAAATTCAATGTTAAATTCAATTCGGTCATGGGAGTTGCAATCTGTGCAAATGAAAAATGTGCATTATCAAAATTTGACACAAAATTTATTTTGAAAAACGCTACAGTGCATCAGGGTAGCATTCGTTAAATTCGATTTAACTTTTATTTATTTATGATTTTAAAGAAATAAACAATCTTTCGCTTTATGACGAAATGTGAAGTCAAATCTGGAAACATATATTTATAAAAGGGTAATTTGAGTGGCAATTTGCGCTGATGAAAGCACGTTCATTATCAAAATTTGACTCAGAAATAATTCCGTAATGATTGGTTGAAAAAAAATAGTAGAAATAATATATTCCGTAATGATTGGTCTATTAGTGTATTTAAAAAAAAAAAATTCTAAATGCTTTTTATGATTATATCAAAAGTTACCTTATACTTGTAGAAACCATTTTTCTTTTATTTATTGTAAAAAGAAGAAAATAAAATTAATTTTTTCATCATTACTTGTTTCAATTGTAATTTTAAAAAAGCTTTTTTTCAGTTTCAATAAAAAAAAAAAAAAAAGATCTGCTCCATTTTGCAAACTTTTCCAATCTCCCTTGCTGTTAAATATCATCTTGACTTTTTTTCAAAAAAGTATATCCAAACAATATGATTATGATTGCAGAAACAATTTTCCTTTTATTTATCGTAAAAAGAAGAAGGAAAAACTGAATTCTTTTCATCACTGCGTATTTCAATTGTAATATTAAAATAGCTTGTTTCAATTTCAATACTAATAGAAAAAAAAATCTGCTCTTTTGTGCAAACTTTTCCTATTCCCTTACAATCAAGTATCATTTTGAATTTTTCAAAAGTATATCAAACAATATGGATATACTTTTGGTAATGATTGATAAAGATTGGTTGGCAATGATTGTAGAAACAATTTTCCTCTTATTTATAGTAGAAAGAAGAAGGAAAAAATTACTTCTTTTCATCATTGCTTGTTTCAATTGTAATTGTAAAATAGCTTGCTTCAATTTCAATAAAAGATAAATCTGTTCCATTATGCAAACTTTTCCAATCGCCTTACTGTTAAGTATCATTTTGATTTTGTTTCCAAAGTATACCCAAACAAGCTTTAAAAGGAAACTTTTAGAAAGCTACCATAAATCGTATTATATCCGTAACCAATTCCTGTGGTATTTGTTTTTCTTATCGCACTTAACTTGTGGTGACCGATGCATTACGGAAGATGCGATTCGGAAAAAGAAAAAGAAGTTTTATCGGACTGCTCACTATCTGCTTTACGAGTCTTTCCTAAGTAATTCCTGGAACGACCGCTGGTGGTGCTGTTGGCAAAAGTTAGTGTCTCCGATCCTTTTAAACTGTCACTGGGTTTTTCTTTATCGCATTTTAAGAAGAACATCCTTCCACCTCTTTTATCTCTGATAAATGATGCGGTCCAAACTTTGGGTTCGTTAGTTCAACTCCTGAAATTTATGGAGCCGGCTCCTCGGAAAAGTAGTTTTATGCATGCATTATTTTTCTTTTTTTTTTTTTTTTTTTTTTTTTTGAGGAAGAACACGTTTTTTTTCCCAAACAGGACATGCAAGTTTCTTCAAGAAACTTTGAATACTGTCACAGAATTATTTTTGTTATCATGAATCAGATAGAATATGACGCTGACAAACCTGATTGTGGTGTATTATTATTCGTGTATTTTAAAAAAAAATCTTAACTGTCGTTTATAAAATGAGTGACAAAAATGCTGATTTTGAAAATAAGATATTTTTTTTTTTTTATTTATTTACTTATTATTATTATTATTTTTAGTTAAACAAAGTAATCAAACATATTTTATGGCAATCTTTATCCATCTACCGTACTAAAATGCATTGATTATTATTTTAAACAACTTTGCATAATGCATCGAACCGGAAAAATTAATAATTTTTATTTAAAAAATATATCACAATAAAAAACAATCTTTAAAAAACAAACGAAATGTTAATAAAATTGTCGTAGAGCTGAGTACTATCCTGTAAAATTAAAATATTTCTCGTTTAGAAATCTGCCAGTAGGCAGAAGAACTTGGCCTACCATGAGGCTGTTACGCCAATGATAATGATGAATACATTAAGAGTCGAAAAATTAAAGTTGAAAATTAAATACTAACTCGGTTTCTTATATTCTTTCCTAACAACGAAATTATTAAATTATTTATTTCGTTTTTCTGTGATATAGTATTCAAAATGTAACATATTTAAATAAATTTTAAGTGATTTATATCAGATTTATAAACTTCATGATAAAAATTCAATTTTATAAATATCTTTCATATTATAAAGAACGAATAAAAAATAAGATGTATGAAAAGTTTTCTGTTACACAACTAACAGCTATGCAAAATATTTTTAATTTCTTTAAACAGCTATTTACCATGCAATTTCTTCGCAAAGTCACGATTTCCCCTCTTCAATTGTTATAGTTTCTATTTGTCTATTTTTTTTATTACCTTTTATTTTTCCTTTTAAACTTTTATTCCTTTCTTAAAATTTATAATTTTTTTTTTTTCTTCTAATGCAGCTGGTAAATAAACCGTGATCTTTCGCCATAAGGGCTGCAGCGATGTTACTCACTTTGCATTACCCAGGGGCGCGTGTAACTTGATGGTAATACGGACGCGGAGCAACAATGCCCCCACCAGCGCTCTACGATCCTATTAGGACCGGGACCTACGGTTTAAAGTGGATTCGAACCACTACAACACCCATGGGCAAAAGCTGGGATTTGAACCCGATACCTGTGGTACCGAACGCCAGAGCGCTAGCCATTCGGCCATCAGGCCCCCTTAAAATTTATAATAATAATATAAAAAAATTATATACACGTTTTTTATTAATTATTATATAATATATATATATATATATATATATATATATCTTACTCCTTTTTCTATCTATCTATATATTTTCTAAAGGGCTTAAAACTTAAGAAACTTCTCTCATTCACAAAACAGGAGCTACAGCTACAACCAAGGCTCTCAGTCAACCTGCAAATCGTCGTTGTCGTCGTTAAACAACTACCGTTATTTGCTACTGTTATTTTCAACTTTTTAAAAATAAATCCCAAAAAGAAAACACGCAATAAGTTTAAAATTATACATTTAATTTTGCAAAAATCCTTTTATCCGACCTGATGCAGGCAAGATCCTCTATTGTCTTGTAAACACAGTTGAGCACGTTCACTTACTTATTCATGCATCCTAACTGAATGGATATTTCTTATTGAATGTATACAATTTTCAAGGATCGGAAAGAATTCATAATAAACAAGAAATGATGATGAAAGAAACTAAAAATAAAATTAATAACTTTATTGCTCTTATTTTACTAAAAACATGACGGAATATAATGCAGTGTATTCACTTATTATTATTTTTAATTAAAAGAAGGAGTTTCCAACTTTACTGTGACTATTGACTATAAAATTCCGTAAAATTAAATGCGAGTTTCTAAATTTGGGGCATGATAACCAAGTGACTGGCGCTCGGCGCCACCTTAAAAGTTCGGCTCCGAGGGTTCGAAACCCAGCGGTGCCATGGATGTTCGTAATGGTTTGGAATTCCCTTTAAACCGTGGGTCCTAATCTAATAGGTTGGGCCGACAACCCTACCCTCCTGTAAAAAAGAAAAACATTTCTCTTCCTCTCGTAATCTGCCAATAGGCAGACGGCCTTAGCCCACAATTATTTTGTTACGCCAATGATGATGATTTCTAAATTTACTTGGTATTTTTACAGTGATTTAGTAAAAATATGTAAATCAATAACATGGCAATTTTTTAAATCGATTAATCGTCTAAAATAAATAACTATAATATATATATCGACAAAAAATATTAGATAATAAATAAATGTAAATATATAGATAAATATAAAGAGTAGATAATAAATAGATATAAATATGTAGATAAATAAAACTAAATCTCCGCTTTCTCAGAAACCCAATTCTACTAAATGTAAAAAAGAGAAGGAAAAAAAAAAAAAAAAATTAAGTAACGCCGATTCATTCTAAAAATTCATTATACCTATTTCATAGAAAATATATATATGGTAAAATTGAGCAGACAGTTCCACGTAATGAATATTTTTTCTACTTCTTGGTAACTTCAACACAACATCCAAATTTTTGTTAGTATGAGTAATCGACAAAACATTTTCATCACGTTTATTTTAGAACGCGTTTCGAAATTCTCTGAATAATATCTGAGAAATAATCTCATAATAACTTTTTTACAAGTCAATAAATCATCATAATTACGGATCGTAATGTTTCAATCTGTTTACATTGCAGATCATATCGTAAGTGTTTAGATATGAATGTTTAACGGATATTTTCAATTTGTATATCTCTTAACTGATGAAACATCAGAACAAGATAATAAGTTCAACTTTAGTAAATAAAAAAAAAATCGCTGTTTGTATTAGAAATTATTATATTAATTGGATAACGTTGGAAATTCTCCAGAGGAAGGCCAACCCGTCGTCCGCCTTGAATATTTTTCCGGCACTTGAGATGTATCACACTTTTACAAAATATATTTATTTTATAATGAAAATCAATGTATTAAAAAATACATTAATTGTGCATCCCTATATTCAAAAAATGGACTGTTGAAATTATGAAAAAATTAATTTTGATTTTAAAATAATAGTCTCGCAAATATAGGACAGATATTGCCATTTTATTGATGAGTTTAAATAGTCATGAGTTCGCAGAATAATTCAATTATATTCTGCGAACTCATGATGCGCGTGAATCATTTTGCAAAAGCCAAATAAAAGAGTGGAGAAACCAAATCGCACTAGTAAAATAAATATTCTTGAATGATTTCATTTTTTTTATTTCGTTTATATTTAGATATTTTCTATTTCATTTGTAATGTTCTATATTTATTTACAATGTGCGTTGAGTATTATTATTATATTATCTATGTTTACATGCAAGAATCATAGTAAACACAAAAATAATAACTCCATATGTTTCAATTTTTTTCACTCCAAAAATGTCTATAGTAAAATTCCAATCTAGTAGGGGTTATGTAATTTTATATGCAGCCCGCGGAGTTAGGATACATTTCAAAGTGGCCCGCAAGAATATTTGGGTTGGCCACCCCTGCTTTATTATGACATATCGTTTATTAATTCATCTATAGCATCGTAAAGATTTTTACAATCGTACTAATTTTTCATGTTAAATCAGCTAATATGACTTGTTGAATTTAATTTATACATGATAAGGAATAAGCTTTAAGCTCTAACTTTTGCATCATTTTGACGATATGCCAAAACAATCTATTGACATGCCATAAACACAACAAAATAAAAATACAAAAAGACAATAAAGCAGACATATAAATATCCGTAAGCAATTTATATATTACTTAAACACAAATATGCAAAACAGGAAAAGGCATAAAAACTTAATATATGAAATTTTATGAATTACTTAGCAAAATGATGAATTATTTCAATAAATTATTCTTATAAAAAATTATTTTTTACAATATCTTCAGTAACAGACATCTTCCTAACATACTCTTCATTTGATAATTTATTTTAAGCTAAGTCCACTTAAATTTTATTAATTATCAATTTGAAATGATAATTGGCTCCTTTTTTATTTCCTTAAAAGAGTGTTACATATTTTTCTTTAAAACTTCCTCTTAATACAATGTTTTGAATATCTAAAAAAATTGACATTGTTTTCATGTTTGCAGTTCGGATATTAGAAATAGGTAACTTTGGAAGAAAAAAAAAAACAAATATATTTCATGTATCTACAAGTATTCTTTTATTGTTCTTCTTTCTTTATAGAAGCAATATACCACAATTCCTCGCCCATTCAAATAAAGAACGTAATTTCAAGAAGATTTATATAATTCTCAAAATAATAAAATTACATTAAATAAAAGAAACCAAACATTGATCATAAATAAATATGTATGAATAATGCTGCCATCTAGTGTCATATCTAGAAAACAGAAAAAGAAGAATATTTCATACTTGTGAATTAATTGAATAATTAAAAATAAAATTTAAAACAGATTATTAATGTTATATAAATACATAAAAATAAATATAAAAACAAATTGCAAATTTTACATTGAATATTATAATTTTTATTCCTTATATATGAAAAAAATTGGTATCTTTATCACATTCTGTTTTTCTACATTTTAGTTTTAAATTTAATCAAAATTAAATTATTAAATAAAGTTTTATTAGTTTTAAAATTTAAATTAATTGTTAATTTTAATTCTTTAATTTTTATTTGATGTTGATCAACATAATTTAAATTATTAACAGATTTTCCTTTTCATGCAAAATTATGAATATATCATCAGAAGTTTTCAATATTCAAATGAAAAGAGTTGAATATTTTTTTTTCTAGTTTTTGAAAATTTTTCACTCCAGTATTGAATAAATTCATTATTAAAACTTACTGTATTGTTTAAAGCAGTTTTAGCTGAATTTGATAAATTTAAAAATTAATTATGTAGTAATCTAAAAAAAAGAGATACTTCTTAATTTTAATTATAATTTTTTAGAGATTTTTTTTATTTTTGTGAAACTCTTATTCATACAAGCCGGTAAATAGATATATTGTGCTGCCATCTCGTGAGTAATTCATATCTTGAAATTATTTTCCCTTATATTATTTCGTTTATAAAATAAATTAATTAGTCAAAAAAAAAGGTTTTCTTAGTATTATAGACAAATTTAATATAATATATAATTTTATATATTTATATTATATTATAGACAAATTTAATATAATATAATTTTATGTATTTATATTATATTATAGACAAATTTAATATAATATAAATATATAAAAATTTAATAATAAAAATTAAATAATTTAAAAAATTAAATAATTATAATTTAAAAATAAAAATTTATAAATATAAAAAAATTATAATTACATAAAAATATTTATAAATTTATTTATTATTATTTCAAGATGGAAATGTATAAAAACGTAAATAACAAATTGAATTATTAAGAGTTACTAACAAAAGCTTTCATTTTTACATGAGACATGGGGAATAAATATATATATATATATTTATATTATGTTTCAGCATGTTTTTCTCATAATTTCAACAGTCCATTTTTGAATAGAGGTATGCACACATAATGCATTTTTTAATACACTGATTGGTTTTCACTCCTTTGGCCATTGTAAAATAAATATATTTTGTAAAAGTGTGATACACCGCACGTGCCGAGAAAATATTCAAGACGTGCCGCGAGTTGGTCACCCCCCTGACCTAGACGAATGCTTTGTCCAAATTTCATTCCTCTAAAAATTCTTCCTGGTGTTGAGCTTTCATTTTCAACTGGTATATTTACTCAATTTTTCAAAAGAGTTTAAGTGGATTCATTGGTTAAAGTGCAGAAACATTAAGTGGGAAAAAATTATGTTGGTCATTTAATATTGTAAAATTACAAGTAAGGCATCGAGGTTAATGAAAGTCGCCGCACAACTGTCGTTCAATATTAATGCAATTACTGAAATTCATTTGACATCCTCGACACCGTTTCCCTAATTTCGTTAATTCACATTTGTCATTACTACTAGATTATTCACACACACCCAAAAGGAATTTCAAAAACTCGTGACTGAAATAGAGATTAGTTACTGAGGCGAATAATTAAATTGCAAAAAAAAAAAAAAAGTAGTTGAGATGGTCTTTTTATTTGATTCTCAAATTTCTAATATATAATTGATAGCTCAATTACTCTATTCATTATTATATACAGGAATTTATTATCAATTCTCTTATTCAAGTTTTATTGTAGTACTTAGCTAATTAATTCTTAATTATCAATAAGGAAGTTGTAGAAGTTTGAATTAAAAATGATTATTAATAGAAAAATATTGGAATACTGAGACTAGAATAAAAATCTCATAACGAAGATGTTTAAACAAATTCATAAAAATGTGGCGAAATTTTTTTATTTAATAAGCCTGCTTAAAACACAGGCAATTTTGTGCGAGTTGTCAAACCTGAGGCCCAGGTTTCTTATAAACAATGCGCAACATGTAGTAGTAAATTTCTTTGAAACATCGAAATGTTTACGTACTTATATTCAGATGGAAAATCATAAGGTTTTATGTATTTATCACCATTTGGGAAATTATAAGATTTTATGTGTTTATTGTTATGTAGAAAATCATAATGTTTTATTCACTCTTTTGTGATATGGAAAATCATAAGGTTTTACGTATCTATTACCATTTGGGAAATTATATGATTTTATGCGATTATTGTTATGTAGAAAATCATAATGTTTTATTCACTCTTTGTGATATGAAAATCATAAGGATTTTCGTGCTTATAATTCACAATAATACGAGGTGTATTAGTAATCAGTTATATTTTTAAGGTTTTATGTACTTATTGTCCTGTGAGAAAATATAAGGTTTTATATAGTTACGTAAGGAAACTATGAGCTTTTATTTACTGACCGTGATATGAAAATCATATTTATGTACTTATAAAAGTTTAATGCAAGTAATAATATTCGGTTATAATGTAAGGTTTTATGTTCGGGAAATAATAAGGCATTATCTTCTTATTGTTATATAGAAAATCATAAGATTTATGCATTTATTGTTATATAGAAAATCATGAGATTTTATGTATGGGCTCGAGTTCGAACAGGTTTTATGTACGGATTTTTTATATTGAGTTTATGGAGACATGGTTTTATGAAGAGCTCGATTCTTGGTAATATGAAAGCGGTCCAAGTATCGCCCACTGATGATTTTGAAATTTTTTAAAATAATAATTGTTGGATATTCAAATTCAGTTGATGAAATAAGTTTCTTATCCATAACATAACTTTCCAAATGCAACAACATACATTTTTTTCCGATGACTTCCCTACGACAATAACTTATTTTCGCAATCAGTATGGGAAACGAAGATTTACTATTTTCACATGAACTTTAAACCATAGATATAAAAGTTACACAGCATCCCTGCCTCACTCTTTTAGGGCCCTGACGACTTTCCCAAATCTACACACCCAACTAGCTCAGCAAACTTCCTGGCTCCCTCTATTCCACTGCTTTTACAGCTTTTATCTCCTAGGTTTCCTCCAATTCTCCTTCTTCTCCAATTTCTCTTGTAGGTTTGTCAGTTTCTTCTGATGTCCGAGATGATTTTCTAACTCGACATTCACAATACAGCCTTGCACATGTCATCTTCCTACAGGATTAATTGAAATTCTAAAATGAATTTGATTTTTATTTGCAAATATTTAAAATTACTGTATCAGTTATATATTTCAACTTACTGTTATACTTATTTCATAGACTTATTCGACGAACTGTTCTTCGAAAAGTTGAGAAAGAAAATTGTTTTAAAAATGAAATAAAGTTTAAATAGGTGATATTATTTAGTAGATGTTATTGCGAATCATTATTAATCAAATCATCAAATTACTGCGAAATTTAATAAGAAAGTTTTCTTTGTTCTTTTAAAGTATAAAGGGTATCATACACACACATACACACATGTTTTCAAAAACACATACACACATTCACACAAACGCACATATACACAAATATATATATGTTTGTGTAAGGTTTGTTTCATTGACTCTCAAAGTTTTTATAATGACCGTTGAATCACATTGAATATATATGTATACATAGTACAATCACATTAATGTGACCACCTGTCAAAAAAGCCAGAATATACATTGTATATTCTGGCTTTAAGAGCGTGGAATGTGGTATTAAGTGGAATTTAAGTGGTATTAAGCGGAATTCTTTATGTACACTCCACTGCAATGTGCTGCCACCCGTCTTTTGTGAATGATTATTTCCCGTTGACGTCGAAAGTAGGTGGTGGTCACATTAATGTGACCGCACTGTGTGTATATATATATATATAGGAACGAGGGATGTAGGGTCGGAAGTGAGACGTTGAGGCGCGACCACACTTTAAAATGGATTTCTCGCAACAACTCGGCACAACTGATGCGTGTCCCAACTGATGCGTGTCATGTGACGAATTACATATCTTGTGGCTGCCAACCTCGATACGCTCTTAATTTATTCTTGTTCTGTGTTTGCAATGTTTTCATTGCTGACACTCGAGTTGACCCTAATGAGGACCTCGTTGCACGACTATCCGTTGCAGCTGGGAAATGCCTGGCAGGCTGCGAATGCCTTTAGAACTGTTCGCTCATCATTGCTTCCACGCTGCCAAACATGCATCAATGTGGGTGGTCGCCATTTTCATTCATATTTTCAGTGCTAACGCATCCCTTCCGATCTTACACTATACAAAAATATGTTTTCTAAGCTGTACCACCCCCTAAAGTTTGTCCCATGATCGTTAATTCCTCTTGTATATATATATACACTCAAGAGCCAAAACATCATAACCTGTCAATAACGAGTTGGCCCACCTTTGGCGCGCAACACAGCTTCAACCCGCCTTGGCATGGATTAATACCACCACTTAATACCAGTTAAATACCACCACTAATACCAGTTAAATACCACTTCCACCTGATCACTTGCCTTCCACGTCATCCAGGCGAGTTCTTTGCAAAGTGTAGGGGTGGTCATAATGTTTTGCTCTTAAATGTATATATATATATATATATATAAATTGAATCAATAAAGTTTTTAATATATACCAATATTATATGCCAATCTACATTTGCTAACTCATCATTTTTGACTCAGTGGTAAGAGGTCTTGAGTTCCAATTCACTGGTAACTTCCTTTGCAGTTACTGCTTTAAGAACAGAGGAGACTCGGTGGTGATTGTAACAAAGTATACGAAATATCTCTCATTGATAGTATAGCTGTTTGGTAGGAGTTTATTCCGACCTAATACAATTGCGAACCTTTTATCCTTACATTTCCTTTCTTTTTAAATATTTTCCTTCTTTCGTTAAAGGTTGGCACAACAAAAATTCTTTCGTTAAAGGTTGGCACAACAAAATAGTTCTAAAGGAGCTAAATAATTGTATATTCCTGGATTTTTGCTTTGCATCTTTTTACATTTTGTGTAAAACATATTCTATGCGTCAAATTCTACAGTATATTGAAAGATTTAATGATAATTATAAACTACTAATAAGATAAGACTACTAATAAGAGAAGACTAATGATGTCAATTATTATTTTTTTTTAAATCAAATCGCAGTTTTTGTTTAATTGAAAAGGAATGTATTGATAATTTTAGGCTCTTATCCAAATAACATATGTAATGATTTCCTTTAAAAAATAATTTAAAACTTTAAAAGTTTATCAATTCAATATGTTTCTTCTATTTTGAGCATGTTACCATGGCAACAGATTAAATAGGTTAAGTTTTTGTTTAACATTTTTAATTTGTTTATCTGTAAACATAACCTGAATTAAAAATGTATGATACTCTTTATACTTTAAAAAAAAAAAAAAAAAAAAAACTTTCTTGTTAACTTTCACAGTAATTTGATGCAACTCACAATAACATCTACTAAATAATAATATCACCTACTTAAACTTTATTTCATTTTTAAACAATTTTCTTTCTCAACTTTTCGAAGAACAGTTCGACAAATAAGTTTATGAAATAAGTATAAGAGTAACTGGAAATAATTTATAAGTTTAATATATATATATATATATATACATATATATATATATGCATATATATTAAAAGATTTATTTCATATAAATAATTTTAGTTTATTTTTTTTTAATTATTCTAAGAAGTGATACTACTTTTTTATATTACTTAAAGAAAAAAAAAAAATTAAAACATGGAGCTATTTTTAAATAACACATATATATATATATATATATATATATATATATATATATTTACTTATAAAATATATGAGTTTTTCTTTTTCGGAAAAGAGGTTTTTAGTTTCGTTGATCACAGGGACCTGATGGCCGGTACCATAGGTTTTTGAGTCCCGACAGTGTCATGGATGCTTGTAGTGGTTCGGAGTTCACTTTTAAATCGTAGGTCCCGGTCTAATAGGATCGTAGAGCGTTGTGGGGGTAGTGTTGCTCTCGTCCTAGCCTATCTTCAAGCTACACGTGCCCCCTGTGTAATGCTAAATGAATAACGTCTGTGCAGGCCTTGCTCATGGCATAAAGATGAACTGTCTCTGTATTGCCAGCTGCATTAGAACAATAACTACATCAGCAGTTAATTTGAACACTTTCAATTTTTCTTATTGGTAAATTTTTTTTTTTAATTCTTTCACGTGCTTTTTTTATACATAATATTTATTTAATTTTTTATCACGAAATATTAATTAAATAATAATATAATTAAATAACGTAAAATTGTTTAAAAAGAACCGTCTGATGAAAACAAATTTTTATTTCAAAACGAAAATGAAATTTTTCAAGAAAAGGAAATTGTTTAGAATTCTATAGTTTTATTATTATTATTATTATTATTATTTAAGATTAAAAAATAAAAAAGCTATAGGAAAACTACTATGCGTTTTGTTCTTAGATTAAATTATAAATTTTATGGGTTACCTGTACATCGGCCCAGCAGATTACAACTTTTTATTATTTTTATTTTTATTTATTTTTAAAATTTTTAAACTTTATTAACTTTTTTTTTTTTCAATTTTTCCGGTTAACAGAAATACTTAAAAAGAAATCTAGATATCAAATCAATCGAAGTAAATGTAAAAAAATATGTATGAAAAATTGTCACAAAAAGATTTGCTGGTGTTTCAAAAGTCAATACAAGTGGTATTCTGTGGCAAATCGATATTTTTTTCTACAGAGCAACGTGTCTGTGTACCTATTTGGTTACCATAAACGAGTCTTTATTTTCCAAACAACAGTCTGCTTATTTTGGAATAGTACATTTCAAATAAAAGCTGGGTGGGGGTTTTTTACATTCAGCAATCATTACATATTTGATTAATATTAACATATATTTATACATAGGTAATTCAATTATATTTGCAAAGATGTGATATTACTTCTGCAAGTAACGAAGTATTACGAACCTTGATTTGTAATACTTGGTTTAATAAAAACCGTTAAATTTTGGTTTTAACAAACTTAATTGCAAACTTTGCAATATTGCTGAATTATTTTTAGACAAAAGGCTTTTGGATAAATTAATCTAAAATTAATCTCTGATCATTAATCATTATATATTTGATTAATATTAGCATATATTTATACATTAATTAATTCCGTTCTATTTACGTGAGATGTGATATTATTTATACAAAAAGTAATATGTATTAATGGGTTTATTACTTGATTTATTAAAAACCATTAAATTTTTGGTTTATTACAGACCAAGGTTTGTAATAAAGAAGTATTACAAACTTTGGACTATTGCTGATCTATTTTTAGACAAAAAAGTCTTTTGGATAAATTAATCTAAAATTAATCTCGGTGATATTTATTTTGCTATGTTATATTATTATTGAAAAAAAATTAATCTTTTATTTACGCTTGAAATATTTTAATTCAATATTTAAAAATATATATTTCATTACATTTTTTTTGTTATTGAAATTTTTTTTTTTTTATTTATGTCTTAAAGATTTTTATTTATATCTAAAAATTACATCTTTTACTACATTCGTTTTGACATTGAAAATATTCACAGGGTTGTAGACTTAAAAAAAATAATAATGCTTACTACTATTTTTTTTTTTTTTTTTTTCTAATCTTCAATTTACTTAAATTAAAATTTTTCTACTTTCTTTATTTAAAAATATTTGTAAAAATTTAAATTCTGTAATTTATTATAATTAATATTACCATAATAATAAGAGCCAATACAGAGACAATTAATCTTTATGACATAAGCAAGGGATGCACTGCTGTTACTCATTTAGCATTATCCAGGGAGCACGTGTAGCTTGAAGATAGGCTATGGACTCGAGTAACACTACCCACACGATGCTCTACGATCCTATTAGACCGGGATCTACGGCTTAAAGTGGATTCCGAACCACTACAAACATCCATGGTACCACCAGTATTCGAACCCGAAACCTGTGGTACCGAGCGCCAGAGCGCTAGCCAATCGCCAACAGTTTTCCGATTAATAATTAATAATTAAATTGAATTTTTCTATTTGTTTTTGTCATTGAAATCTTTTGATGGATTTTATAAAGCAGTTTTTATCTGTTTTTCTCTCTGTGTTTAACATTTCCATATTTAAAATATATTCTATCTCAATTATACCTATAAACATATTCTGCGTTAACCCCATAAATAAAACATCTTCTATGTAAACTTATTGATTTTTAATTTTTATTAACATAGGAGAAGTAGTTTTTTAACCTAGAACTTAATTAGAATTAAGTTAGAATCAGAATTAAGTCCTAGGTTAAATTTAATTATTTAACTAGGAAAAATTACTATTTTTTTAATTTTTTTTTAAAATTTATTTGTCATTTTCATTTATCTACAAAATGTATCCTATGTTAGTCAATGCCACATTAAAAACCATCTAGCTTAGTTGAAATCCGCTCAGCGAAATCGTAACTGTGACCTCGGATCGATAGGTCCTCGCTTTATATTTAATCCATTCACCTCAGAGAACTAAAATGAGCAATAATTCATCTAATAACGAAATCCAGAGTAGGAAAAAAAAGCGAAGTGGGTGATCTAAAGTAAAACGTGTCAATGTCCCATTATAGATCGGGTCGTAAAAGCTGCGAAGGTTTCTGGTGGAATTGCGGGCGTTGTCGTCGTGACACTGTGGGTGGGGTGGGGTGGACTCTGTCCGGAAATTGCTCGCTCGACCAATCCGGAATCTCGCGTGAAAATGGTCGAGACTTTTTTTTAAGTGCAGCTCTCGTTCAAGTTACGCTGAGTGGATTTTGCCCATACTGAATGATTCATGGCTCACTCGACGGTGATGGCATCTTTTTTATGCAATTTGGGAAGAAAGAATTAATTTCTGAAGTAACACTACAAGGTGAGGCCTAATGGCCGAGTAGCTAGCTCTCTGGTGCTTGGTACCACAGGTTTCGAGTTCGAGGTTCCCAGTGGTGCCATGGAAGTTTGTAGGGGTTCGGAACCTACTTTAAACCTTAGGTTCCTGTCCAACGGGATCGTAAAGCGCTGTGGGGGGTAGTGTGACTCGCGTCCGTAGCATATCATCAAACTAAACGTCCCCTCTGAGTAGTGCTAAATGAGTAACAGCGGTACAGCCCTTGGCATAAAATTAACTGTCTCTGTATTGCCAGCTGCATTAGAACAATAACAGTAACACTACATTTTGATTCTTTGATTTACAAATAAAGAGTGTATTTGAAAATATATTTCTTACTTTGCCCTTAACACAAACTCACTGTTTTCAACCCTACAGATTTTAAATTTTGCACCCTGATATCCATATCTTAATTCCCTCATTTCACTAGTACTACTACTATTACACCACACCACACCACACCACATCAATGTGCTTAGAGCTGAGTTGCCTCTTTACAGTCTGGGAATGATGTGGGTGAGAAGAAGTCTGACTGGGCTCCGTGACGCTCTTACAGTCCTATGAGACCGGACCTACGGCTTAAAGGGGCTTTCAATCCTCTACAAACATCCGTGACATCGTCACGACTTGAACCCGAAATCTGTGGCACTGAGTGTCACAGCGTTAGCCACTAGGTCTTTCAGCCCCTCCCTCCCCCTTAATTCACTGAGAGGTTTCTGACGTGTTTGTATTAGCCGATTTTACAGAATCTGATGCCCTGAGTCCGGCTCTGGCACTCGGTACCACAGGTTTCGGGTTCGAGTCCCGGCGGTTACATGGGTGTTTGTAGTGGTTCGAAATCCGCTTTAAACTGTAGGTCCCGGTCTGTTTAGCCTAAAGTGTGCATAATATGACAGTAGAGCGACAAACCAAACCAAGCCCTGAGTCCGGTGATATTTTCAATTTTCTTTCTACGACCAATCTAAAAGGTTAAAATATGGAGGCAAACATTCAACTATACGATATGTTTTACATTACAAATATTAAGATATGTACCTTCAATACAAGTTCTTTGAGTGTAAAAACTTAATAAACTTATTGGGTATCTACAAGAATATATCCGAAATAAATCCCTCGTATGCTCCTCGGAGATATAGCACTAATGTCAATGTACCTGGAATGTGTATCAGAAAAATGGTGGGGTAAATTCAAATGTAACCCCAAACCATAATGTCAGGTGAATGACTGATATACATTGCAAGAGTTATGTTATTTCTCGAAATGTTGTCGCCAGATCAAGGAATCAAGATAACTTAATAACTTGCCATTCGTTTGTTTATGTCTGGTGTTTATTACATCACTGCAGACGCAAATGCCTTTGGTCAGAGCAATCGACGCTATGCTGAGATTTTCTTCCTTCAAACGGAATCGAAGGGTACTTGCTGACGCAGACTGTTGTGCGACAGCCCTATTTTTGTGCTGTACTACCTGATATTGCAGTAAGATCCATTAGCGCCGTGCGTACAATATGTCTGTCCTCCCATGATTAATATTGATGCATTCAACAATTAATTGTCAACACAAAAAATTTTTAAAAAGTAATATTTCATAGATAATAATATAATATTTTGCGAAAATAAATTATTTGTGCCAAAAATAAGTTAATTTTTCTCTAATTATAAAACAAGTCATCTTTCTAGTTAACTCTCATGATTGAAATGCCTGT
This sequence comes from Caerostris extrusa, assembly GCA_021605095.1. Classification (NCBI taxonomy): domain Eukaryota; kingdom Metazoa; phylum Arthropoda; class Arachnida; order Araneae; family Araneidae; genus Caerostris; species Caerostris extrusa. Next base: position 202,000 of record BPLR01004463.1, on the reverse strand, counting down.
TGATCTAATTTAATTTGCATCTAATTTATTTTACTTCTGACTGGAATCAATCAATTTACAAATAAATCGCTTTATTTGTCTAGTTTTGCCACAACAACAATAAAAACATGGACACCTTGAACAATTATAAAGACATCGAAAAGTTTTTAAACTCTAACTGAAATTGTTAATTATGGTTTGTTGCAACAAATTTCATTCATCTAAATCAGGGTTCTCCAAATTGTTTAGCCTATTCCATAAATTCATAAGGGCCAAGACCTAGCTAGCTCCTCATACCATCATACTGCAATTTGAATTTCGTGCAAAATTTCGTTTCGGAACTAGTCGGCGAATAAAGTATTTATGACGTGGAAGGGGGAGGATTCAGCTCCGTTCTCAATTTTCAATAGTATTTACGGGCAAGGACAAGGATATGTAATTGCTGTTGGAGATATCTTCTTGTGATACAGTAATACAGCTCCATATTCTGAGGAGCAGTGAAAGTACTCAAAACGTCAATTATGTATGATTTGTCGAAGTATACAGCGCCATTTTGCAGCCAGAAGTAGAACTAGAGTATGATCTAGAAAAATTTTGCCGCTTTTGATCTGGAAGATTCGAGTGTTTTTGACAATATTCCAACGACAAGTGCTATAAATACGGGAGACAACTGAGTTTCAAATTTTGAGTTTTTTTTTTCAAATTTAATTTCAAGTTACATGCATTTTGTGTGAGTTGTAAAAATATGGAAAAGAAATGAGAGATAAATAATGATTGCAGAACATTTAAAAATCAATGGGGATATCAATATATGTAACTGAATCAAGCAATAAGATAATATGTATAATTTGCAATGAAAAGATCAGACTGCGGCTAGAGCTCTGGCGTTTGGTACCACAGGCGTCAGGTTCGAATGGTGGATGTAGCACGGATGTATGTTAGTTGTTCGAAATCCCCATCAAACTGTAGATCCCGGTCTAATTAGCCCAAAAGTGTGCAAAAAATGACCGCAGTGAGACAAATCATTTATTGACGTAGAATTAATCAAGGATGGCATAATTGCAGTAGAAATTGAAATATGTCCAGAAAAAGTTAATTTATTTAAAAATATCAGGTTGTCAACAAACGCTTTAGTTGATATTGCAGAAAATATATTAACTTAATTGTCTCACAAAATCAATGCTTGGTTTTTCTTTGATCCTGGATGAGTCAACAGATGTTATAAATACTTTAGAATACTTTATAGATAAAAATTATGAAGCTTATAAAGAACTTCTTGACGCTAAGAGTATTTACAGAACAAGCACTGAAGAAGATGATTTTAAAAAAAGTTGAAAAAGATTTTTGGTAAAACAATCTTCAATGGAAGAAATTAAAATGATGATGGCAAAAATAAGTGTGACAAAAATAAAGGTATAATTGGCCTCGTATCAAAAGTTGTCGAAAATGCCGGTGGTTCAAAACCGTTAATCATACATTGTACAGGGTGGTTATAATTAAAGTGACCCTATTCAGACCCTTCTAGAACCCGTGCTGTCATACAGATTTTGATGAAACTTGGTACATACGTTTTATGGACCACGGGGAAAAGATTTCTGCAATAAAAAAAATAGTCACATTTTGTCCACTAGGGGGAATTGGGGCGCCTAAAGAATGAAAAACATCTGTCAGAATCATTACAAATTTTTGAAATGAAAAATGTGCTCCATTGACATCAATTACTTGTTGAAAACGCATTATAACGTGCTCAATGGTAGTGCTTAGAAAATCTCAAGGTATTTCAACAACATGCCGTGTAATGCTGGATTTCAATTCCTTCCTAAATAAACACGGTCTTTTAGGAATCCCCACAACCAAAAATCACAAGGATTTAAGTCGGGTGAACGAAGAGGACAGGCATCCGGAAAAGCTCCGAATATTACACGATTCTCGCCAAAGTTGGCACGAAGCATTTCTTTGACTTGGCGCCCAATGTCGGGAGTTGCTCCATCTTGCACGAAGATGAAAATATTGCCAATTTGAACTTTTTTTATTGCAAAAATGCTTTCCTCGTGGCCCATATAACGATTCTAGAGGGTTCTAGAGGGGACTGAATAGGGTCACTTTAATTATAACCATACTGTATGATCATCAATAATCTTTGTGCGAAAAATACTTGGATATGCTAGAAGTTTTAAAACCCTCATGTCAGTTGTTAATTATGTTAGATCACATGTGCTCAACCGTCATCAATTCTGTGCATTTATTGAAGATATTGGAAAAATTAACTTAACATATATTGGACTGAGCTGATTTAGCTGCGGAAAAGTTCTAATGCGATTTTTAAGTTCCGAGTAATAATCGAAATCTTCTTGAATAAAAGAAATCGTCCTCTGGCTGAAACTCAAAACAATGAGTAATTATGGAAGTTATCCTTTTATAGAGATTTAACTAAAGATGTGAATAACCTTAATTTAAAATTTCAAGAAGAAAACCACCTTCTGTCTGTTTCATACAATTGTCTTAATTCTTTTCGACAGAAAATTATTATTGTTTTAATTTCAACTGAACTAAAAATATTTTACGCATTTTAATACATGACTAACATTCAGTCAGCAAACTGAGACTTAAATTTCTAATAGATTTTTCAATTAAAGTTTTGTGTGCTTTAGAAATACATTTTAGTCTCGTTTTACAGATTTTGATACAACTGAAAACGACATTAAAAACTTTCAAAATTCTTGTATCGCTGGCATTGAAACCCTTGCCCTAAAAGTTAAATAAAAATTATTGATTTGTAGTGTTGCGATGTTTTTAAAGAAAATACTTAAACTCACCATTGCTGAAATTTTGTAAGAGTCTTCCATTCACATAATTTGATCCCTCGCATAAATTTTCTCGTGACTTTTCTGCTTTCAGAGATACTTATCTGCATCATAAAACATTCACCAAAATGAAGTATACAAAAAAAAAAAAAAAAATACTTACGCCTCCAACTTATAAGCATTTGAAGTTGCTGTTGATAATTTCCACTAACAAATTTGATACAAAACTAAACAATTGTCGGATTGTTACAGCTATTTAAATATCATTAATCATAACTCTAATGTTAATTTCATTATTTGAATTTTCTAAATACATCACTTAATGTAAGTTTTTTAGGTCAAATATCATATCATCAATTACAATTAAAATATTCAATTTCATTATGTATGTCTGTTATTGTGTTTCTTAATTGGCCGTTATATAAGAACATTTACTTATATTGTAAATTTTACAATGTAATCAAAATAAATTGCTGCGGACTAGACTGATGGTGTTCGTGGACCAATGTTGATTCATGAACCGTAATTTGGAGACCCTTAATCTAAATGAGATAATCATAACGCTTGGAGAATTTCAGAAGAATAATGACATTATGTGATATATTTTTTCAGAATATACCGAATAGGCTCTATGAGACCTTCCAACGAGTTCGGTGGCCACAATGTAAGAAAATATTTCTTTTCTGAAGCATATAACATTAAACTGTGCATTGTGTAATCTTGAATAATTGTCTATAAGAAAACATAGTCATCTCCGGCAGTTCTCTGAAAAAGCCTCAAGGTTCCAGGATTTCATACCTATAGTTTTGATTGGCCACAGGGTTCGTTTCGAAAAGGCACAAGGTAGTTGCCGACTTGCTATATTAAGAATGACTCTTTAGATAGGCTCTCTCCGACTAAAAGCTCCTTGATAGTTATTTTAGATGCTGAATTCCAATTCATCACTGAAGAAGATGAGGTCCCAATCTTGAGGTGTCCATCTGGCTTCACAAAGACGGACTCTCTTCTGCAATCTCTTGAGAAACAAGCATTTCATTAGTCACCCCATAAAGGGCATTCTCTGCTGGAAGTCTAAATATAGTTTGCTAGAAATTGTTATTTTGGACGCATATGATAAATTTGAGAATGCTCTCATCATCTCTACATGACGTCGTACATTTGGAGACACGTAAGTATCCGTCCTCCGAAAGTGGATTGATGATGGTACTCATTATTTGTTATTGATACCATAAACTGAATTTCACCATCTAAACAATCGCAACTAGCAAGGATCTAAACTTCAGATCGGCCAGTTTTTAATCTTGCTGGTAAATCTCCATCCCAATTCAACAACTAAACATTTATGAGAACTGATTTTAAATTTAATAATTCAATCGTAATTTTTTAACAATATAAACGAAATTCAGGGTTTCGAAAAATGATCATGTTGATACTTTCTTTTGAAACATCTTTTGAACTGTTTTCAGATGTACCACTTACGTCAAATTGTATGCATCATAACTTTTGAATTATTGATAGTAGCTATGTTAATTATTACAAATAATACCTTTTCAATTTCAATTTTGGACACTATCTTAGATAGACCCAGAATTATCAGCAATTATTTTTTAAAAGAAACTCAGAAATGAGGTTCGAAATTATTCTTATTTAATCGCTATTGATGCTTCAACATACCCCCATATGAGCGATTGCGATAACAGTAAAATGAAAGAGTTTAATAACTATTTTAAATAGGAAATATAATCACAAAACTTTTAATTCTTAATCCGCAATTTGTAAATTTTCCTCCTTATTGTGACGTCAACTGTTTATGCCACGATTTTCTGTTACTTGCATGTTAATGTGAACTATGTAAAAGCCACTTTCCAATGGATCAACATTGGTTGCTATTGGATACAACCCGTCAGAAGTTATTTATTCTGATCAAATGATTTACAATATGTGGGTTTTGGTTTTGTGATTTCTCCGTCCTTTACTTTTTTGGCTTATTCCTCATTTTATTAAACTCCATCCTTACCGTTTTATTTTAAACTTTTTCTTAATGCTGTAGATATCTATTTATAAATGGTACGCTATGAAGCAATTTCAAAGGTCCTTTCCTGTAAGGAATTTAATTCATTTCCAGGGTTGTGCAATGAAAGGTATACTATTTTATTTTGTTACTTTCACTATTTAATTTTGGGACATTTTGATGTTATTTAAGTATGTTGATGAGTCAAATAATAATAAAAAAAAGATTCCATATAATATTCTAAATTATATAATTGTTGAAAATCTTCGTTTAAAAATACTTCCTTATATTAAATTTTTATTTTAATTCTTATTTTGTATTACTTTCCCAATAATTTTCCATAAAGATTAGTTTTAAATAATTTAATAAAGTTGAATTAATTTTCTGAAACATTAAAGTTAAAATTTTCTGTTCTTTTACAAATTGAAGGTCAAAGAAGACATAGTTGTCATTATTGAACAATATTCATAAAATTAATTTAACAAATAATGCAGCTGGAATACTTTTTATGTGTATCTTTTTCTGCTAAATTCACACAAAAGTTTCGTTGTGGTTCGAATTTTTGCATCTTAATAAACATTTTAATTGAAAAATGTTTTTTTTTCACATTGTTCAGTTATTTGTTCACTAATGCTTTATAAATTTTGCTTATTTCTAATTTAGTAATTGATTTTTTTTTTTTTTTCTCATCTAATTGGTGTTTGAATGGAATATTTTTGTAAAATTTTAATTTAAGTTTTATTTGTTGATATAAGAATATCAGTCCTAGCTTCCTCTATTAAAAGTAGTATAATGTGTATATAATACTATTTAATTTTATTTATGTATTAATAATAAAATTAAAATAGATATTTTATTAAGAAAAACAAAATTATTCCTTTGCATAGTGAATGATTTAAAATTATTATTCTCCTGATTAAATAAGAAATAAATTATACAATTTCCAATATATATTTTTGATTGGTGATGTCATTTCATTTAACAATCATTTTTATTTTCTTAATTTTTCTTTCAACCTATACTAAATGTGCTTGAAAATTTTCTTAGAATGCTTAATTTTATTTCAGTTTAATTTTTTTTTAAACTGTAAAATTTTTAATAAAATTTATATTGTTGAATAATATATTAAGTAAATTTTATCTTTATGTTTTATTAATTGAAAATTTGATCTAAAATTCCTTTTTAGATTTTGTAAGCGAAAGTTTACGTCTATAACATAGTTGAAAAATGTCTTATGGAAGTAATTTTATAGATGGCTATGATGATCATGTTTTATTCTTTAAGCACAGATAGTTATTTAGATATGGTAAGTAAACTTATTTTACTTATAATTGATGGGTAAAACTTTAATTCTTCTGAAATTAATTTGTTTTCCCTATCTATAGAATATTAACTGTCCCTCTCATACTATAAGAATTATAAATCTTTTAAAAAAAATTAAATAGTTTAATTATTGTAAGAATATTTTTTTTTAAAAAAGCTCTTTTAATTACAAAATTAAAATTAACAAAATTACGCATTAAAATTTTATTTTTATGAACTGCTTTTGTTCATGAAAATATAATTTTAGATGTATGAATAAATGTAAGGTTATTCATTTTGCTTTACATTAATATTAAAAAAGTTATATAAATATCTTTCTATTGGACAATATTTCAGCCAGTAACCTTTTTAAAGATATTTTTATAGAAATATTCTATATGGTAGTTTTCAACTGGAGACAATTCATTGTGTATCGACAAAACTTGCTAAGATTTCTGAAACTCCATAAAAATTATTAAAAATTTATTTATTGCTTTTATGAAGCAATTAAGAAGTTGTTAAAATTGCATGAAAAGTCAGTATTCATTAAAATTGTATAATTATTATAATAAAAGAAAACTTTATTGAGATTTGATCTCCAAAAATTTTTATAAAGAAAATAAAATTAAGGGAAAGTTGGTCCTTTTGAAGAAATATTTCTGTTACTATATCTGAAGTATTTTTCTATTTAAATTGAGGAGATTAAATGATCTGAAAATATAGACCAAAAATACTTCCCCAATCAAAAAGCATATTTGTGAAATTTGCAAATCTTCTCATGAAATGTATGAAGTGGGGAAAAAAAAAATCAATAAAACCTTAGCAGATAACTGATACTTTTTTAAAAATAAAAACATTACTACCTATCATATGAAATACTTGAGGAAAGATTTGAGAATAATCTGCCTTTCCCAATCTTTTATCTATCTATTTATTTGTTTTTTGTTTGAAATGTAAATATTAACTTAAAGGATAGCCATTATTTCAACTTGTATGGGTAATTTTGTTACATTTGTTTTATTTCTGTAGATAAAAGTAAAATTACTTTCTAAATGGCTTCAAGATAATCTCCATATTTAATTCTAAAGGATTGGTTATAATATTATCATGATTAGGACTGCCAGCTAAGAGCCTGATGGCCGAGTGGCTAGTGCTTTGGTACCACAGGTTTCAGCTTCGAGTCCCAGTCGTGCCACGGATATTTGTAGTAGTTCGGAATCCACTTTAAGCCTAGCTCCCTGTCTGATATGATCGTAGAGCATTGTGGAAATAGTGTTATTCGCTTTCCTAGCATATCTTCAAGCTACACATGTCCTCTGGGTAGGTAGTGTTAAAGGAATAACCTCAGTGCTGCCCTTGCTTAGGGCATAAAATTAACTGTCTAAGTATTTGATAGCTGCATTGCATTAGGGGAAAAAGAAAAAAAAAGAATGCCAACTATTGGGTGATAGTTTGCCAAATATGATGGCATTTTAACCTGAGAATTGTAGTAAAAAAGAATTACCAAAGTAGCTTTTTCTTCTTAATTAAAAAATGTGGTTAAATATATATTTACAACAATTGTATACATATTTATTAGTTAATATAAATAGTTTATTTTTTAGGTTAACTAATATTATATCTATGGGTTTAATTTTATTTGTAGTAATAAATTTACAAATTAAAAATTTTTACAATTTAATTTAAATTAAAATTTTAAGAAAATATTAAATTTCTAAAAATGTTTAAATATAAATGTAGACAAGAACTTAAATCCTTAACTTGCATCTGATTAAACTTACAATGTTGACATTGCAATATAACACCTTGGATTACGAATGGCATTTAATATTTATAATTAATAAAATTTGATGCAAAAATATTTTTATATTGAACATAATAGTATAAGGATATCCTTGCTATATAAATTTTCAAAGTTTTAGAAAACATATGCAGCTTCTTTAAGATAACTGTCCTATATTTTAATTTTTTTGTGGCTTTCTTTCCTAATTTTTCTTTAATTCCCAAGAACATTTAAAATTATGGATTACTTTTGATAGATATAATGGCCGAAAATCGAATGGAGCTGTTCATTGAAACATTGACTGGAACAGCATTCGAGCTTAGTTGTTCACCGCTGGAAACAATAGTATCAATCAAAGCAAAAATTCAATATTCAGAAGGTAAATTTGATTGAAGCTTTAACCGGCATTATTATTTAACCACTAATATGTTGTTTTTCTCAAAATTTTAACTCTTAAAATTAAATTATTTGTTTCATAACAAATTCAATTTAAAAAAATTTTTTTTTTTTTTTTTTTTTTTTTAAATTGTGATCTTTTTAATCATAAAAAAAAAAAAATGTAGCTATTATTCATGTTAACTTTACTGCAAAAAAAGATTTTTACATTTTATCTTCTTAATATTGCATGAAAATTGCAAGAAATTGAATGTTCATATAATTATACATATATAATTATTCTTTGAACTATCAAGGAATTTAATTAATAAATATTACAATTTTTTTTCTACTTTTAATTATTGTAATTTTTTTTTTAATTTTAAAACTTTTTTTAAATATAAATACTATTGGGATTAGTCATATTAAGGAACAAAAAGAATTCGAATTTTTATATTACTATTAATAAGCTACATTTATTATTTATGAGGAATAGTTCTTTTATTATTCGACATATTTTTTAAAGTTTTACAATTTTGTTCATTATTATTATTGTAGCAAATTGATAATTTTAATGATTGTGTAAAAAAAGAAGTTTTTCTAACCCACACCTTTATTTTATTTAATACTGTTGTATTATTCCAATTGTTTCTAATGATGCTTATGCATTAATTTTCTTTAAATATTTTTCTTAAACGTATACAGCATTATTGGCTACATAAAAATTTTTTAAATTAATGCGAGTATAACAATAGATTAATTTCTAAAAAAATAGATTTTTTTTCTCTATATAATTGTGTTAATTAAATAAAATTAATCTTTTTAAATGTAACAAAGCCTTATTTATAAAATGCCAAGTAATGTTATAATGAAGACTTTTATTCATTAGTTTCTAAAAATATCGGTGTCATTCAGTTTATTTTCCGGATTAATTTTTTTCTTATAAAATTTTTTTATCGACTTTTTAGTTTGTAATCTTTATTTTCAGGAATACCTGTGTCCCAGCAACATTTAATTTGGAAGTCTCAAGAGCTTAATGATGACCTCTGCCTCCAAGATTATAGCATTAATGATGGTGCAACCTTGAAACTAGTGCTTGGAATGAGAGGAGGACCTATAAATACTAGACAAGGTAAGTTTATGCTGTCTTTTATTAATTTATTTTATGTAGTATTCTAGATTTTGAAAAAAAAAAATTTATATAGTTATTTATTACATTGATATTCTGATTAAGTTATTGTAAACTAGCAGAACACGGCATATGTTAACCTGCCAAAAAATAAATAAATAAAAATAATATTAATAATGCATTGCAGAAAATTATATATCATGAATATATTCTCCATGTTCCAATATATGTGCATACTATTTTTCATGGATATCATTTGAATGGCATATAAGAGGAAATGCTGCAGCACCATCTCTTGACAAGTAACAATAAAGTGGATAAAACGAAACTATTTTCCATACTCGAATGCATATTGTTACCGATTTTCATAGTGAATGGTTGAAGAGTATAGAACTTGAGACTGCAGCACCCTCTGGTAGCGACTTACAACAACAACATTACAGATAGCATAAAAACATTTTCCATGTTTTGTCAAACACACACACAATTTCATCAACGCAAACACGCACACAGTTTTAATCCCAATTGCATAAAAATGTTTTGCACATTTTAAAACATGTGAAATATTCAACCGCAGTACTGAGACTGAGTTTCCTGTCGATTTTGCAGTCGATGTTTTGAGTGCTTTGGAGATAAATTTTGATCTCGTTTCTCAGACTTTGATATCATTGCAAATGAAATTAAGATTTTTCAAAATCCTTTTGATACTGACATTGAAACCCTAGCCCCAGAACTACAAATGGAATTTATAGATTTACAGTGCAGTGGTATAATTAAGAACAAATATTAAATTTCATCTTTGTTGGAGTTTTATAAGTGTCTTTCACTGATACAATTTGATAATTTACATAAGTTTGCTCGTGGGCTGTTGTTTTTGGTACTACTTGTGTGAGAAAAACATTCTCCAAAATGAAATACACAAAGAATGTTTACAGATCTAAGTTAAGCGATGAGCATCTTAAATCTCTTTTAATAATTCGTACAAGCAAAATTGATCCACAACTACAAACTATTGTCAGTGAAAAAAATCACAATTACATAAATCTTATTAGTATTTTTTTTACAAGTCATTCACATTAACTTAACTTTTTTCCGTTCCTGAGGGATTTTCAGGATAAAAATCATATATTTGATTCAGGATATATACATTTCAAACATTGATATACATACATATTCTATACTCTTTACCCCAACATAACTGCAGAGGGTAATCGTGGGATGTTCACGAGTTTATAATGTTAGTGGGATTCATTTCAGTTATTTGTTAGTTATTATGCTTAAGTTTAATTTTCTGCATATTACGCCTGTCATTGAGCTTTACCTGCGTTTTTTTATCCAACTTATTAGAGCAACAATAAGCTATTGACTGTCGTGAGCCGGATTGATGACACTGGCGGGCCGTAGTTTGGAGACCCCTGAGATAGATGAATATATAATAAAATTAAACCATGCAAATATTGGCTCAATCAACACTTTTTTTTTTTTAACATATATGAAATTATCATAATATTTGAAATATTTTAATGAGTAAATGAATTGAATGATAATATTGTATTTAACATTCTTTTTTTCTAGTTACAGATACAAAAAAGTTAAAAGATCTAGCGGAGTATGTAGAACGTAACAGGTACTTCCATCTTAGTTTTGTTGATTTGCATATTTTGAGGACATTTAAGATATTGTACACAATTTTCTAATTGGCATGTGCTAACATTTTAAAAATGAAGGTTTTTACAATATTTTAATAAAAAAAAAAAAAACTGCATCCTTTTTATATTATAGAATTATATATTGATATTATAGTCATAGATTTAAAATCTGTAAAATTAGTGATTATCTTATTTATAAATTTAAGAGCTGACTAATTTTAAATCAGTAATTTTAAATCTATCTTTCTGTTGTGAAATAATCTTTAGCACTGGTTCTTTTTATGTTGTATCATAAATTGAAAATATTAAATTGTGAACTAACTATTTACATATACACTTTACACTCATTTACCCCCTACTCATTACTACCACTTTTGTAATCGATTAAGTCTTTCTAGCTGGAGTGATTTTCATTTTTGAAGGTTTCTTTCATAATTGTATATACTTGTTTTTCTACTTTTATATTTTTCTGTTTTTCAAACATATCGAAATATTAATTTGTTAAAATAATAACAATTTTATATATTCAATACATATATGTTGCTAAGTTTGTGTTGTCCAAAATTTATATCAATTTCATCAAAATTGACAGAGATATTTCTAATACAAAGCCTAGATCAACTGAAGAATGTTCAAAATTAAATCAATATTTGTTATTACTTAAGTATGTTTTTAGGTCAATTTGGTGACTTTTCATAGTTAGAAAATTTTTCCATGGTTGTCTTTTTTTTTTTTTCACTGTTGTACTATTCTGTGAACAAGCCGACTTAAAATAAATAAGTAAAACATATTAGCCACTGAATTGCAACAGCTGAAGTTTTATGAAAAAAAAAAAAAAATAATAAAAAATTGCATTGTTATTTTACCAATAAAAACTACCTGTTTTAATCCTAAATTCCTTTATCTCAAGAAATTGACAATGTTGCAGCTCGAAGTATATTACCAATGCATTTAGATTACCGTAGTTGAATTCAAGGAATTCTCCTTTGTATATTTGAAAATTGATATTCATAGGGATGAATTTAGGGAGAAATAAAGTATTTATAGGATTGTTTATTTAGGTTATAGAATTTGTTTTTGTTAAAATTTGCCATGCAACCTGAGAAAAGAAAACTACTCAATTTTGATAAGATGCCTAGGCTTGGTTCAAAAGGTCCATGAGCTTGGACTAGGAAAAAAAAAAAATTATGAAAACCAAAATAACTTAATTAGCATTATTCCCTAATTAATCTGACATTTGCTGTAGGAATTTATGCATATTATGATATTATTAGTGGTTATAATATTTAGCAATAGAACTAATAGATTATTTTCTAACGATTTCATGCAAATTATACTTCTTAAATGATATTGGTTAATATTCACCTTAGTAAATCTTTAGTAATATAATTTGATTTGCTATGCAGTTTATAATGAATGGAAAGATGAAGAAGAGGAACATTTGTACTAAATCAAATTTTTAATAATTTTATTGTAATTGAATTAATGCAAATACTAAGTTTAATTGATGATTGAGATGATTTTATTTAAGAATTATGTTAAGAACACTTGATCTATAATATAAAAGTTATTTCCTGAAGTTGTGCAAATCTGGGTTTATATGTGCCAGTATCTATATATTTATGAAAATTTCTTTTTAATAATAAAGAACGGATCAGATATATTAAGTCATACTTTTAAATTATATAAAAATTAATAATGTTCAAAAATTTAATTAAAAAAAAAACAAAACTGAATTTCTTTTAAATGAAATGTATATATTTTAATTTATGAATTTTTAAATTTTTACATTCAAATTTTATATAAAATTATTACAGACTATATGTTCTTGATTTATACTTAATTATTTGTTGAATAAATAAATGTAACTAAAAATAATATGTAAAATTTAAAAAAAATTTTAGTTGTTACATTTTTTTATGTATGTGATATTTGATAATTTCTAAATCTAATATATCTTATAATATTTCTTTACTTTATTAAGTGAAACAGCTGGTTCTAGTGGAAGACCATTTACTGTTTTGGTTTTTCATGATGGAGATAAAGTCCATATGTATACTTTAATGGAAAGAGGAGAATGTACTGTTTCACCACTGTCTGGGACCATAAGGTAAAGTTTTTTTCGTTTCATAATATTTAAAAACTTATGTTAACTCATCATCTGCATGAATAAAAAGTTAATGTAAGCATAAAAAGTAGAATTTAATGACTGTAAAATAATTTGAAGTAAAAACAAAAACTATTGTTAAATCTTTAATTTTATAATCATATTGAAAATGATACACCTTTTTTGATTTTGATACACCTAATGTACAAAATTAAGACACATTTTAAAGAATGGTAAAATACTGTGAATATAGCAATGATCAATAAGGAGAGTTCTATTGTGAATAACTGTCAGTGCTCTGCATTTTGCTATATTCAATGATGCACTCAGTGGTGAATTTCATTGATGCATTTTTTTTTTTTTTTTTTTTTTTTTAGATGCAGAGAAAGTAGCAAAAAAAATAAACATAATTTTAAATGTAACTTGTATAGGGGAAAAAAATCAAAGCTTTTTGGTATAAATGTACATCAATATACAGTAGGTAATTGTCCTAAAAAAATTGACTTTGAAATCTTTTCCATAACTTTATGCACTATGGTCTTTACTAATGGGTTTAGAAAAAATTGTTTAATGGATTCATTGTCTTTTATTGAACTCTTATTTCTATAAAAACGTTTTTCCAAAACAAAGTATTTTTTCAACTTTAAAGGTGTAAATTTACACCTTTAAAGACATTCTCGTATTCTGAATTTTCTTATAAAAAAAATAAATAACAGTACCAAATAAACAAGAATTAATGTATAATAGAAAGCTTAAGAAAAGCAAAAAAAAAAAAAAAAAAAAATTATGCATTTTTAATGTCAAGGATGTTATATTTATAATACATTGAATCTTACTTTTACTTAATAATAAAACAGCTTCTGTAAGATCTCCTTCCATTGTTGGTGGCCTGATGGCCAATTGGTTAGTGGTCTGGCCATTGGTAACGCAGATTTCGGGTTTGAATCCTGGCAGTGACATGGATGTTTGCTAGAAGTTTGGAATCCACATTACACTGTAGGTCCCAATCTAATTAGCCTAAAGTGTGCCAAATATAACTGTAGAGCGACAAACCAAATCTTCCATTGTTGATCCAAGATAGCTTTTATAAGCCTTGATGCTGGAAAGACTCAATGGTTAGTTGATTTGCTGCTAAAGCATTCACTGTCTTCGCTTGTGGTTGTATGATTGAAAGATACAATTGAATTTCCTTCTTAACGTTTAATTTTCTAGAATTTTGGAAAATAAAAATTATTAATAAAAATTATAGAATTAGAAGCGATGTATTTAAATTGACTACTACTCCTTAAAAAAAAAATCCTTGATTCCCGACACTTGATCTCGGATAAAATCATCCTTTGTCTCTGACATGCACAATGCATTGAAGGGTTACTAGACTTGCCCTTAATACACTTAAAAACACTGAACTTTTATAAATTTACTAAATAGATTGATTGCTTCAGTTTTGATTGTGGTGTGCTAAAGAATTTTATTTCTGATTGTTAAAAATTGCTGATTATTTATTTATTTTTATTTGTTTGTGAAATGCCATTTGTGTATGTGTGCGTGCACACAAGACTGGTAGAGAAATGAATTTTATAAAAATATAATTCAGAAGATTTTTTTTCCTTCTAGCATGTTAAAAAAAAAATTAGTAATTTTGTTATATTAGAAGGAGGGAAAAAAAAAACATTAAATTTTTGTGGTGAAGTTTTGGTTTTCAATAGAAACACAAACCTTAAACATGATTAGTTCAATATTCTTATTTTGATCTTAAATTTTCACAAAGAAATTATTTTCAATCTTATAATTATTTATAAAAAAATTCATGCTTAATTTGTATTATTCATTTATAGTTGGTTAATACTCAAACCAGAATTTTTTTTATTTTTTATTGGACATTCAAGAGTTTATAAATGTATTAAAATTTTTTATATTTAAATTACATTTTTTTTTTCATTCTATTGTCAAGTTACGAATTCTATTAAAATTTTTTAGCGTTAAAATTTTTTTTTTAAAACCTTTGATTTTTACAGTGAAACATCTTCAGTTGCCTCTATAAAAAATATTGAAGAGCTTGATCAAGAAATTGCTAAAGAGAATGAAGTTACAAGAGAAAAAATAGCTCAATTACAAGAACAACTAAGAGCTTTGAATCTTAATAAAGTAAGTTGCATATTTTTGTATGTGTGCAAGCACAATGTCCAGGTATGAAGTTGGCATCAATAAAAATACTTAAATATTATTGTAGCTATAAAAAATAAGTTTAATGGGCTTAAATTAACTAAATATTGCCAGACTCGCGACAATGTGCATAGCTAGCATGCAGGTAGGTTGAGGTTTGATCAGCTTGCAACATTGTCATAGTCACTGAGTTTAGAAATAAGAAGAGACTTCATTGTGATAACATGGGTAAACCATCTCGCATTGATATCAAGCTACATGGTGGAAATTTCCATGTAAAGGAAAAAAAAAAAAAAAAAAATGGAACTATTGAATCAGTACTGTGATTGAGTTTAATTAATGGGAAAATACATCTTCATTACAATTTTTTGTTTGAATTCAGTATTATATATCAATACTTCATTGGTTTTGAATTTTTTTTTTGTTTATAATTTGGTTGTGGTTATAGGACATCAGTTTATTCTTGTAGATGTTTTAATGATTTGAGAAACACTGTAGACCATTACAATGACTTTATCTTGGACTATTTTTATAATGATTTGTGATTAATGAAGTTTCATATAACCATGGTCAATTTATTATTTTTGAAAGTAAGCGAAATAGATTTGTATGTGATAACTGATTTCTTTCATATACTTTTTACAAAGTGTAAAATGCATTATTTGTATTTTTGAACTGCTATTTGTTACACCATTATATTAAAAAGTTATAATTGCTTATACTCCTTCAAAGGTTCAGTTATGGCTGAAAATTTGTTTTGTATATAATTGTTACTAATGTTCGACTTCAAATTCTATGGATGCTTATATTTAGTATTAATTTAAATACATGCAATATTAGTTATTTTAATTGAAAATTATTGCTTTTTCATTGCATATGAATTGTAATCCACTGATTAGCTTTCTACATTATAGCCTAAAAGTTTTCTGCAAAAGCTGCACATTCAAGTTCCTTTCCTGCACATGACAAACCTGCTACAAAGTGCAAAGAGGATTTTTATTTACCTCCTATCCAACAAAGGGATGCCACACAGTATTTCACCAAACCTGCTCAAACAAAGGTCAAAGTTAACCAGAATTTAGATCAAGTCCAGCTTGCATCTGAAGTGCAAAGTCCAGAACCAGTTTCTGCCTCATCCAGCAACATTGGAGAAAATGAAAAATTGCCTAATTCTCTTCAGAAGCTATCATCTAACTCCAAAACACCTTCTGCCTTAGATTGTATTGCTAGCAGCATTTCTACGTATGTACTTGCATCACCCGACAAAAATCCTGCTGAAAAGAAGGGTCAGTCCTGCTCAAATTTTTTGCCTTATATACCATCTGCACTAAGAGCTACAAATATTCAAAGAAAGACCTTTTCTCGCCAGAGTACTCAAGTTGTTGCAGTTAATATGAGCACTCCATCTGTAGACTCCATAATTAAATACGATCCGTCCCGATTGAAAAAAACGCACAAGCAGCTGCCACTTACAAGTAATCAAGCTTTATCCTCCCAAAAGTTCATTGACCTTGATGAATGGATGCAGAATAGACCAAAAACTAGTCCAGAAAAAACTGTTTGCAAGAATATTGAAGAAAAATTCAACAAAGATAAATTTACTCGTGAAGATAACAGTCGTCGCAAGGTGAGACACAGTATTAAGAATCCTCTTTCCCTTAGCTTATCTCAAGGAAAGTCGAGCTTGATGATGCAGATGTTTAGTGACAACCAAGAAGTTTCCTTTAATTTTAGTCCAACAATTGTTAGCAAAAGCAATGCAAACAGCAATAGCAAACATTCAAAATCTTCAATTGGTTCACTTGTATCTTCTACTATAAAACGTAAGTCGCAAGTTTTCATTAGCATATTGATAATTACACAAAATATAAATATCTTGATAATACACTTTATTTGAATATGTTTTGGTGTATAAATTCAATAATCTCTCTGTATCTCTTAAATATCCTGCTTTCTCCCCTTAAATCTCTTTTTTCCTCTCTTATCCAGCATTTTATAGTTTGGCACATTCTGTAATCTAGTGGCAATCATACTTTTGCGTTTTTACGATTTTGGTGTTTGCTAACCTTGACTACTAAGAAAAAACTAATTTTGCTTGCATTTGTCGGATATTGCTAGAGTGCTTGACCGTGATCCCGAATATGCTGGATTAAAGAGAGGTTACTGTGGAAGCAAAAAAATGCACATTTGTGTTTAATTCACACAAGTATTATAGTATCGAAAATAAAATGTGAAATAAATAAATTCTATTCATGTAAATTAAAATTTTTTTAGTCTTGAAAGATTTACTATGTTTTAATGTTAAAACCAATATACTAGAGGACGTTATTGCACTAATGTAAAAAGTATTAATTTCAGTTACATTTATAAAGATTTACATAAGTTGTAAATCATCTTTTTCTCGAAACAAGTAGATTATTCTTCATTTTGTACTTGTGTACCAACTAGAAGATATGAGACTGTTAACTTATAGTCATATACAATATCTGCCTAATTGCTGCTTTTTTTTTTTTTTTTTTTTTTTTTTTTTTCCAAACCAAACCACTGTAGTTGATTAAAGGTTAAACATGAATAAAGAAGAAATCTAGATGCATGACGTGGCTTTATAATCTTCAAGGAATAAATCTTTTAATATTTGATTCTTACAACAATTAGAAAAATACTGGTTTATTGGATTAACAATTCAGAACAAAAAGGGGTTAATTAATGGAAGACTTAACCTGTGTTAGCAGTTTTTATTAATTCACAATGGACAATGATAAGACATTTTACCTCCTTCCATTTCTCTGCCAAACTTTATTAATGATTATTTATCTTGTTCATTTTAGCTGCAAACAGATGCAACTATTAATACTGTAAATATTTCCAAAATAAATCAATAAAGTTAAAACCAATAACATTTTCTGATGTTAAATGCTATTCAAAGTTTAAAAAAATAAAATAAAAATGATTATATAAGAAAACATGTATTTCATATAAAATCTTCTGATTTCAGCTTTGAAACCATTTGTGCTTAATGGTTCTGAATTACAAGAGGACAGTAACATATTTCCAAGTGTATGTAGGATTTTCAATTTTTATCAATTCTTTTTTATTGAACCAGAAATACTTGGGTTCTTCTACTCTTTTAAATATTATATTTCATTATACAAAATTAAATTAGTAGTTCTTCATATTTTTAAATATAACTTGAAAGTTTATATTATTTCAATGCCATTAATTTAAGCTTAATCAATAATACTTATTTTAGCATACATCGATCTTAAGAAACTTTTCTACGTATAAGCTCTTCGGACAAAAAAACAAAAAACAAAAAAATCATTCTGGTGCTCAAACATAGGAGTGTTGTTAAAACTTTACAGATGGCATAGCGGTTGAGTGCTGAACTCAAATGTGTACACACTACCTCTTCATGATCAGCATTCAAGTTCAGAATTATGTGTAGAGATGGGTAGATGCAAGAGTGTGATAGAATGTCAAAAAGGGACAATCATGTTTGGCCATACGATGAGTGAAGTTGCTGCATTTGATGTTTTGCGGCGGATTGTTCAACATGTCTACAAGCAGAATTGTGGTTTGAAAAAGATACTAATTGAGAAGGACCGGACGTTAGTTCCATGGCTTGCAAGTTGAAATTGCTTCCAAACCCGACGGTCTTGTTAGCAAGAGAACATTTTGATAGGAACGGCATGCAATGAAATTTTGGTGTTGGATAGTTCGTAAGAGGCCATTGGTACATTGCATTTCTTCAATGGGTTAAAAATGTTGAATGCATACAATAGCTCATGAATTGCGTTTTTGTCTTTTTACAAATGATGCACAATATTAAGTTCCCTAAAGGCCACATGAAGCATTTCGTCCCCATTGTATGGAATATCAAGTTCAAGCCAGTGGTGGATTTATCATATTTTAGGAGGTGTTTTTTTTGTTTTGTGGATTGGGCCTGCTCATTCAGATGAACCCCAACAGGAACCAGCATGTTTACTTTAACTTTCTGGATATTCAGGTATTGCCGTTCAGTTTACATCTTTGTGATGAGTATGCTATTAACACCCTTATTTTTCAAGGTGGTAACAGCAAAGTTCCTAGAACTAGATAATTGGTTTTTATGAACATTCACACACACTGTTGCACTTCAACTGCCGTGAAAAATCGCCTAACTTTGAACCCTATTGAAAATTTGTGAAACCTGTTGGAAATAGGTTAAAACATCGAAAACAATATTTCCACAATTTGGTAGATTTACGTGATCATATCCTTACTGAAGGCTTAAATGGAGACAACTTGGAACTTGTAAACTCCTTACTAACCAAATTTAGGTGGTTGTCAAGTCCATATTTAGTGTTTCATAGTTTTATTGTGATTTCTCAATGGGTAATCAATTTTTGTCCAATGAACTTATATTTACTAAAATCTCGCTTGATGTTTAAGTGTTGATACTGTTATTTAATCAGATTAAAATTTAAAATATCTTACTATAAAAATTGTTTTTTAACTCTATTTAAAAGTGGTTATTTGATTTGTTTTGCATGCATTGGGAATCATATATGTCATTATGTATTTTACTAAATAATATAATTAAATATGGAACAAATGATTATTTTAATGTAAAAATGCAAAATAATAGATTAAAAATGTGCAACATTATGCATATTTTAATTCTATTTAAATAACTTAAATTTGCATCATAATTTAGTACAAATGAAGGAGATATGAAAGCTATTGATTTATTTAAAAGTATTATTATTTTTAGGTGAATTGTACAAAAATAATGCCTAAACAAAATGACGAAGCAAGCAGACCTCAGTCTGGAAAAAAATTGCCTCTTATCAAAACTAAAAAGAAATCTTGTAAAAGATGTTCTTTATGCTCAAAAAAGACTGGCTTGGCAACAAGTTATACGTGCAGGTATAAATAATTTTACTAGATCTTAACTTACTTGGCAATTTAAAATTAAAAAAAAAAAAAAAAAAAAATAGAGTTACATTCTGTTATTTATTTAGATAAACTTGCATATAAAATTTTGATAAAAAGCTCGCTAAGCTATCTAAAATTTGGTCATGATTGATTAGTATAACATTAATTTTTACCTTTTTGAATTTTAGGAAAATTCTGTAAAACTTATTATTTATGTCTTAAAAAAGAAAATAATTAAAATTCAGGAAACCTTTCAATTTTGTTATTTAATTCATTGGAGATATTCTTTTTTAGAACATAAAAACTTTGCTATAAATTTAATTACCAAGAACTTTTGTTGTAATACACGTGATCTTTTGACATATTTTTCCAAGAAAGAAAAAAAAGCATTTAATTTTAATTATAATTGGTAATATTATTTAATAACTTTTATTACATGTCAAATAACAATTAATAGCACATAAATATAATTTTCTAATACATTTTTCTTCCACCTTTTATGCTTAAAAATATTTCATTAATCTTGATTGATGAAGTACCATTTTGTTTCAAGAGACATTCTGCATCAAATGTAATTAAATAATTATGGTAGCCATTTTATTAAACATATAAGTCCACTGGCTGCATTGTTGTAGTCGCTACTTTCAGTAATAAAGAGATTCGATAGTGATTGTTGTAATATGTGTAAAGTGTCTGACATCAATAGTTAAGCTACCTGAGGGGAGTTTTCTGGCTTTTTCCTTCATATGAGTAAATGTGGGCACAGTTACCCTTAAAAGTCCTTCCATAAGGCACAACCCTCCCTTTAACATCCATCAGTGGTGGTTTGTGGGAATACATGAGGTTTTCCAATGTTCCACACTTGCCTTTCTAACTAGAATAACCTTAGTAATAGGAGTGAGGTGTAGAGTGAAAAAAGAGAAGTTATAAAAGTATAATTTGCATTACTTTCAAGTATCATTTTGCATATTCCCTGGGGTATGTATGTACCACACTTTAAGAACCACTCCTGTAGCCTATATTAAACTCATTGTGTAACTACTGTGCTTCTTTTCTTATAGATGTGGTAAAAACTTTTGTGCAACTCATCGTTACGCTGAAGTTCATCATTGCTCATATGATTATAAAACAGAAGGCCGTCGATTGCTTCAACTGAATAATCCAGTAGTTGCTGCTTCAAAACTACCTAAGATTTAACAGTATTTTACATTAATTAAATGGAATAAGTTTTGTATATTTTAATAATAAATAAAATGTTTTATGATAAAGTTGTTAGTTTTAAAGCTATATAATATAAAAATCAACATTTTTGGATCTGAAAATAATAAATTGTTTTTATGAATTTTATAGGTTAAGGCGGCTCATGTTTATACTAAAACTGTAGTCCATTTATTGAAAAGGAGATCGAAAGTTAAAAAAAAAAAAAAAAAAAAAAAAAAAAAAAAACTAATTTCAATAACACATAGGCTTCAATTTATAACTAACAATGAACTTCCTCTCTTTTTCACAAAGTTGTCTATTGAATGTAGTTTATTTACATTGCATTTTACAAAATTTCCAGTAGAAAGATGTTAGCATAAAAGTAGTAGTATTTCATGAGAATACAGCAGCCCTACTGGTCTCTCCTTTCGATGAACAGACAATTGATCAGTTTACTTAAATACAATTAAATTGTGTTTTATACAAATTGACAATTGACGAGAGAAAAAGACAAATTAATTTTAATATTAAATGTGTTTTAAATATTTGTTATTTCATTTTATAATTCTTTTTTATAACTATAAATTAAAAAAAAAAAAATTTTTTACTAAAAGTGGTTAAATTATTGTAGTGTTAAAAAAGATTTTTTTATTAAATGTTTTTAAAAACATGTAATTAGTATGATAATTTTTGATTACTATTAGAAGTAATAAGAGTATGTAATTTAAAGTTTTTCAACAGTCATCACTTATTTATTACAACAATCATATTATTTTGTAGATTACTTTAAAATTTCAGTGTGCATTATAAATTAAATTTGGATTAAGTGATTGAAAGGAGGCTATGACATATTTATTATTAAAAAATTGATAAATCAAAAGGAACGTTGAATGAATCAAACACTGTAATGGCCAAAATTCGTTAAGCCATGTTAGTCTCAAATTTGATAGTTCTCATGTTGAAATAATTTTTGACGAAAAGCGGTTTGCTGCAAAGTGATTTCTTGGTTTATTAGTCAACGTTACAAGCAAACTTTTGAAGGTTCCAAATTTTGTTTTCCATCGTATTTCCCTTGTTTTGTTTTTTTGTTAATCTCATTAGTTATAAGTGGTACAGTAAAATTGCTCAAATTAATGAGAGTTCTAAATTAGAAGCATATTTTCCTATATATAATTTTTCTTTTCTCGATTTTCCAGAAGGTTTAAATTTTTTTTTTTTAACTGATTGCTGTGATTTTTTATTTTGTTAAGCATGCAAGAATATCTGGAGAAAAATTCATGATTATAATTTAGAATTAACATTTAATCATATTATATCAGATCAGAAAAAATTATTTTACAAATTATTCTGTTTGAATAGAACAGGGAAAAAAACTGGAAACTGAACAGAAAGCTTAAATAATATTCTTTGTAAAAATCATTGTTTACAAAATTAAAATGGGGAAAAAATGCAGAGAAGTACTTGCAACCTTTAGAGTGCAAACTCGTGAGGCTAATTGATAATTTTAAATCTGATTTCCGAAGAGTTTGTCTACAGTCTATGCTTATTTTAACTTTTGTAAAAAAAATTAACAAAAATAATTATGGAATTGATTTCAACATTAGAGTGCATGATTTAGCATATGATTTCTTAATCAGGCATTGAAATGAATTCTCATATATTTTTGCATTTTTTTACACATTCTAGATATTAATAAAAAAAAAGTAATAGTTTTTCTGTTCTTTATAGATTTGAAAAACTGTTTCATTTCGTTCAAGAATGTAAATTATCAGTATAAATTTTTAAATATCAATGGAATATGGATCTAAGCAAAGCATGTCGAAATATACATACAAATTTTAAATAATGGTTGAAATTGGTTGCTTTTTAATGCCATTCATGAAAAGTGGATAAAACGACAGAAGATTCTTATTCTGTAACAAGGATCCCCAAACCATTTTATACTTTAGAACACGTTCTAGAATACCAGTAGGGTAGCGGCACATTAATTTTTTTTCCCAGGTAAATATATAAATTGAATTAATTAATACATAATATACAAAAAGAATATTCTAACAATATAATTTTAAGACTCAATCAATAGTTTTTATATCTCTATTTAAAATAAATAATACTTGCTAAATCTACAAATTTTTTGGAATGCAATTTATTTCTATGAAAATTTAGAACTATGTCATTTTGAAGTTTTCATATTTCTAACTCCTGTTCTATGCATTCTTGCTTGAATAAACTCTGAAATGTATGAGGCTATTTCTTACATTTACTTGCAAACAGAAGGATTAATGAAAATGTCAGAATTGGCTCAATAGTATTAAACTGTCGAAAATCGTTTTCAAATTATTCCCATGTAAGAGTACAAAGCGAGCAGATGTTCTTACACACAAAACCAGTTTAGTTTTAAACAACTTAACAGATCTTATCATTAAAGCAATATATTTATTTGTCTTTCTCCTGTTGCTCCAAATTTAAATAAATGTGAGAAAACCTAAATTCATCAGCAAAATTTTGATTTTTGTATGAAAACTTCTTTAATTAAATTTGCGAATCATTCTTTACTTTTACTGCTAATGTACTTCCAATAGGCAGAAGGAGATCAGAATTTTCTAGTAGGGTCTTGAAAAGGCAGTTTGCAAAAAAAGTGCTGCTCGAATAATATTTAATATTTTTATAACTATTGTCAAGACTTGTCCGAAGGGAAAGGCAGAAAAAAAAAGTAACTCGTGTTTGAAAGTAATTTTTTTATATCTTTCTGGCATCATATCGTTTTTAATAAATTTATACAATCGAAAATTGTTTATTTTGCGTTTCATGAGATTGACTTGACTTGAATCGAAGGGGTATAGGGGATGCGAAGCAACAAGAACTATAATCCCCTAACCACTATAGAGGAACAATTTGTTTTTTTCCTATTTAATATGTCACTCTTCGTAACGTTCTACAATCATGTTAGACCGTCACATACGTCTTAAAGTGGATTCCGAAGCACTACAAACATCCATGGCACCGCCGGAACTCGAACCCGGAACTTGTGATATCGAGCGCCAGAGCCACTCGGATTCATGAGATTGTTTGCGATAGAATACATAACATCTCCTCTCGACATTAAAATAAAGAAATACTATAAACTCTACACATTGCAAGTAAGATTAAATTATAGCATGCAGAAGGATAATGCACAATGATAGCACGGTATCTATCGCCAATCATAAAATTCAGCTAATTTTCCGAAAAACTCAAAGAATTCGACAGTCATTTTCTGGCCAGTGGGCATTCTGAATTCGTGACTAATGCATGTATATATTGTCTTATGAAAAGTATTTTATCAGTTGCATACACACATTTAAAAAAGGGCGGAGTTGTTAAATCCCGCGATAAAATGAAATGCATCTGATTTCCCTTCATGTCATTTACCAAAATATTTCGATAACGTTATCGAATTCGACGAAAATAACCATGCATATGCAGAGTGGTTACAATTAAACTTCCTCTATAAACAGCATCGTACAGCTAAAAGAGGTGAACGGAATCTGAGGAGAAAGCCGAGCTTTTAGCTGATAGCCTACAACTTCAGTTTGAAACCAACCACGACGTTGAAGATCCTACTTTCTTCAGTCGTACTAACACCACAGTAGCAGACTTCCTTCAACAACCACACGTAAATGATATCAGTAAGGTCAGTCCAGCGGAAGTCTGTGAATTTATTGGAAAATTAAACCCAGTAAGTCTCCTGGGATTGATCGCATTAGTAATCGCATGCTCAAATCGTTACCGTATACTTATATGATACTGATCACTTGTCTGATTAATTTCTTTACCGATAAATGTTATTTTTCTCAGAGCTGGAAAACTGCCGTAGTAATTCCTATTCCAAAACCTGATAGCAATAGGGCCTACCCCCAAAATTACCGTCCAATCTCACTACTTAGTGGAGTGAGTAAAATATACGAATATTCGATTCTTAAACGCCTGGATCAGCACTGCACAGATCATAACATCCTCATTCCTGAGCAATTTGGGTTCAGAACTCAACTCAGTACATCTCACCAGCTCTTACGTGTTAACGAGCTGATCCATGATGGCTTTATTAATCGTAAATCTACGGGAATATTATTTCTGGACGTAGCCATAGCCTTCGATAAAATTTGGCATAATAGCTTATTACTCAAGCTCAAGCGACTTGAATTTTCACCCCCGTTTATTAAAATTATTCACTCCTATCTTACTTTGCGTAATTTCAGAGTGGGAGTGGGAGGGAACATCTCTAGCGATCATCCAATCAGGAGCGGGGTACCACAGGGTTCACTGTTCGGTCCCAGATTGTTTCTAATCTCTGTGAACGACATTCCTAAGCCAGAGTTCTGTAAACTGGCCATGTTCGCAGATGACACAGCGATAATTGCACAGCACAAAACACCAAACTCCGTTGCGTTGCTTGTTAAATAATTATATTCCTCGCTTGGAAAGTTGGTTGACCACCTGGAAGATTAAAGTTAATCCTACCAAAAGTGCGTGCCTCCTGTTTACACGTAAAAAGAACATTGGTTCTATTTTGAATGTCACCCTTTTCGGGCAGCCAGTCCCCTGGGTTACTGAGTACAGGTACCTGGGGTTAGTTTTTGACTCAAAATTATTATTTAAAACCCATTTTACCAAAGTAGTTGCAAAAGCAACTGCTGCTAGCGTTAAGCTAAAAAGCCTTATTTCTCGAAAGAGCGGGCTAGCGATCAGACACAAGGTTCTACTCTATAAATCAATCCTTCGACCAATTCTCTTATACGGATGTTCTATTTGGGCGTCCTCCTCAATCGCAAATCTTAAGAAGCTTCAAGTTTTTAAAATAAACAGATAGCTATGATAGTCAACGCCCCGTGGTTTGTTAGAAAGAAGCAACTCCACAGAGACCTAGATATAGAATCCATTATGGACTATATTTTCAAAGTCTTTTCGTTAAAAATGCCCTCAGATCCGGAACGAAGCGATCAGGCAAATACCTGTATACCATCCAGGGATGGCTAGCTCCAGGAAGAGACCTAGAGCTATCTATGATACGCACTGGGAATCTTTCTCTGCATTGAAAAGGCGTTGTGGAATTTATTCTGCAACGTCCGATTCTACCGCTGTGGCTGTTGTCTAGTCACTCCGATCCCTTCAAGCGAATCTGAGCTGCACTTTTGCCATTTAAATCTTAATTATTTGCTATGATGTGCACCTTAACTTAGAACATGGCTATCTGACTCTTAATTGTAATTTTAAATTTTTGTTTGTAAATTTTTAAATGGATCATTTGCTTCTTTAATGACTTTTAATTTTCTAATTGTTGCTCACTATTAATTAATTTGCTAGTTTATCTTAAAGAACATAGCTTTTTGTTTACATTTCATCAAGCTTGGTATACTGTTTAACTATTTAACTTCGAACCTAACTTTGTTTTGTTTTAATTTAATGTCTCACTGTTAATTTTATAGTTTTAATGTTAATTAATTTTAAACTGCTCTCTTTCACCCCACACCTACTTATTGTCTATAAATTAAATGAAATAAAAATGTATTTTTCCCAACTTCGGCTGGGTTTTTAACAATGTTTCACCAAAGGACTAATGGCGCCATCTGTCGGCGAGCCAGTCAAACATCAACTGATGATTATACTTTGTATGTTTTTATTATGTTTTGCTACTATTATTTACTTTATCCTATCATATTCTTAGCTTTTAAAATTTTTAATTTTAACTTTAATCTTGAATCTTTTTTGGGGGCATCGTCAACGGACTCCTAATTGTACCTATAGCATTAGCTTTTTTCGATCTCTTGCTTTAATTGTTCTCAAGCAAGAGATGTTTTTCCTAAATTTTAAATTGTTCTATTTTTATTTATTAATATTCTATAATTTAAGCAGAAACATTTTATGAAAGTTTCTAACTAAATTAAGATGTGGAGGTATTGTGGTTCTTAAAACCACCTTGGAACTCCGTAATAGGTACGCCCGTTGCCCGTTGCCGCGGGGTGAACGGATTGTAAGTACATCTGATAATATTATACACCAAATGCGCTCAAGGAATTTCAAAAATAAAAAGTTAAAAATGCCTACTAGGTGGCGCTTTTCATGGGGAAAACGTTAAATTTAATAAATTAAACTACTAAAATGGAATACATAAACAATTTGAACAATTTAAAACTAATTTTAATAGTAATAAATAGACCCTTAATCCAAACCTTATTGAATGTCTTAGCAATGTCAAGAAAAATGTTTCCGGTAAGTTTATTGATAAAGCCAATAACAACTGTTTCGTGGATGCGTAGAAGCTGGTGGGTGGCAGAAAGTTTGCAAGGTAGAAACAAATTGCTCATTATTATTGTTAATATGATTAAGATATTCTTTCAAAATTATACTATCAGTGAATTTGTTAAGCAATATAGAAATGGTACGGTGGTTAGTGTTGTCTTTATGGTATAAAAATTGGCAAGATGCATGCGATTTTCCAATTGTCGGGGAATTAGCCTAGTTTTAGAATAGAGTTGATGATTTTGATTTGAAGAGGAATATTTTTTAACATCTTATTTATAATGTTATCAATGCCCGGATATAAAGTATGTCAGGTTTCTAGAAATCAAATGAAAGGGAGATTTCTGAGAGGAAGAGGTCATTCCTCTCTGTTCCTTAAAGGGGGAAGGGACACGGCAGCTCTTCACAAGCTGTCGGCGATAACCATTGATGGGATACCAAAAATGATTGTTAATATTAATGGATTTATTGCCTTCTGAAAAAAGATAAATAATTTTCAAACTTCATATCGAACCACTATTATCCACCAGTAAATTTTGTGTGGTAGAAAAGTGCAAGGTCTTTAACAATTATGACATGGAGAGAAAATAAAATCAAAATTTTGGAAGGTATTTAAGATAGGGTTATTTAGTTCATTTGAGATTTTAGCCCATTTACAAAAATCTGGAAGTTTGTCTGCTTTAGTTTGTCCATTATTTACTTTTGAATAAGGCCATCTAGACGATCTAAATTGGTATATGTAGAGTTAAATTCTTTCATAGGATAGCTAGGCCTTTGGAAAAATATATTTACTATTCATTAAAGAGAAATTGATTTTTGGTTCTGTGGAATATGAATAATAATATTATAATTTTGAGATTGAGAATTTTGAGTACAGCAGCAAAACTTGAGAAGAAGTCGGTTTCTCTCAACCGGTCTAGAAGAGGTGAATTTAGGGATAGTAGCTTGATTATTTGAATTAACATTTATTTTAGAAAGTTTTTTTGCAACTCCTCAAGCGGCGAGATGTCCTTTTTCACCACAGTTAAGTAGGAATTTTGATTTTTCTTTAAGGGAATTCTTTATGAGAATGTTCCTATCCACATTTTAGACATCGTGCCCACATTTTAGATATTAGTTGAGTTGTGGTGAAAAAGTTGCATTTAAAACGCTGCAATGCTATCGCTTATTGTACTTTTCAATGACAATCATTAAAAATAGGTGAGTTTCAAGATCTCGTTAATTTTTCATTTCTAGTGAGTTTTTGACATATTGGGAGTTTTAGCTTTAATTAATTGCACAACTTTTTCCACCACAAATACTTCTTCGAAAACCGTAGCTTTCATATCCTCCTCAGGAATATTATTCGGTAACTCCTTTGATAACTACTTTCAAAAGTCTTTGATGTTATTTGCCCTGTTGGGTGTCTTTGAAGAACTTGGTAGCTTCTTTTACTTTTATTTTCTTCAACGATCTCTCTCAACATTACTGTTGTGACTGAAAAACGTAACTTCTTCTTTGGTTATAAAACACGTTTATTAATGCAACACAAGAAAGAAATGATGATACATGATGAGGCTATATACAGATGAATAAATCCTTGTACATGATTTACTTATATAATGCGTACATCTTATTGATGAAAAACAATATCTTAACAGATTCAACATTCTGTGTTATTACTACGTATTAGAATACGAACCAAAACCAAAAATCCTTTTTTATTGTAGTTGCCATGTTTCAAAAGTGAAATACGTGATACAGGAAATAAAAAACTTATTAGGAGTGGCAACATCCTCCCACCTTTTGTATTGCAGGCATATTTTGCGAAGAGCAATACAAAATGAAAACAATACATTTATATATGCAATAGTAATGAAAACATGATATTAGAAAAACTTTAGTAATTATTAATGAATAACTAATATAAAATTATCCATTTCACTGAAATTAAATTCATTAGTTCAGTCTATAAGTCCAATCTTTTCACAGGAACAATTTGTCGACCAAATCGTGATCTCTTTAAAGTTTCTAATTGTTCTTTAGGGAGATCCTTGGGTTCAAAAGATTGCTCATTCGAAATAGTATGCTGATTGTCATTATCAGAAGTATCGGAAGAATCTTTAACTCTTACAGGCACATCATTGAGAATCTCGGAAGAGCTCAATTCAAGGGATATATCCTTTGGATAGGACGGATAATTTCTCCTTTAGCCACACGCAATCTCGCCACTCTTTCGACGTTGTCTTTGCCTTTAAACAATTCGATGATACGCCCCAAAGGCCAGTTTAGCCGTTTTGTGTTGTCTGAGCCCACGAGAACAATATCTCCTGGTGACAAATTACGTCGTTTTGAAAATGACTGTGGACTCCGAATAAGCTCTGATAAATATTCCTTCTGAAATCGTTGACGTAGTTGATACCGTAGGTTTTGCAGATAACGAATACGTTTACGTAGATATTTAGTGTCTACAATGTCCAAGTCCATAGTTTAACTGCCTTTTATGTCTTGGATGAAGTCTGAAGGTTTGATAGCTCTCAACTCATTGGGATCATCGTAAATGTAAGTAAGTGGACGTCCATTAACGATGCTTTCACATTCGCACAGCACAGTCACCATTTCCTCGTAAGATACACAAGCACGACCTAAAACTTTTCTTAAAAGTTGTTTGACAGTGCGGATCATTCTTTCCCACCAACCTCCGTACCATGGCGCAGTTGGGGGACTGAAATGCCATTTATCTTTTGAATGGCACATTCAGTAATAATTGATTGACAGTTGAGTGTCTTGAGAGCTCTTGTTGTTCCCAAAAATTAGTTCCGTTATCTGTATACATAACAGAACAACGTCCTCTTCTCGCAAAAAATCTCCTCATAGCTTGCAAGAAAGCTTCAGTAGATAGAGATGCCACTAATTCTAAGTGAATAGCACGGTAAACTGCGCATGTAAATATCACTATCCAAGCTTTCTGACCTCCTTTTAAAAGAACAGGACCTGCAAGATCAGTGCCAGTCACTTCAAATGCAGCAACACGATTAATTCTATTAGCAGGATGAGGAGCGGACCGTCTGGTACCATAGGCTTTAATGTATATCTCTTGCACGTGACACACTTTTGTAAAACTTCTCTGACAATCCTCCGACCCCGAGGAATCAAAAACGTTCACGTAGATGAGACAGAGTAGTTTGCACGCCAGCATGTTGAAGTTTCTGATGAACGTAATCAATAAGTCTTCTCACAATGGGATGATCTGGTAAAACGGTAGGTCGCACAAAATCTTCCGGATCTTCTCTTAATATAAGCCTGGATTTCACCTTCAATATCTTATTTTCTTCGTAAAACTGTATTGTTTGGGCGTATTTCTCCTGAATATCAGTTGGCCATTCTGACTGTATTATTCGTATCAGAGCTTCTTCGGCACTTTGAATTTCTTCGTATGACAGCTCTTTTGTCAGCTTGTGAATTTACCCTAATATCCTGGCAAAATCTCAATATCCAAGCTATCATGCGTATAATTCTTGGATGACTCGAAAGTATAGAAGTCTGTTTACAAAATGTTCTTTGGTATCAATATTAAGATTCAAGACTTTCGTCGTTCAAAATTCTGGAGGTTCGTAGAGCCATTTTGGGCCCTCCCACCATTTACTTTGTAAAAGTTCAAACCAATTACATGATCGCGAAGGTAAATCAGCTGGATTAACATCTCCTGGAACAAATCTCCAATCTTGAACCTTTGTGAGTTCTCGTATTTCCTTTACTCTGTTACCCACAAATGTATTCCAAGGCTCTGTATTAGTAATCCATCCCAGAACTATCATGGAATCTGTCCAGAAATATGTCTTCAAAGGCAAATCAAGAGCTTCTAATATTGTCCAAGCAATTCTAGCTCAATGCTCCTAAAAGTTCTAATCTGGGTATTGTTGGTCTCTGAACAGGAGCTACTCTAGCCTTTGCTGAAATCAATGAGACTTTCACCTCTCCATCTTCACATCGTAGAAAGAACAGCAGGCATACCCATGAGCTGAAGCATCAGTAAATATGTGTAAAGTAGCTTTTTTGAAATTTTCGTACAATATCCTGCGAGGAATTCGACATTTCTCAATGAGAGCAATATGTTTAGCCCATCGTCGATAGCGTAGTTGAATATCAAGAGTCAACTCCTCGTCCCAATCCAATTTATTACGCCAGGTTTCCTGAAGCAATAATTTTGGCAATAAAGTCGCTGGTGATGTGAAACCAATAGGATCATATATACTATTTACAATGGAAAGTAATTTCCTCTTAGAAATATTGTCACTTATTCCCATATCTGTTTCAGGACTAACACAGTAGAGTTCATCAGTTTCTGTGTCCCACTTCAGGCCAAGTACATTTTGAGTTTCTGAATGTTTCGTTCCTGTATGAGCCCAACATCTTAATTCAAACGACGCTGCATTCATTATTTTCATCGTTTGTGCCTTAAACTCTAACAATTCTTGTTGGTTTTCAACGCTGATTGTTAAATTGTCCACATAGAAACCTCGCTTAAGTTTCTTGACTGTCGCTTGAAGAGATTCAATTTGATATTCAGTTGAATCAAGATGATGACGAATAGTAGCATTCAAGAGGAATGGACTCGATGTCACTTCGAAGACAACTCTACAATGTCGAAAGAATTCCAATTTGGACCGATCTTCGGTATTCCACCACAAGAATCTCAAAAAATTACGATCTTCAGGTCTAACACTCAATTGTAGAAAAGCTTGTTTGATATCAGCAATCCTATAGCATAAGTGCGAAATCTTAAGAGGAGTGGAGAAATTTGTTCTGAAAGGCTGGGTCCAGCGCTTAAACATTCGTTTAGAGAAGAATATCCTGGTTGTTTGAAGGATGCATCAAAAACTGGGTGAACCTTAGTTGTAAGGCTTGATGATTTGATAACGGGTCTATGAGGAAGATAATAGCCTGGCATGGAAATTTCATTCTCCGGTATAGTTTCTATTATACCCTCTTTCTGCCATTGCCTTAGAACATCGTCGTAAACTTCGTAGATATTTTCTTTCACTAGATGTTTTGTAACTGAGCGTAGTCAAGATTCAGCCACATCATACTTATCATAAACAGGTGGGTGACCAGCCAGCCAACGTAGTGCAACTTCATATCGTTGGTCTCCTTGAAATCTTATGGTTTCATTGAAATGTATCAGGGTTTCTTCTTCCAGAAGGGTCTATTTTTCTTTCCACTGGATCTTTTAATGTTCAAAACTTCTAGATCCCAAATTTTTGGCAGTTCAAAATTTTGCAAAGATAATGTGACCATGTTAACCACTTGTTTTTCTTTCCTAATCCTAAAATTGTCCAACCTAATAAAGTTTCTACAGCCGACAAACCAGATGTAAATACCTCTATTCTTCCGGTCAAAATGCTTCCAAGCACATCAACTCCTAGAAGAATTATTATAGGTGGTGTATCTCTTCCAATATCAGTCAATACAATCCCTCGTGAAGCAAGTTTGGTAAGTAAGGTTTTATCACGTATTCTTGGTAAAGTTGAGCAAATCTTCGGTTGATCAAGAAGAGCCACCGATGTCGAATATTTGCGATCAAACTTTCAACAGTTACTGAAAATCTGCCATGCTCAGCAGTAGGTGAAATTCCACCACCAAACAGTCCTTGAGATAGCACTTTGTTCCGGAGGGAGAAAGATTTAACTCTGCAACTAAACTCTTTTCAATATAGGATCGATGTGATCCATCATCCATTAATGCTCGAACACAGACTTCTTTTCCCTTGTGTCGTAGTCTGACGATGATTGTTTTGAGATATATTTCATATTCCGAGGAATGATTTGTTAACAAAATTTCTGTAGACTTAGCTTCCTCATCAGCTACTTTTCTCTTCGGTAAAGAACTATTACCTTTTCTTAAATCAGGGCAAAGTAATGCATAATGCCTCCGTTCACAAATCAGACATCTAACGTTGCTATGGCACTTTTTGGCCATATGACCAGGCTTAAGGCAAACTAAACAGTATCTCTTGAGCATAACTTGTTTCTTTCTATCATCATAATTCATGTTCGAGATTTTCCGACATTCTTGACTTGGGTGAGAACGATCACAGAAAACACAATTATTTTCCCCAGCAGAAGAATTTTCAATTAAAGTTGCAGCAGTAGGTTCATCTTTGTGCACTGGTTTATGGGTGTCCTTTCGTTTTATCCCATTTCCAAATGCAGTTTCAGCTAGAACACGATGTTCTTCGCCTTCTACTTCATGACGCAAGAAAGACATAAGATTTTCTAGAACCTTCTCTGTCGTAAGAATAGAATCCTCTTTTACTTCTCTGCTGAGTCTATGTCTATCCCAAGCTTTTAAAATTTCTACTGGAAGACAAGATTCAACAACAGGATACAACATTGCTGCATAATTGGAAGTTGTCACACCTAATGTCTCTAATGCCCATAAATAGGAGCCAAGCTTATCGTATAAATCACTTAATTTTATGTTCGTCTTACTGTTGACTAGTGCCAAAAGATCTCGGATGTAAACTTCAATTAATAAATCTTTCCTACCAAATCGGGATTTCAAATGTTCAATAACTTTTGAATAATTTTCCTTAGATGGTGGATAGCTTTCAACAATATCACGAGCTTTCGTATTTGATTTTAATGATGACAGCAAGTACTGAAATTTATCTTCCACTCTTATACTTTCATCTTCGTCAATACGACAAAATTGTCCCCAAAACGCAACCCATGATCTAGGCATAAGATCATATTCTTTTAGACGTAGTTTTGGCAATTGCAAATTATCAGGTGTGCATTTATTGGAAACTACAGAGGAATTTTCATTTTGTTGGTTACAATACTTCTCATATATAACTCGTATTTCTGTAAATCTGTCTCTGTACGATTCCACCGTATCATATTCTTCATCAGTTAAATCGATCAAATCTTTGATTTCTTCATCAACTTTAGATAGACGTTCATCTTTCTCATTAATTTTATTATACTGAACATGAATATCCTTTTCTATATCAACCTTACGATGAATATCATCAAATATATTTGCCGATACAGTAAAAAGACGTCGTAAATTAGTTCTTTCATTACGTAATTTAGTCTCTAATTTTGCTTGTTTAGCCTTTAATTTAGCCTCAGTCTCTACTTGTTCCGTTTTTTCAGTCATTTTATTTATCGTAAATATAAATCAAAATGAACATAAATACTCTACACAAATATCTTCTTTTATACAGTTCGCCTATACTAGTTGAAATATAAACAGTTCGTACAAATATAACTCAGAAGCAATAAAAAACCAAGCAAAATAAAATCCATATATTACCTGGATTTCCAATACGTAACTTTGCTTACTTCTGTTTCACTACGTAATGCAGAGTACAAGGTCCTGTCACGGACGCCAGATGTTGTGAATGAAAAACGTAACTTCTTCTTTGGTTATAAAATACGTTTATTAATGCAACACAAGAAAGAAATGATGATACATGATGAGGCTATATACAGATGAATAAATCCTTGTACATGATTTACTTATATAATACGTACATCTTATTGATGAAAAACAATATCTTAACAGATTCAACATTCTGTGTTATTACTACATATTAGAATACGAATCAAAACCAAAAAAAATCCTTTTTATTGTAGTTGCCATGTTTCAAAAGTGAAATACGTGATACAGGAAATAAAAAACTTATTAGGAGTGGCAACAATTACAGTGGCGATGACTGTGTAAGCTTCTAGAAGGCTGAACATGCAATATATGGGAATAGAGTAAGCGTCACATCAAGATATTCTGTGATTTTGTTGAGAGCGCTCAGGATTATCACAAAAGCTAGAAAAAGAAATTTTGGTTTTGCTATATTTTTTGGATGTTTGCCAGACAATCTGTCTGATGCGAATACATCATTCTTTTTCAATGCTTCAGCTGAGAGGGATGGCGTTATGTACGAAGTCTACCCTTGTTGCGAGATCTGCCTCCGTGGTTATGTTAACTTTATTATTAGTGATTTTTCATTTGAATTTCAAAATTTAATCCATATGAATTCTGAGGTCTGAGGTTCTTCTGGTAGAGAGTTGTCGGAATACAGGTTGCTGAATTAGAGATGATGGAGTTGATTAATAAAAGCGGTTTGATACAAGCCCTTGAATTCCCGGGTCTCCCGTAAAACCAAATGAAGTTTGATTCATTCTTGGAATTTTATGATATGTAAAATCCATCTAAAAATGTGAACAACGCATCTCTTCCCAGAAAATCGTTCTAAAAAAGGATTGGTTAGAAGTATTGTAATTTGAAGTTATGTAATGTAAAGACAGAGAAACGCAACCATATATTTACTGAGGAAAGATTATAAGAAGAATCTCTGGACATTCATTGAGAGTGGATTAGTGCTGTTCAACGCTATGGACTAGTGCTTTTCAGTAGTTGGTCACTAAACGTTATTTTCACATAAAATTTATTTACATAGCATTATTAGTTATTCTTGGTATTTTCTATTGGAGTCTGATGGCCGAGTGATTGGGAGCGAGGTGCCATAGATTTCGGGTTCGAGCCCCGAGGTGCCAAGTATGCTTGCAGTGGTTTGGAATCTGACAGTAGGCAGATGGCCTTGACTCGTCATGGGCTGTGGTTAAAGGAAGTTAAGTCTATTTTTCATTACTGACAGGATTACAAATTTTATCCAGAGAGTTAATTAGGTATCTACTACTTTTCATTACTTAGAGGGGCTACAAATTTTTTCCTGTGTAATTCCATTACCCACTTTTTATATACCTACTCATTTTTTTCTTAGTGATCTGTCGAGTTGCCTTAAATCTAAATGAATCTATGTTTTCGACGTATATGGCAACTTGGCAGTTTATTAGTAAATAAATTTTTATTTTGCATTCGATTTTCCTATTTTGCGACATTTTATAGTGAGTATTTGACAATAACTATCAAGTGAGTTAAAAAATAAAAAAAGTTCTAATTCATTCTCAGACAAATTAATTTAAATAATTTTTTTCTTTTGTAATTTTTTGTTTTAAAATTAGATATACTTTTCAAATATATTACAAATGAAATTTCGTACCTTGAAATGTTATTTATAGTTGATCAGAATTATAATTAATTAACATAATGTTATCTTGTTTTCAAAGTAAAAGTAATGTAGTTTTATTAAAAAAATTTATTTTTGCAAATTGGTAATAAAATTTTAACTTTTTAATTATATTATTTATAGTACACTATTATGTTTCAGTAATATTATTTCAATGTCTTTGAGAGTAATAGGCTTTTGTTTTCATGTTATGCAATGTTTATACAAATTGCCCATCAAAAATTTTTCCATAATTGTGTAAACTTAAAAATGCAAAATATAATAAACATTGTAAATATTTTTAATTTTATGTTCTCGAAGTTTTTTATTCTATCATATATGTTTTGCTTAAATTAGCAAAAAAATATTTATTTTTTGTTTGCATTGATTTTTCTTGAATGTAATAAATTTATCTCAAATTTTTGTTCTCGTATATAATTCAGAGAATAGCTTTATATAAATGGTTAAAGTAATCGTTATAATCGTTGAAGCTAACATGTTATTTTCTATTTAAAATAATTTGAAGTAATGAGTAAATAATTTTATGCAATATTTAAACAAGTATTACTTTTTGTTATGTGTATGGATAAAATAATTCATCTTTTCCTCTATCTGTATGTAATAGGAGAAATACAAAAAAGATAAAACAATATTAGGAAGGTCAGAATAATAACTGATATTCTTAATTTCAATTATTGTTATTTTCAGTTGTATAATTATTTGAATATATACATATTATCTCTATTCTACATAATTGTATATGAGAATTGATCTTAATTATTTATATCCATTACGACAAAGGATGAATATATAATGTACATTTACAAATTTATATTTCCATTATGAAGCTATATAGGGTGTACTTTTTTATTCCTTTACAATAGCAATGCGCAAAATATTTAAGTTCATGACCTTATAAATTTATTGCCTCTTTTGAGTTAAAAAAAAAAAAACCACCATCATGTAAGTTATAAGTTATATTTATTTTTTGTATTTATTTTATGTTAAGAAAAAAATATATATAAAAACTAACAAAGTAATTAATTTGATACTTGAATATTATATTTATTAAATAATTGTTTTAATATTTGGTTTGATATTTGTTGTTGTTAGTAAAATTATTCATTTTAATATTTCATTAATCAATTATTTTATTTTTGGAATTCTTAATATTCATGATAGTAAAAATTTTCACAAATGTGTATTGATTTAAAGTGATTTGTTTATATGCATGCATTATTAGCATCAATTTACAATTGTTTTATCTTTTAATAAAATAAAAGTGTAATGAATTATAAAAATTAGTAAATTTTAAAAAGTTAAAATAAGATGGGGAGTCAAGAAATTAACAGAGAACCCCTGCTCCAAAAAAAAAAAAAAAAACATTTTAAATACTTATACCACTGTTAGTCACACAATTTTCAGTGTTATTATAATTTAAAAAATTAAATGAAAATTAGGAAATGCATCATTATCAACCAATTATGAATATTTAAAACTCATCAAAAGTCCATAACTATATATACACTTCTTAAAATATCTTCAGACAAAAGATCACAATATATGTCAGAGATACAAAAAATACTATTATTTAAATCAGGGGGTGGCCAACCCAAATGATCTTGCGGAGCCACTTTGGAAATACATCATAACTCTGTGGGCTGTATATAAAATTATGTATCCCCATTATTAGATTTAGATCCA
The DNA here is from genome assembly GCA_021605095.1 of Caerostris extrusa. Lineage (NCBI taxonomy): Eukaryota > Metazoa > Arthropoda > Arachnida > Araneae > Araneidae > Caerostris > Caerostris extrusa. The sequence continues at coordinate 163,546 of BPLR01004463.1, read as the reverse complement.
CTATAGACATTTTTTGGAGTTAAAAATTGAAACATAATGAGTTATTATTAGTGTGCTTACTATTATTCTTACATATAAACATAGATAATATAATAATAATGATACTAAATGCACATTGTAAAAAATTATATAACTCAGTAAAAGGAAATATAAAAAATATATAAATATAAACAAAATTAAAAAAATGAAATCATTAAAAAATATTTATTTTATGAATGCAATATTTGTTTCTCCACTCTTTCATTTAGCTTTTGCAAATCGATCTCAATTTGGGTATCTGCATATCGTAATGTGTGTTGCAGGTCAGCATCCGTTATGTTTGAGCGTGGTTTGTGTTTGGTCGATTTCATTTTCGAAAAAAAATACAATTCACAGGTGTATGTTGAACCAAAAGGGCTAACAACTTTTTATGCCAGATTTCTCAAATTGAATCATATGGATGCACAAATAATGTATTTTTTTGATACATTGGTCGTCACTACTTTGGCCATTATAAAATAAATATATTTTTGTAAAAAGTGTGATAAACCCTCACAGGCCAGAAAAAGGTTCAAGGCGGGCTGCAGTTTGGCTATACCTGATTTAAATGATGCTAAAATGATCGCCAAGTATTCTAAGCCTATTGGCAAAAATCATAATTCTGCTAAGAGTGATTATAAGTGAATGTGGTTTGGACTACCAGTAGTTTGGAAATGCATTTTGTTGATTCATTGCATATTATAATAATAAAGAATTGCCAAATTTTGTATTGTTTGTTAATAATTCTTTAATTTTTTTTAAAGAAAAATTACAATTATAAAGCTTAAGAGTTTGCTTTAATATTATGCTGTATAGGTTTGTAATACAATGAAAAAAATTATTTTTCTTGTTAATTCTTTTAAAATAGTTTGAATGAAAAATAATAAAAGTTACAGAACTGCCAATATTTACATGAAAATTACAAGAAATTTATCAGTATCAACTATCTGTGGATTTTTAAAAAAAAATTAAAAAGTCTGTAATTAAATTAGTATTTGCCAAAACACTTTCATATAAAACCAGTTCATAAGCTATCTAGGAGAATGAGGTAAAGAAATATGATTTGATGTTCTATTCTTGATTCTATTTGATAATCTATTCTTGAAAATGAAATAAAGCCATTTTTGACAGTAGAATATAAATAAGTATGTTTTTAGACATTTTATTAAAGGTTTTATACATTTTCAGATGCTGAAAAAAAAAAATAACGGCAAAATTTAAAAGTCTTCTAGTTAAATGTGAATACTGTAATTGAAAGAAAGAAATGAGATTTAAATTGTTTACATAATAGGTAATTAAGTTCATGTTAAGTATCTTTTCTCTTTTTATTTTTAAGTAAAAAGTTCTATTTTTAATTAAAAAGCTTTATTGTCAATGGGTACATTTTTAGTGCACATGTGTCTTTAATGAATGTATAGAATAATGGTTTATTGAAAAACAAAATTTGAGAAAAATTGAAGAAAAGGATATTAGAGAAATATATTAAATAAAAATAATTTATATTTCAATTAATATTAGTACATTTTACTAGAAAATATAATGGTATGGTTAGAATTAAAAAGAATGACAGTTATCAACTGATTTTGCACATGAATTTTTATTTTTAAATATTTTTTACAATGAGAAAATTGTATAACATTTTAAAAAATGCTGAAATTGAAAAATATGATCTTTTAATGGAAAAAAAGTAAAGATGTGATTCATTTTTAGTGATCTTGCAGAATGGCCGGAGAAAATAATGAAGATGATACAAGACCTTTCCTTTTAAAGTTACCATGGATCGATGTTTTGTTCTGCCAAGTGTTTTCAAGGTTAAGTCCTCGAGAAATATTTAATTTGAGAGCTGTCAATAAAGAATTATATTTTTTGGTTACTGAATATTTAAAAGGGAGCAATATTTTGAATTTTTCGTCAGTATCACGTTTTGTGACTTTAGAAGCTTTCAAAATCTACACTAAAGATTCACATAGTTTAAAGATTATCAACCTCAGCAATTGTAAATGGTTGTACAGTGATGCTCTAAATCCTGTCTTAGAAGCTAATAAAAATCTGCTCCATTTAAATATCAGCAATTGCATTTCAGTGTCCAATAGTAGCTTGCAAGTGTTAGCAAATAATGCATCTGAGTTAAAGGTATTAGATTTAAGTAACTGTCACTGGCCTAGTTCCGGAGCCATTATTTCAATTGCCCTTAATTGTCATAAGCTTGAATTCATTGACTTGACCAGTTGTTGGGAAGTAACGGATGATGCTGTATGCGAACTGGTGCTCAAATGTGCAAAGTAATAAACATTTAAAAAAAATATATTTTACTATTTTTCTGTGAAATCTTTGTTTACAGATATAAGTATATACAGTTTATAAAAAGCAATAACATACAGTTATTGCTTTTTTTTTTTTTATCTGTTTGTGCCTTTTATTTACTAATCTTTCTCACTGTTCATAATATATGTAGATATTTAAATTATATAATAGTACAAATATTTTTTTTGATTTTACTATTTATACATGATAATTGAAACTCACATTTGCAGCTTTTTAAAATGAAATATTATATGATTAAATTGCTCAATATTATTCCATAATTCCTTTTAATATTTAAAATATTCATATATATATGTATGGTTATTATTTTTTTTTTATTGCAGTACTTTCTCAATAATCAAAATTGCATCTGATAATTTTTTTTTGCCAAATTTTGTCATTATTTACACATGTGGTAAGGACGGTGGTTCAATCCACAGGCAGCTTTGTTGTAAACACTGTTTCAAAACACGAGGAGACTCGATGGTGTTTGTGATATTCAGCATCTCTCCTCATTAGTTGGACTACCTAGTCAGAGTCTTCTAGGTTTTCTACCATATGATATAAAAATGTGGGGTAGTTCCCCCTAAAAGTTATACGGAAAGCACTGCCCTCCTTTTAGTTATACAGAGCAGAAGTCAGACTTCTACCTGTGGGTACTCTTTTAAAAAACAGAAGCTGGCCCCTTTTCTCTTCTTCCATGAGGATACAACAACAACATACAAAAATATTGCTCATTTACTTAGATATTCAGATGAAGTATGGACATGACATAATTAACATGATTAGATTGAATTCAAATCATTAAAAGGAGATACATTAAAAGTTTGGCAAGAAGAAGGCAATGTAGGATTAAATGTTGTCCTCCAATAATGGACTAGTAACCAGACACTTTAAGATAGGATATTCTATTTATAAAAAATTTGCATGACAGTGCTACAATGTAGTAAATTTAGAAGTAAAAATAAATAACTATATACTTTTTTTATGCAATTAATTTAAGTATGGGGCTATTTGAAGTAACCTTTTATTTACAATTCTGCAAGTTCATTATTTTTCACAAAATTGTTTTTGCTTTTGATTTTAACTTATTTCCAAATGAATGAATGAATCTCAATCCAACTCTAATTGTGAACCTTCGAAGGAAGGTTCACAATTAGAGTTAGATTGAGATTCATTCTGATTATTGAGTTATCTTATCTTTGAGTTATCTTTTTCAGTTACCTTTGATAAAACCATTTTTTATAGCAAATATGCAGAAAAGAAATAAGAGTTCATTAACATTAAAAATCTAAAAAAACCACATATCTATCTAGGATTATTCTTTTCAAATATTAAGTTCTTGAATATGCTTGAAAAAATTTTAATATTTAAAATTTCTTCTGTTATCAAAATTGATATGGATACCAGAATGCATTAAATATATAGAAATATAAGAAGAGATCTATAATTGGCAAAAGGAAGATCTAAAATGTATTTTTTTATTTAAGAAAACATGATATTTATTGAAAATGGGCATAATTATATCTGCTAGATGATAATAAGAGAATTGGTTGAAAAATTATTTATTGTCGATTTTAAAATTATAATAATGAATAAATTATTGTTTTTTAGAAAGTCTTATCAATTTTTCTGCTTAGTAATCTTTGTTCTAAAGTTACACTTTAGACCAATTATAATATATATATATATATATATATAACACTGTTAAATCCAAATTTTTACATTATGAATATATGATATTAACGAGTGATAAATCATATCAATCTGATAAAAAAATTAAAAAAAAAATACATATAAATCAGTCTAAAATCAAAAATCTAAATCTGAAATTTAAATCAATCAATAAAAATTTTATCAATCTGATTGCTGTTCAGTTTAATATTTCCAAAAGTATAATTTTTTTTACTATGCAAAAATCACATTTGTTATTTGAGTATGTTTTTCAATTAATTTAAAAATGTTTAAATTGTAAATAAAGCAGTTAAAAATTACATTTTTAACTATTATTTATATCTAATGAAAGTATATGGTCAACAATTTATAATAAAATGATTTTATGGGCTTTTTAATCAAACGTTTATTTACATTTAATTACTCTTTTGATTTATGTAAAACAATTTTAGTCATTCAACATGTTTATTTTTTAATTCTATCTTAAAAGTTATTCTTGTTTTTTAAAATTATTTTTGGAAAAAAAGAAAATGAATTGGCATTTGACAAGGCAATTCTTCTTTTTATATTTTTGTAATGTATGATTTTTGCTCAGTATTATTTTGCATGTAATCTTCTAGGTTAAAAAGCTTATCGGTGGCTTGTATTTATGGGATTACTGATAAGAGCCTTGTAGTTATGGCTCATACATTAAAGTGCCTTGAAAGCTTGAATGTGTCAGGATGCTGGAGAATAACTGATTATGGAATGAGGTATGCAGAATTTAAATAAAAATTGTTTTTATAAAATTAAATATAATATCAAAGAATTATTTTTATACAGCATTAAATAATAATTATTTTTATACAAGCATTAAATAAGAATTATTTTTATACTTGCATTGTCCATTTCCTTAGATATTAAGATGAAGGACATAATTAGCATGACATAATTAACATGATTAAATTGGATTCAAATTGTGGAATGGAGATATATTAAAAGTTTGGCATGAAGAAGACACTTCAGAATTAAATATCCTGCACTAATGGAGCTGTAACCAGATTTATAGAAAGTATTATAAATAGAAAGTGTTATCTATTTATATATTAATGATCTTCTCTTTTGTCCTGCTATTCATTTTTTACTCTTAATTGCTATAAGAAACATAAAATTGAAAACGATAGATCTTAACATCTTCTTTTCTTTTCTGCTATTTTTTTACATTTTCCCTTTTTTTTTTTTTTATGTCTTGTTTTATTTGCTTTTAAATGAATATTTCATTTGTGAATTATATCAGTAGTTCAAAACTAGGTTCTTATTCAGAGACCTTTTATGACTTGAAATGAGAAAGCAATCAATATCTTAATTTTCATTGAATCTGAAATGTGATATTTTTTTGATTAAAATATTATTAGTTTCTTTTTTTTTTTTTTTTTTTTTTCAATTGTAAATAGAATTTACTGATTGTTTATTTTTACATGACGGTTTCAATAAATTGAATAGCAACAATCTTTACATTTACAATTATAAAATTACATAGATACTCTACTTCATAATTTATTATATTATTATCTTGCATATCTATAAAAAAAGGCTGTATAATTTGTATTGTGTTAATATGATTACTTTTACTTTTGATTTTTTTTTATGTATTTAAAAATATTATTCTGATTTGAGAGTCTAGGACCTTCATCTTACTGGCAAAAGGGGTTCATAGTACCTTGTTCTAAAGGGTCGTCATTACATTACAGATGAAAAGAAAAACTATTTATTTTATTTAATTAAATTAATTTATTTTAATTATTCTATGTTTTCAAATTTTACATAATTTCTGTTCAGTAACATTAACTTAATATTATTAAACGCGCATTTATCATTTTGCGTTTATTTTATATTAATCACTTTTCATTCATCTTAAGTGCAGATTAACTGATACTAGAAGAACGTTAATTTATGTTAATTTAAAAACATTATGTATAAATATATGTCCTATGAAATAGCAAGATTATTAGTCGTATGAAGTTTTTGGTTTTAAAAATGCAAAATGTTTCAATTTGTTGGTATTAATTTATTTATGTGAAAGGAAAAGGTAAAATCTAATTATATTTTAGCAATTTTCGAAAATTGTTGTGTGAATTTAAAAAAATATTTTTAATAAAAATTTCAAATTTGTTTATTTTTTAAACCTCAGACATATGCCAAATTGGATAGTGTACAATTTATTTAATACTATTATTATTAATGTAACCTCTCTTTAACCTTCGCTTTTTGTATGGACTTAGGTGTTTGTTGATCTTGACCTCCAAATGGTGACACAATAATGCTCACATTTGTTAGCTATATATATAATCCAAACTGATTCAGAAGGTTTTTTTTATTTTTTATTTCCAATGGCAGATTATGAACAGTTACAGAACAACGAAAAATAAAAAAAGAACACAGAAAACAACAAAAACATGCTGCAACAGAGTTCATTAATCTAACATGTCTCTAGCCTCCCAATATCGCTTGAGAAAAGTCTTGCTCAGAGCAGGACAGTGCAGTAGATGTGTGGAGTCCATAGCCTCTCCAGAGCTGCACAGAGTGCATATTGGGGGAAGGAACAATTTTGAGTTCTGTAAAGATGTTTACGCAGACAGTCATGTCCAGTGGCTAGTCGGAAATGAGCGACTGCTCTACGCGCGCTGGAACATTACATAGATTTGGGATCGCATTCTTCCAGGACTTTGGGAAACACGGTTATAGAGGTCTTCTTGAGTGCAGACTTTAATTGATCTTTTGATGAGATTTTTGATAGAGTGGAAGGGTATAGGACGAGATATTTTTTGTGTGATTAAAGCCCCCCTTTTAGCCAGGAAGTCGGCTTTCTCATTGCCTGGAACCGCACAGTGGGCAGGAACACACTGGAGGACTATAGTTTTTTCAAGTGATGCCAGGTTTTCAAGATGATAATGGCAATCCAATATGTCTTGGGTTTTAGGATTATTGTTAAAGAAACAATAGCTAACAGAGCAGCTCTAGAATCACAGAGGATAACAGCTCTTGTGAAATTTTCCAGATGGCACTGGAAAAATTCACAAGAGCTGTTATCCTCTGTGATTCTAGAGCTGCTCTGTTAGCTATTGTTCAGAATGTAAACTCAGTAAAAAAATGCATGTTTATTCATTTATTTTTGGCTGGGGTAATATTTATCTTTGGTATCACCATTAAAATTGGGCACTCAATATTTTCGACAAAGTCTTTCATCTAGCACAGCTGTATTCCCTAATGTGCTGGATTAAAGAGAGGTTACTGTATTAAGAAATTTGTTTCCCATGCATTATTATGTATGCAATATTAATTATATTTTAATAAAAATGTGCTCTTAATTGCAGCCTTGTTGGAGAATATTGCAGGGCTTTAAAGTCCTTAAAAGTTGAAGATTGTAGAGGAGTGACAGAATATAGCTTAATGACCCTGCGTTTCGAATACGTATTGATAGAATCAAGGAAAATTATTGTGTGGGTTCTCTACGAAAATTACAATTACAAGTTTAGTTAGATTCTAAAAGAAAGTATTAGTTATCTTTTTCTATAATGTATCATTTATAAAATGAGAGTTTATTATGTCTGTGATATTTTTTTGTTAAATTTTGAAAGAGTTTTCTTGGGTGTTAAGTTTTTTGTGTTCTGAATTTTATTAAAATCATAATAGAAAGAAATGTTTTTTAATGACAAAAATATTTGTTTTTTGTAGTTTTTCAAATTTATATTATTTATTTTAATAAAAAAGATAGATGCTTATTTTAGTCTCTATTTCTGTTAATTTGTAACAGTATTCATTATGTATATGAAAAGATTTTTTTTTTTTTTTTTTTTGTTTTTTTTAAATGTATATGATTGAGTCATTTTTGTACGGTGTAACTATTTGATTTCTTGCTATAAACTAAAGATTTAAACAAAAGATCTGCTTTTTTTATTGGTGATTTTATGTTATACTTTCCTGCTTTCTATGCGTTGTAAATTATTCAATGCAGTAAAATATGTTTAAAAGTTTAAAATTTTTTATCAAAAAGTTTAAAATTTAAATCTCAGTTTAAAATTTTTTATCAAAAAATTGTGCTTAAAATTTCATTGATAAATTAATTTTTAATCACATTTAATGTTATATAATTGGTTATGTATTTTAATTAAATCTAATTAATATTATTTTTTTGTATAACAACAATTGTGAAAAATTATTTGAAAAATATTTTAATAGGCAAATAAATTCTATCTCTAATCATTTGCCACATTAAAAATGTATTTTTTGCAGTTAATTTTGAAATAGGGTATGAATAGCTTATTTACATATTAGAATAACTTGTTTACAGTAATTGCAGTGGACATTTCTTTATAGAGTACCGATGCAATTATATATGCCACTCAACTTCTATTTAAGAATCTTTAAAAATTACTAAAAAAATTATTTGCATAACTAATGAATATTGAAAATTAGTAATAATAAATAGTTGTTTAAAATCCATATTAAAATAAATTCAAAATAAATATTAATTTGTAATAAGAATCTAATAATAGTCAGCAAAAAAGAACTAAGATCGTGTAATAATTTTAGTATGTGAATAATATGTAGCACAGGAAAAAGTAAGATAGAGGATCTCTTACCTTTAAACTGCACAGATTAAGATATTATTGAGAGAATTCAATTTTTCATATTATATGAACTATGACCTTTACTGTTGCCATTTGTCATTTGACTTGAGGTGTGGAATCAAATTGATATTTTATAATTGCTCTGGGTTTCTTTTGGGAGTTTATTACAACAGAATTGCATGCAGATAAAAGCTTGTATCGTCCGACCACCAGTTGTGGGGAAATTCAGCAAGTGGCAAAGTCGGATACATTAAAATGAGTGGCGTTTCCCAAAATAACTTTGTGCAGTATATATCTGACTAGTAGGCCTTAGCAAGTAATAGTTTCGTCCCATTCCACGTAATCCAATCAGTCATACCGGATTATCGAAATACCTTGGCCTTAAACTGTCTTTTAGAGAAGTAGAATAACATGGTAGGAATGAATATGTGGTGTAGAAGAGAAAATGTCATTAAATACGATCAAATTTCCAACTTAGAGAAGAGGTTTAATGGATGAAAGATCTAAACCATGGAGATGATTAAAGCTTCTAGAAGTCTTTGGATAATTTAGATTTTATGATCCTTATGGCTATGTTTTAGAAGCTTGTCATGGACATTATGTAGACATCCGTTAGAGTTAAATATAGAAAGAATTACTTGAGAACAAAAATTGATAAGATCAGGTGAAGGAATTTCTGAGATGACGGAGGAATTTCTGAGATGACGGACTAGTGTTTGAATGATATTTATGATAAATTGGAATTTGCATCATTAATGTGACTTCAGCTTTCATGTTCTCACATTGTGAAAGAAAAGATTTCTTCCAGAGGAACGAAGGGGTCAGATCATTACTCGTGTACAGTGGGGCATGAAATTGGTCCTTTTCATAAAATAGTATGTATGGTTCTTTTTTTCATAAAGTAGTATGTATGGTTCTTTTGCAAAAATGCTTTTTCTCCTTTCGAAAAGCTGATAGTAGAGTTTTTTTTTTGTTTGCTTAAAGATTTTTAGTAAAGAAAAATCAAGTTGGCAGCAAATTCTTTTTGGAAAGTTAATAAATGTGTTCCTCCTCTATTAATCATAATGTTTTGAGGGTATTGGTATATATATGTTTATATACATACATACATACACAGAGGATAACTACTACAGAAAGTATGATAAAAACAGAATATGATGGAATGAGTGAATTATCAAACATAATCAGTGTGTACTGCAAAGCCATAAAAAATATTTGCTATACATAAATTTTTATGTATAGTGAAAAGCATTTGCAGTACATAATTTATTTGTGCCTCAAGTTAGACCATTAATAATAATAATAAAAAAGAGTTGGCAAAAATTGCCAACGACATATATATATATATATATATATATTATATATATATTTTTACTGTATACTATTGCATATACATATGTATTGATTACATCATTATGCATAACATGATATTCTTGAACAGTGCTGTGCCAATATTGCTCAATGACAATATTTCAATAATTTAATTTTTTGTAATGTGTTTATTGTATGATTGTTGTTTTGTTGACGTGTATTAGGTGATTTGTATTGACCTGCATGTGATGTCTGATATGCTAACTTTTGAAGTTATATTTAGGAAATTTTATGTGTTTTGAGAAGAACAAACCTTTTTATTCAAGAGAATAATTTCTGTAGTTGTTAACTATTCTATTAAATTCTTAATCTGAAAAGAAAACCCTGTTAAACATGTTCTTTTAATGCAATTTATAAATTATCTTTTTTGATCTAAAAAAAAATATTTTAGATTTTTTTTTTTTTAATTTGAAGATGTTCTCTTTTCTGATTCTGTGAAAAACTAAAAATAAATTTGGAAAATTTATTAATAAAATGTGTCACAAAGTTCATAATTCTGATAGTTCATATATGATTTTTATAAAATATTGATTAGAATGATGCCAAAATTTATGGTATTATGTTTCCAATTTTTCTAAACTTTTATTCATAAATAATTTTTCAATTCTCTTATATAATAATATTAGTTAATATATATATATATAATATAAATGAATATGAATATATATATTATATACTCGAATATATACATATATATATTATGCTTGCATAGAAGAAACATGTTATATGATGAATCATTCCAATTTTACTTATAATTGCATTCAGAATCAATGCTCAATAACATTTGCTCAGATACTTGTACCATAATTATCAAAAATTTTAAAACTATTACAAGAATATGATATGTTTAATTTAAAATCAGACATAATTTATAATAATACAATGTTAAGTAATTTAGATTTATAATTTGCTTTTATATTTTTAATTGATATAAATTAATGAATGGTAAATAATTTTTTTCTAATATGAAAAATTGGGAAATTAAATACATATACTTTCTTTAAAAATGACTAATTAATCAATTTTTTTTTAAAAATTTGATAAATTTATTCTATGTTATTACAGAATATGAAATTAAATAAAATTTACTAATTATGTATAATTATTCTAACTTACAGGTTGCTTTTGCACTATAATGTATATTCCTGTAAACTTTATGATTCTCTGCAAATGAATAAATATATATTTTGGGAATTTAAATTATATTTTATTTAGATATATATTTTTAAAAATATGAAAAAAAAAAAAAAATAGCAAAGCATAAATTTAATGATGTAATAAAATGAAAAGTAAAAAATTCTTTTAAATTATGCATAATCTTTTTGAATGTTAGTTTACCATTATATAATTTATTTTTTGTTGCTATTATTATATTTTAATAGAAAATTTTTTTCAATGCATTCCAATATTTCATTCCATTTGAAGGAAAAAATTACTGTTATTTATACTTGTTACTGTTAAAAATTACTGTTATTTGTTATTACCAATTTTTTGAATTCTTATAAATTGGCATAATTTTTTGTTTTAAGAATTCCAGATTGTACTAGTTATTTAACCTTTGAATAAAAGTTGTAAATTTTTGTTCATTATATTCATTTCTGAATATTTATATGCAATTTGTTGTTCAACTTTTCAAGAAATAAATTTACAACTGCTAATTTCTTTAAAAGTGATTCTTCTCTGAATATATATAACTAACTTAATCATATTTAGAAATTTAAATAATAATTTGGTAGTTTGGATTAGTTTAAAATTTAAGAGTTTTGTAATTAAAGAATGATTTAAATATATGCCTTTTAACTATTTGAAATGAAAAAGGAGTGCAATATATATATATATAAATTTTTCTGAATTATTTTTCCAAGGCTATGCTATTTCTTTTTTTATGTTAGTAAAAAATCAGATACACCAGAAATAGAGTTATAAATTTTGTCGTGCCATTTGTTTTATTTTAATATGAAGTTTTAATTTTTGTTAATATAAGTATGCATAGACTCAATTTTATTTAGTGACATGAAAGTTTATTGTAGCTTTTTCTACAGATTTAATTCAATATTTTACACAAAAAGTAATACATTATGTCATATAAAACAGTTTTAAACCAAGCTCTTACTTGAACAACCTACTACAAAAAAATAAATTTACAAAAACATATGTACAGTGACATAAAAAGTTTACATAATTATTCCTGCCTTTTTTTTTTTTTTTTTATCTGCAAGCACACTTCTGCACAATCATGTTGGGGTAATTCTTGAGGACGAGGCTGTTGTTCTCATCGAAGTACAGCATCGTGAGTGGTTTGGTCTCTGAGGGCACACAGCAAGGTGCAGGAACATTGGGGCCCAGTCTCATGGCATGCACCAGACTCTGAATGGCAGCATGGTTGGATGGATGGGCATCCTGAAACATAAGTCGAATTTAAATTATAGTGAGACCTCCATATACATTAAAGATTCTTTGTATAGTATAAGCCCTTGTCTGTAGACAAGCAACACAAAGTGCTTACCAAACAAATTTTCCCCCACAAGAAATAAAGCAGAAAATGGTTAATCTGTTTTCAGGAAAAGAATCCTATTGTTATTGTATTTGATGAATGTGATTGTAGAAAATAATTTGCTTTGACGTTGGTGTAGAAAAAAAGAGTTAATATTTAAATTTATGAATTTAGGAGCAGTTAAATGAAATGTGTATAAAAATGAAAATATATCAAATTTTGTTTCCTTTCTTCTGTCTCTTTGAATTTGAAATAAAAGGAGAAATTATTAATCTATTCCCATAGGAAAAATCCTATTGTTATTGGCATTGACGATTGATGTTGTAGAAAGTAATTTAACACTGCTTAGTATTAAAATATGTAAATACAAATTGATACAAAAAATTTCTGATTCCAGATTAGTCTAGAATTTTTTTATTGTAATTCTTAACTTTTTACCATAAATTTATGTACTATGATCTTTTCTAAAGGATTCGATTCAGAAAAATGTGTTAAATAAATTATTTTTATTAAATTCATATGTATACAAAAACACTTTATACCTAATAAAGTACTTTTTACAAAAGACATTCTTGTACTCCAAATTTGCTTAAAAATATTTGTCCTATGAAAATAATAGTGTGAAATTAAAAGGTACCAAAGTCTTATAGAATAGTCGAAGGCAAGTAAAAGAAAATTGTACATTTTAATCACAAAGATGCTTAACACATTAAATCTTATTCAAAGAAAAGACATCCACATTGCTTCTATTAGATCTCCTTTCATTGTGAATCCAAAATAACCTTTTATAATGCCTCAGTGCTGAGAAAAATCTTTAAATACTTGTTTGGTTTACTGGGGAAGCAATCACTAGACACTAGAATCAGTGACTGTGCTATTGAAAATGCAATTGGATGGGTTAATTAACATTTAATTGTAACATTAATTCCTGCAATTTTGGAAAAATAAAAACTATTTTTATAACTTAGTATCGTTTTCCCATTTTAATATACTTGCACAAATAACTCCAGCTTTGAAAATAAAACTTACACTTTTATTTAGATTAACGTCCATTCAAAGTAGCATCTTCGTTTTCTTCAGCTCTAGCATTGGTTATTCTCGATTTATTAGATTCATTCCGATTTTCTGACATCTCCAGAAATATGTCTATATTCATAGACATACGTCTATGAATATAGAGAATATAGAAATAATAATTCTCTATAGATATAAAAGAATCTATAGACATATTCTATATGTCTATAGAATCTATCTGTCGTGCTGCTCTTTCTTTAGAGTCATTTCTAGTTTTATTAAATATTTTTTTCTTTTCTCAGGTGGCATTGCAAGCTTAATAACAAAAACCCGAGTGAAGTTCAAAGAAGTACTTAAACCTCCTCTTGGATATTCTGTTGAAAGGACCATATTTCTAAAAATGCGATAAATTACAGTTTGGATTAAACCGAGTTGTTCGTAATTGCTTTGGGATTAAATCGACTGTTATTTGTATTATTTATAAACAAGGTATTCTTACGCTTCCACTATTTGGGGTTCCGCACTACACAAAAAGATCAATCTTATACTACTTTGGCGAGTACAGAGACACGTTATGTTGCTAATTATTTGTGGATATCGCAAAATTAGTTATGATTCTGCTTTTTACCCTTACCTGATTTTCACTCATGGACATCAGTATTTTGTTTAACACAGAGTTACGTAAAATAGCCAATCATCTGTAAATAATAATAATAATAACCTATAATAATAATTTTATAGAATACCTTCCGATGGTAATAAAATAAATAACAAAGTTTATTTTGCCTACATCATCTATCCAGATGGTCATGAATTAGAATACCATCAATATATAATTTGTAGCGAATGAACTGTATTTATTGTTGAACTGTTATGCATTAAATTTTCATTCGACTGGATAAAACAGCAAAATAGTTCCTATTCCATGTATACTTTACACGGATTCGTTGTCTTTTGTAGGAATCGGGGCCTGACTGGCCAAGTGTCTGGCGTTCGGTGCTATAGGTTTCGGGTTCGAGTCCCGGCGGTGCCAAGGATGTTTGTAGTGGTTCGGAATCCACTTTAAACTGTAGGTCCCGGTCTGTTAAGCCCTCGTGCTCAGAAGACGACCGTAGAGCGACAAACCAAACCAAACAGGAGCTGCTTCCTTCCCCTTCAATCATGAGTACATATGGGTTCGTGGGCTTGGCCTAAATGTCTGCCAAGTGGGATAAGAAACAACAACAGGATGCATGGATATGAATTTTCAATACTCATGGGAATCTTTGATTTACGTAAGTTGTTTGATACCTTGATGTTTTTATTAAAATTTTTGATGTATAGAATAAAATTATTTTTTTTTTTTTTTTTTTTTTTTTGCAAAAAATGCAAGAATACTGTATGTCCTTTGAGGATTTGATAGTTTCAGTATGGAGGAAAAAAAAAAAAAAAAAAAACAGGTGACCCCCGAATTATGAAAAAGTTTTTCAATGTTGGCCGTATAGTGAAATGATGATAGTGAAATCTGATGTATAGAATAAAGATTTTTTTTTATTTTTTTTTTTTTATGAAAAAATGCAAGAATACTGTATGTCCTTTGAGGATTTGATAGTTTTAGTATGGAGGGGAAAAAAAAAAAAAAAAAAGACCCCGAATTATGAAAAAAAGTTTTTTTCAATGTTGGCCGTATAGTGAAATGATGATAGTGAAATCTGATGTATAGAATAAAGATTTTTTTTTTTTTTTTTTTTTTTTTTTGCGAAAAAATGCAAGAATACTGTATGTCCTTTGAGGATTTGATAGTTTTAGTATGGAGGAAAAAAAAAAAAAAAAGAACTGGTGACCCCGAATTATGAAAAAAAGTTTTTTCGATGTTGGCCGTATAGTGAAATGATGATAGTGAAATCTGATGTATAGAATAAAAGATTTTTTTTTTTTTTGAAAAAATGCAAAAATACTGTATGTCCTTTGAGGATTTGATAGTTTCAGTGTGGGGGAAAAAAAAAAAGAACTGGTGACCCTAATTATGAAAAAAAGTTTTTTTCAATGTTGGCCGTATAGTGAAATGATGATAGTGAAATCTGATGTATAGAATAAATATTTTTTTTTTTTTTTTGCGAAAAAATGCAAGAATACTGTATGTCCTTTGAGGATTTGATAGTTTCAGTATGGAGAAAAAAAAAAAAAAAAAAAAAAAAAGAACTGGTGATCCCGAATTATGAAAAAGTTTTTCAATGATGGCCGTATAGTGAAATGATGATAGTGAAATCTGATGTATAGAATAAAGATTTTTTTTTTTTTTTTTTTTTTTTTTGCGAAAAATGCAAGAATACGGTATGTCCTTTGAGGATTTGATAGTTTCAGTATGGAGGAAAAAAAAAAAAATTATGAAAAGTGGTGATGATAGTGAATTGATGAAAAAAGATTTTTTTTTTTTTTTTTTTTTTTTGAAAAATGCGATGTTGGCCGTATAGTGAAATGATGATAGTGAAATCTGATGTATAGAATAAAGATTTTTTTTTTTTTTTTTTTTTTTGCGAAAAAATGCAAGAATACTGTATGTCCTTTGAGGATTTGATAGTTTCAGTATGGAGAAAAAAAAAAAAAAAAAACTGGTGATCCCGAATTATGAAAAAGTTTTTTTCGATGTTGGCCGTATAGTGAAATGATGATAGTGAAATCTGATGTATAGAATAAAGATTTTTTTTTTTTTTTTTACTTTTCCTTTGAGGATTTGATAGTTTCAGAAAAAAAAAAAAAAAAGGTGAATACTGTATATCCTTTGAGGATTTGATAGTTTCAGTATGGAGAAAAAAAAAAAAAACTGGTGATCCCGAATTATGAAAAAGTTTTTTTCGATGTTGGCCGTATAGTGAAATGATGATAGTGAAATCTAATGTATAGAATAAAGATTTTTTTTTTTTTTTTTTTGCGAAAAAAATGCAAGAATACTGTATGTCCTTTGAGGATTTGATAGTTTCAGTATGGAGAAAAAAAAAAAAAAACTGGTGATCCCGAATTATGAAAAAGTTTTTTTTCGATGTTGGCCGTATAGTGAAATGATGATAGTGAAATCTGATGTATAGAATAAAGATTTTTTTTTTTTTTTTTTTTTGCGAAAAATGCAAGAATACTGTATGTCCTTTGAGGATTTGATAGTTTCAGTATGGAGGCAAAAAAAAAAAAAAAAAAGGTGACCCCGAATTATGAAAAAAATTTTTTCGATGTTGGCCGTATACTGAAATGCACTGCAGTGCCATCTAGAAAATATCTGCGTATTATTTGACCTTAGTTACCCAGATCCGAAAAACATTGGCAACAACATTACAAACTCATAAGAATCTTTGATTCGCCATGCTCTATAATTGTAATTTTTGTGATATGATAAGATTTGCAAGAAAATTGTAATTTTAATTAAAATGTATTTATATTCCTGGTACTATAATTTGAATTGAGTATTTAATTTTTTTGTCCAAAATTAAACGATCGAGTTTTTTAGAATTAAATAACACATAAGGTTTTTTTCTTCCAGAGATTTTGAAATCACTGCTTAAAATTACTCAATAATTGCATTGCTTCAATTAAGGGAATTAATATATGCTTTCCATTTAATAAGAGGAAATATCAAATATAGAATGAAATTGTTTCATATCATATAATTTCTTTTAAAACAAATTTCAATTTAATGTGTTTTAATTATGTGGGGAAAAAAAAATCGCTAAAAATTTTTGAATAAATTTGTTTTGACAAAATGATTTCAGTGATAATTTTTATCTATATATGTATTTTCATCTGTTAAAAAAAACTGGCAGCTTGCTTTATCGTTTTTTTGCGATTGCCTCTACAACAAATATTTCTTATAGGTATTTCTTAATATTGGATATCCGTTGAATTATGTTGAAAATGACTGTAAATCCGATATAATTTACTGAATTCAATACATACAATATATACCTGTGAATTCAATACTTCCGTACCAACAGTGACTGCTTTAAAGTTGAGAAGTTGAATAAGATTCATTTTTAAACAAAAAAATTGTGAAAAATGGAATCGTAGATGATACATTAAAAGTTTCGGGCCTGAATGGCCGAGTGGCTAGCGCTCTGGCGCTCGGTACCTCAGATTTCGGGTTCGAGTCCCGGCGCCATGGATGTTTGTGTGGTTTGTAGTGCCATGGATGTTTGTAGTGGTTCGGAATCCACTTTAAACCGTAGGTCCCGGTCCTAATAGGATCGTAGAGCGTTGCGGGGGCATTGTTACTCCGCGTCCGTGGCATATCTTCAAGTTACACGCGCCCCTGGGTAAAGCAAAGTGAGTAACGTCTGTGCAGTGCTTGCCTTAAGGCATCAAGATCAAGCTGTATAAGTGTTTGCCAGCTGCATTGGAAAAACAACATTAAAGTTTCTTAATCGTATCGATTTTATGTTTTTAGGAAGAAATTCGTTCGCAGCATTTATTATAAGCGTTCTTTTATCAGTTTTATGCAGAATCAAAACATTCTAGTTAACAGACAGCACATAATTTAGAAAATATAAATACTTGACATCTTTTTTTTTTTTTAATTCTAATCATGTAATCGATACTTGCCACAGTAGCTTTACTGATTTTGAAATCTGAGCGGCTGATATTTAACGTTATCAAGGTTTAAAGATTTTAATTATTAAAAATGGTTGTTCATTTGAATGAACATATGGTTAAACTTAGGAAAAATAATTTAAATGTTAAACAAAAATTTTCTTTTTTTTTTTTTGTCGCAATAGATTTTATGACTTTTAAAATATTGTTTATGAAATTAAAATACCAATTTCATTGAATTAAAATAACAATAACCAGTTGAAAACTGTTTGAAGCCTTTTTTTTTTTTTTTTTTGCCTTTTTTCACATAAATTGTAAATGAATTGTTAAGCAAAGGAAATTGTAAAAATCCTTTGTAAAAAATTGAAATTGTAAAAATACTGGGATTGTAAAAATCTGCATCCATCCTCATTCATAATTAACTGATCAACAATAATTCCAACGTAGATCTACCTCCTCGTGGTGCAACGTCCGACACGGCAAAATGATCTACAAACACGGCCTTCAGTCTGGCTCTTAGTGTGAATTTCTTAGTGAACTTCTGCAGTGGAACGCAGGTGGATTGTTCCAAAACAAGAGAGATAATTTAAAAGACTCTTAGGTGCTCTTTCTTTGAGGATGTGGCCTTTAGAAAAACACAAGCCCTGGTATGATTATATTCATGATATCCCTGAGTGGTCTAGAGAGCAATCGGTGGCATTGATACGACCTTTCTGTGGTCACGATGGTCTCCGAAGCATCTTCACAGATTTAAACAGGTTCCTGATATCCTCTGTCTCATGTGTGATAATCAGGAAGAAATGGATATGTCTCTCTTTACTTCCTATTTCTTTATGGAAACTTTCCAAGATTGCAGACTTAAGTTGATGGATTAACTGTTTCTATCTTGTTCTTCGTATTTATTATTTATTATATCCATTTTCCTGTAAACCAAACCAAACCATCAGTTGAAAAAAAAAAAAAAAAAAAGTCTGTGTACGCTTTGTGTTTTAAAGTTTTGTTACTAATTTTTTTTTTTTATAATTTCTAAAACACAAGAGAAATATAAGTTGTCTGTATTATTCATTACTGCATTTCTGAACAATTTCTTTAACAGAATATTATTGGATTAAGCTTATACCAGTTTTTATTGATTTTTAGTGTGATGTTTATTACTATTCTAATATTTGTGAGAATGGAGTGATTGTAATCCTAATTTACCTTTTGACTTTATGCTATTTAGATTTGAGCATGATTATACAACAAAATACCATATGTACACGTAAGAAACAAGCTTCAATCCTCTGCAATTTGGATGACTTGGAAGCAGCTGTCATGGCTGTAATGGTTAGGAATAAAACTGAGAAGCTGAAGAGGCTTATGCTGTGCTAATATCAGTAGTATATATATATATATATATATTAGAGTTAAAGGAAGTATGTTGGTCTTCTGAATTGTCTAAGGAAGTTGATGATGTTCTAGTATAGTACCTTACAGAAAGGTCACAAGTGGGTTTCCCTTGTGATAAGCCGGAACTAAAAATACTTGTTCACGAATTCATTGATGCCAGTGGACTTCAGACCAGAATTCAAAATGACCTGCTAGTGGATGACTGGTGCCAAAGGTTTATGGAATGACATCCATCAGAAATTGTGTCAACTGTGCCTATGCCAAAAAGTGTGCCATCCAAACTGTGCCAAAACTATAAATGCCTTTGCAGAAAACATGCCAGGGACCCTTTTGTTATTGATGGGTCTTATGACATAGTAAAAAGTCTGTATTAGGAACACTCAAATTGTGCTTGCTTGGTGTATAGGCGAAAAGGGTTTTATCAATGATTCTTCTAGGTTAAGAGCCACTGGACAAAAAAAAAAAAAAAAAAAAAGATGCTGTTTACAACTTCCCTTTATCACAGCGGTCATTGTAGAAAAGTGGCATTATTATAGGCAGACAAAAAAATTAATTAATAATGAAATGATAGACGAAGTTGGTAATTTAAATAGGAAAATGAACTATTAATTTGGTAATGATTTTTTTATACATAATTTGGTTAAAAAAAGTAAGAAATAACCTTGTAAAATGCCTTACTGCAAGATCACAAATAGGTGAAATTGTGATAATTCCCTTGTGATAAGCAGGAATTATAAATACTTGTTTCAAGAATTTGATGATGTCCGTGGATTTCAGACCAGAATTCAAAGTGGCCTTCTAGTGGATGACTAGTGCCAAAGGTTTATAAAATGACATCAATCTATTTCTATTGAAAAAGCGAGGCATTTGCAGAAATCATATTACCGACAACATTTCAGGGATCTATTTATTATTGATGAGTGAAAGAGTTAAAAAGTTTAAAGAAAAGCAAAAGAAATGAAACTACTCAAAAATGTGACAGCCCTAGAACATTTACGTACTTAAGCATTTCTTGTGATTTAAAACCTTGAATTACAAACTTTGTATGATACATCAAAGGTTTTTCACTCACCTTAATTAAGGGGAAAGAACATCCTCCAGAACAGTAATAAGCATTGAAGGATTTGGGTGACATGATCCAATCCCCCCAACCTAGTTTCTCAAAGTCCACCACTAAGCTCTTCTTCTGGCACATTTTATGATGGTCTTGCGCGTGAAGTTTCTTGTCGTGCCTCGTCCACCAGAAAGGAAGTTTGTCCTGCTTGCGTTTCTTCTTCTTTTTCTTACGTTTTCTGCGATTCCTCTGCCGATTTTGGCGCTGATGAAATGCTGTAGCAGTAGAATTGAATAGTGGAGAATGTTTACCATCTACTGCTTGGAATGCATTGATTCCAACACCAACCTCTTTTGAAGGCTGTGAAATAGTTTCGGAACCTAAACTTGAAGAAATACTTCGCTTCCTTCTATGTCTTTGGAAAACGTTCCACATTTCAGTGTTATTCACTTGCAAAACACTTTCATGTCTTGTTAACCTGACTATATTATTCAATAATACTTTTTGTAACATTTGATGAAGAAGTATTTCTGATGGACCCTTGAGTTTGTGGTTTAACTTCGAAAAACGTTTCAGTTTTTGAAAAACGGATACGTTATAGTCATTCTCAGAATACGATACTCTCTGTATGGAGGATCTGTATATGTGGTCGTTGAGGAGTGTATAAATACGAGTTAACTCATTGAGAGATTCATTATTAAAACCATAGTTCTCATTGTTTACAAATGAAGTATGAGGATTGTATGACCTATGCAACGACCGTTTCTTTCTGAGGATAAGTTCACTAGAAGTGCCCAGTTCGCTGGAGTCATTTTCAAACTGCAATGCACCATGATCCACTTTCGCACTTAGAAGATCATGAAGGCCAATACGCGTGGCACGTGGCTTTCCCTTTGGAGGACCACGTGTTTTATTTGTACTGTCTTCAGAAAAAATCAAAACGAAAGGTTGAGAATTGTGTTTCAACAGTCTTCTGAATGGGACCAGACGGTACGACCCTTTAGATCCTCTGACTTCCAGAGTGGCACCCAGAAGTTGATCCTTGTGCTTTTTCGACTGTCGACACTGAATGACAGATTCTGTGATGTCGTACGCGTGCCACTCGGGCTTCCGATTGGTCAGCGTCACGTCAATGTAGCGATGCGACGTCATCAGGGGTATGCTGCCAATTTTTATTCTGAAGTTAGAGAGGTCTCTTCGTCTGCCGGATTTGGCCTTTCTCCTTTTCAGTATGTACAGTTTGCTCTGCAAGATTTGCTCTCCAGGGCTGATGCTGGTCAAGTTGAAAATGAGCACTTCTCCTTCTCCGACGGGGTCTGAAATTGAGGAAGTACATAAATTAAGTTTTGTGCATTGAGAATACTACATTTATAATTTCTATTTTTACTAATTCAACGGCTACCTTTAAATTAAAGATGACATACAGGGTGATTCAAATTAAAGTCCCACTTTCAAAATGCTGTCAAAAGAAGCATTCGCCATAATGCGTTCAAATTTGAACTGAAGGTATTTGAAGAATCTGGAAACGGTATAGCATCAAAAAAAAAAAAAAAAAAAAAAAAAATTCCACCGATTTTTCCCATCTAATTTGATGTGACCTTGCCGTGGTGGATGGACTTTCCATTCACATTGTCGCAACTGTTCAATGACTTGGAAGTCATTTTTCCGTCAAAAAACCGAAACAATCCAGCACTTTAAACACTAAAGTTGGTTTAATGTGCATCTTATGCCAAATACGTTGTCATTTCGCTTACAGCGCCATTTATTAATGCACTTTGGAACTGTTTTTGATGCCGTACCATTTCCCCTTTCTTCAAGTATGTTCAGTTCAAATGTGAACTCATTGTGACGAGTGTTTCTTTTTTTACAGCATTTTGAAAGTGGGACTTTAATTCTAACCACCCTGTATATTAATTAATATTAGGATAATTTTTGCCATTTAATAGACATACAAATATTCCTTGATTAGTGCTTAGTGCTTCCGTTGCCCTATTCTCAAATTGTATTAATTATTCATAATTATTTTCGTACAAGTAAGAGATAGTATTTATTTTCTTATCAATTCCTCAACCCTCTAAATCATTATTTATATATTTCTTATATTAAATGTCATATGATGTTCATTGTTTTTCTTTATGATTTATCCAAGAAAAAAGAATAACAACTAAGAAATTCTACAAGTTTTCTACACATAAACTTTAAAGATGATGTGATGAAAATTAATATGGACAATAAAAATAATTTCAACATATGGTAGTTATTTATTGTTGCAAAACGTAAGCATCTGATTCCTATTTTTATTTTTTTTTTTTATTTTATATGAATAGTCAAATTTTATTGGAATAAACTCATTAAGCAAATAATACTGTTCTACAAAAACTAAAAAATTTCTATTTTGCCAATTAAATGAATGACTATCCATACAAAACAAAGCAAATTCAGTATTAAAATCATAGTTATGATTTACAATGAAATAATGGTTGTATTTATCAGATTTGGATTATTCAGATAGGCAACATAAATAAAACAAATATATTCTGCTTTAATTAATGATTCCTTAAATAATTTAATTTACTTTAAACAGTTTTAATGATCTTAAAAAAAAAAAGTAAAAAAATTTGTGTTTAATATTAACTACCTTTATCACTCGTTATGTGCTATTATTATCCATTTCCATTTCAAATGAACTCTTTCATACAATTTTGTTAATAAAAAAAAATCTCAAGAATATAAATAAAAATCATGATTTATTTTAAGAAACGTGAGGATGTACAAGAATCAACAATTTAATAATGTGAATTTTTTTTTTTAAATTAAAAAAAAATATATTATTTGATTTCCATTCAATAAAAATCTATTAATTTAGTTTATATCAAAAATAAAAAGCAAAGGGCAAAAAAGGTCATTGGACTCACAAAGTTAAAGTGTCTTTGGTCTAAATTGATAAGTGATAATATGACAGACTTTCCAGTACAGCGACATACGATCTGGTAAGCGATAATGCATATTGATTTCTGCTGTATGCATTTAAATTATTTTTTCTCTATCATTGAGCCATATATTTAAACGATGAACTTTCACAAACATTGTAATAATGATAAGAAATGAAGATGCACTATCAACGACACACCAGAAGCAATTACAGAATCTCATTAATTAATATTGTATTGATTATTTTTCTAGAATTACTTTATTAATAGAATAATTTTTCGTCAATTTGTTTCAAAATAAAATTAATTAAATTTCAAATAAAAAATTATGAAAATAAAATGTTATTATGAATATCACGATGCATATATATATATATATATATATATACAGTGGGTAAAAGTATTGGCAATTGCCTTAATTTATTCATATTGACAAATAAATAAAATGTTATGCAATTTTAGCTGTCGTAATTAAATACAAGACATCTTAGATATATAAAAATAGTAAAAATTTTATTTTAATTTGCATTTTCTACGATTTTTCTTTTCAAAAACGAAAATTTGCATGTCAAAAAAAGTATTGGCAAAGTTTTAACTCTATGCAAATTTTGTTACATTGAAGTCACGTGTTTCGACTGATAAGAAACTCTACCGGTATAAAGTCTGCAAAACTACTCCAAAAGTGTCTATGCATTATTTTGCGATTACTGCAGTAAAATGACTTCGAAATAGAAGGAGTTGGACGTTAGTGTTAAAAACACGATTATTAGGCTCAGAAATGAAGGTTTAACTTATCGTGCTATAGGAGTGCAGTTCAATATAAGTTTATTTACTGTCAGTAGTGCTGTAAAAAAGTTCAAGGAAACAGGATCAACGGAAAATAAGACTAGAAGTGGATGACCTCGAATATTTTCTACAAGAGAAGAACGCGTCATTATTAACAAGGTTAAGAAAAACCCTAAAATAAGTGCACCCCAGATAGCTAGAGATGTTGCTTTCACTTCGCAAAAGACTTTCAGGGTACAGACTGTACGGAATGTTTTACACGAGAGAAGTTATTATGGAAGGGCAACTAGAAAGGAACCATTCATCTTGGAAATAAATAGGAGAAAGAGGTTAGATTTCGTAAAATCTCACGTTGATTTATCTGAAGAGTTTTGGAACACAGTTATTTTTTTCGACGAATCAAAGTTTAACATTTTCGGCAGTGATGGACGACGATATGTGTGGAGGAGGCCAAATACTGAATTGGAAAAAGCAACATTTAACTGCTACTGTAAAACATGGTGGAGGCAGCGTCTTAGTTTGGGGCTGTATGGCAGCTAATGGAATTGGCAACCTGCATTTTATTGATGCTATTATGACAGCACGTACATACATTGACATTTTGCGCCATAACTTAAAAATCAGTGCCCAAAATCTTGGCTTGGGAACATCATTGGTTTTTCAACAAGACAATGACCCCAAGCATACAGCGAAATCTCACCCGTGAATGGCTACTTAACAATGCTCCTCGCCAATTAAAAACCCCACCTCAATCGCCTGACATCAATCCAATTGAAAATTTATGGCACCTGCTGGATCTAGAAATCAAGAAACATAAAATTTCAAGTAAAGACGACCTCAAGCGTTTATTCTTGCAAGAGTGGCACAAAATTCTCAACAGTACAACAAAGACCTTAGTTTCCTCTATGAGAAATAGATTACAAGCTGTTATAGATGCAGAAGGTATGCATACAAAGTACTAAACATATACTGATTTTGTTTTCGCTCATAATTTTGCCAGTACTTTTTTATCATGTAAATTTTGGATTTTCGCTTAGATTTTGACTAAAAAAATATTTAAATGAAAATTTCGTTATATTTGTTTGTCTTTTCTCCTTCTGTAATCGCTATGTTAAAATAAAATTTGTAAACATACTTTGTTAGCAAATATGATCATTTATAGGCAATTGCCAATACTTTTTTATCCACTGTATACACACACACACACACACACACACACACACACACACACACACACACACACACACACACACACACACACACACACACACACACACACACACACACACACACACACACACACACACACACACACACACACACATCTATAATAGTTTTGGTTCTATCTAGTATAAGGATAGCTTAAATCAATGACTAAATTTTAAAAATTTATATGGTCAAAACTACCACATATAATAAAATCAATATTAAATTAAGATAAAAAACATTTTAATTTTTTTTTTAACAACATCGGCCTTTTCTTTCTATATCACTTTTTGCAAGTGTAGAGTTGTAGACAGTTTCATCAAAAGTGAATATTTATTTGCATCGTGCCAATAACAGCATTGTGTAGGCCATTTTTTCACTGAGAAAATAGTAGGAGGTAGCATCTTGTAAGCATAATTAGCTTATTATGATAACTAATTTTGTGTTTCAAAAATATGGAGCTGCATCCTCTTGGTTTTAAATGATCACAGTTATCTAAATGAGGTGAGAGCGATGAAGATTTACCCTTATTTGCATGGCCACCAAGATCTGTTGATCTTATGCCATGGGATTTTATTTTATAAGGTTATGTAAAAGGTCACGTTTATAAGCCATCGTTGCTAAAAATACTCAATAAACTTAGAGTTTCAGAGTTGCATGAAAGATAGTTGCCAATGTAAAACTGTAAAATGTGAGAAGATTTTTCAGATATTTGACACGTCGGACATTTGTAACCAAAAAAAAACTTAGATATACATTTTTTATTTTTATATATTACTGATTATGATAAATGTGATAGTTTTGAAGAGTTTGAAATTGGGTCTTTCACTTATGATAATCATTTATAATAAAGGAATGGAGAATAGTGCTTTGTATTTCTTGATGAAGAACGTCTTTTTTAAACTTTATGAAAGTATTGTAGGTATAGTCCTATGCTTATGCTGGAGAAATCTGTAGGCGGTAAATCCTTCGTTGGGGGTCAAGGATGGAATACAAACACAAATGATGCCTCTCCCGGAATCTAACATATGACGGTATAATGCGGGTGCCATATAGCAGAATCCTAGGAATGCAATCTTGGATAATGCTGAATTTGCTACATATCTACCCTTTTCTGAATCAATGTACAGTACTTGATATTCGAAAACAATGTGTCATTGACAATAATAAAAGGCTATAAGAATGTTGAAATAAAGTTGCTATTAAAATGTTATTAAAATTAATTCAATGCTATGAATGTTATTAAATATACATTAAAATGTTACTAAATGTAATTAAATGATATTAAATCTAATCAAATGATATTAATGTTATTAAATATTCATTAAAATGTTATTAAATCTAATTAAATGCCATTAATGTTATTAAATATTCATTAAAATGTTATTAAATAATTAAATATAATTAAATGCTATTAATGTTATTAAAAATAAATTAAAATACTATTAAATAAAATAATAAAGATGCTATTAAAATGTTAAAAAGAATTTCTATGAGTTGTTTACATTCTGCTTAGTATTACCTCACTTTATTTCATAATTTAAAAAAAATAAAATTGATATTATTCATTTAAAGAAAACATTTGTGTTACATTATTGACCGACATTTTTTTTTTTATCTTTCGTAATAAATATACATTAATTTCTGAAAAAAAACCTCTCTAAATTTGAATTCAAATTATACAAAATTTAATCAAAGATTAATAAAATGTTAAAAAGAATTGACATTTACGTGCTTTTTATGCATTTAATTTTATTCCTTTTTTTTACTTTTATCACTTAGTTATATCTCAATTTATTCAAAATTTTTAAAATGAAATTAATAAGAAGCATTCATTATAAGGAAATAATCTTCTGTAAAATTATTAATATGCTGTTTTTCCTTCTGTTATAATATAAGAATAGTTTTCAAGGAAAACAAAGTCTTCACTAGATTTTGAATAGAAATTTGCTATTCAGGCTTTAAAAGATAAGGAATTAATATGATATTAAAGAAATAAGGAATAGCCGTCATAAACAATAGTTCAGAAACTATGTAGCACTTTCATTTAAAAAGTACTTGTTCTACTTTAAAAAATACTTGTTCTTGTACTTGTTGGCAAGTATCTATCCTATTTGCCGATACATGATAGTTTCATTAATGAAAAAAATATTGAATCGAAATAACATGCTCCTTCATTATCATCTGGATGTCAAGACCTTATCACTCTGAGCCTGCCTGAACTGGATGTAGTTTACATCTTTAGATAAAGAAGTGGCTTAAATTTGTTTTTACTAAAAAAAAAGAATGTATAACATTTCCGCGTGTTATTCTAGCGTAGAATAAATTTTTATTTGATAATACTAATAATTAAAGTTTTTATTTGGTAAAATGTTGTTCCCTGCTTATAAAAGTTGTATGCCAATTTCACATAAATATTAGTAACTAACTGTTAGTAATGCTAATAATTAATATAGTTTATGTGTTAGTAACTATGTGTAAGTAGAACTAATGATTGGTATTATTTATGTGTTAGTAGTACTAATGATTGGTATTGTTTGATAAAGTGCAAAACTTGATGCACAATCCTTATTATATAATCAATATATCAAATATAAACTGTCTATAAATTTATTAGTTTATACCGAGATATCCATTGTATATAGTATATTTTAAAATCAGGTTTAAGCTATTTATACAGTGGGTATCTCGGAATAAATTCCCTCTGAAATAAGTCTGACATAGTACGTCCTGTTTGGAAGTGAACAATTCCGTTTTGGTGTACGACGTTTGTTTGAATATGACCTACTCGCTTGCAATAAATTCTAAATGGATTGATATCAAACACTTTGCCTAAAATTACAACAGTTAACAGTCTCCAAACAAGCTGTATGAGCTTAATATTTGATTGACCAAATGAAGGCGGAATTCCTTATACTAATTATTTTATTAATAAATTTTACATTCCACTCATTGTGTTCAAATGCTTAGAAAAAGAAAGCATTAAAACTAAGAAGTATTGCGCACACACAAAAAAAGTTATTTCTAAAAATTATATAAACAAAATATAAATTCAAATTCAAATTTCTTTTCTTTCGCCAGCTCATCGATTGCATCGTTTACGGCAACTTCATTATTTCGATGAAAATTTAATAAAACTAAACCGGAAAACGACGGTTGAATCAATCCATGCTATTAAATAAGCATTTTAAAGTAAAATCATGCCTTAAACATCAAAAGAAAAAAAAAAACAATTTTTCAAATTACAACTTGGTAGCAAAAATTTTAAATAATTTTGAAATAATTTTAGTAGTAATTTAATTAGTACATAAATAATAAAAATGTAAAATATACATTTCATTTACATGTACATTATATAAATAGAAAGGTAAATGGAATTCAAAAAATATCTGATTGGTATTTGATTTTTAAAAATAAGATTTTAGAATATATTTTATATTTTTAATAGTGATGTTTGAACTATAAATTTAATAACAATAATATAATATCCGATTTGTAGTAATGCTTTTTTTTTTTTTTTTTATTTTTTTTTTTTTTTTTTTGGAGGATATTGATAAAATCTCTTTTAAGAATAAAATTATATAGAAAAAGAATTCTTCCGCTTACAAATTAATCTTTATGTATCGATAAATGTAATTTTACATAATCTAAATATGTAATTTTTACGTATCTTTAGGCATAGGTAACAAAACGTAGTTTTCTTAATTTTTTTCAGATTTTACTAGATGTCAACGTAGTATAGGCAATTCCCACACACACACGCTGAAAGTTTGAATAACAAAACTGTTAAAATTTCCATGATAAGCGTATCTTTATTGAAATCTACTTACAAAAGATTAGATTTTAGTTATTTTGACATGCAAATAAATGGCATTTTCTGACGTTTTTATTAAAAAAAAAAAAAGAAAGCGTATGGAAACTGCATTTGCCGAGAGGAGCTTGTTGTTTTTAACGGTTACGTATCGCAGCAACACGCGTGATATAAGTGCCAAGTCACGGTCGTTTTCGTCCAAAGTGCAGCTTGACAGCAATCGCCATCTTAACATGAAATAAACACGAAGATAACTAAAGGTCAAGTAAAAAGATCATCCATGATAGCAACCGCTGCACTAATCAAATTAGTGCGAGCAATTAAAACCTGATCAGAATTTATTTAAAAAAAAAAATTCTCTGAGATTGCTACTGCCATTTGGTAAGGAAATTTAAAATTTCGTCAGAAAGTTTTCATACTTATTCAAAGTTTAGAAATGCTACTTTGTTAGACACGTGAAAACAACATGATAATACGTGAAAACTAAAACCAAAGGAGAATAAAAAAGAAATGAATTAGAAACACGACCATTTTGAATGCCGAAAGCTATTACCAGTACCAAAGCTAGTACTAAGCTATACATCTGTTTTGTTAATAAGTAAATTATATAACAAAACCATTATAGCATTCGCGCAATGTAAAATAACCCTTAAGTACTTACAATCAGACCTCTAAATAACTGAAAAGGGAAGAAATTGTTTAAGATCCGAAAACTGCAGCAACGAAATTGAAAATCATTCAATAAATATAACTACCAAATTGTTGAATGGCAAAACTGCAATGGCATATTTTTATAAAGAATACACAAAATATATTATATATATATATTATTATACATTTATATTATACATTATATACAAATATAATATAAATATATTATATATAAAGAATACACAAAATTGTACAGAATATATAATGACAGGGAGTGAAAAGATGTCGATCAGGAAATCCGTAAAAATCTGATATAAATAAGCCAAAGAAAACAAATTACAACATCCCGAGGATAGCTTTATCAAGGAGTACATACTCTTTAATGAAATACAATGAAACTCAATTCAATGAGATTCAATTCAATATAATTCAAAATATAACGGATCATGTTATTTATGCTCGCTAGAAGATTCGCTACTGGATTCGAGTAAAAACACATCTAGAGACGTATTCCGATAACATGGCGTAGACAAAATAACTTCGTTTAGAGACGGCAAGGTATAGTATTAAAGAATCCCATACATTTCCGACTCTCGGCAATAACTTCTCCTTCACCCAATACCTTAATTATTTTGGGAAATACATCTAAAAAAAGTTGAATAAAAATACAGGCAAAATATATAGACTAAATAGAAAGTTGTCTGAAGGCAATACATTTGGTGTTTGATTTATGCAAAATTCAATTTAAAGTAAACTTAGTAAATTTATTCCAATTGATATAAAAGCTTGCTAATGGTTGAGTTAAAAAATCAGAAGGATTAGGAATTATATTTTGAATATTAAAAATTAAAGAATATCAATATTAGATGTACCAAAAAGTTATCTCTGGGAACTATCTTAAGTAATGACAATGATATTTATAGAGAAGTATGTGAAAGAGTACAAGCTGGTAATCGAGCATTTTACGTAAAATAAAAAGTTGTATACAAATAGATTTATTTCACGAAAAACAAAACTTTTGATTTATAAGGCTCTAATAAGGCCGATTGTCACGTCTGCTGAAGAAACATGGATGTTAAACGCTAAGAACTTGTATTACATCAGTACCTTTGAGAGGAAAATTTTGAGAACATTTTTTGGACATAGAGTTGACAATAATATATGGATTAAAAGACAAAGCAAAGAAATTGAACACCTGAAATTAAAAATGGAGACATTGTGAGATACATCCAACACAAAGAATCCGCTGGCTCGGACATGCACATTGCGGAGATGAGGGAAATATCATTAAAACGATTATGTTATGCAAATTGTTCAACAATAAAAAGAGAGGAAGACCAAGGGAAAGGCGGATGGATGGTGTCGAAGGGGATCTTAGACAACTGAAAATTATTAACTGGAAGAGATTGACATTGGAGTGAGACAGATGGAGAGCTGCTGTGTTGGAGGCTCAAGGTTGTAATGCCAGTAACTTCTTAATTAAAAATTTATACATTTTTATTCATTTAAATATTATAATAAAAAATGCAGACTTAATATTATAATAAAAAAAAAGCGTCCTATTAAGAGATAATTTTTGTTGTGTTGAAGATACTGTTGTTCTCTATGATGCATATTTTTGCAGAACACAAACATATCAATCAATACAAAAATCATAACTGACAAGGAATGAACTAGAAATGATCATTTTGCACAAAAAAAGCCCCAACAGTATTCGCTACGTCTAAAATATCATCTGCTCCTTAAAACACATTTAATTTGTATAAAAATCCATAATAACATTCGGTGTACAAAAACCTTGAATTGTCTCACATTCAGCTGCAAAACGGCTAAATAATTATGTATATAACTATGTGAGTTTCGAATTTTTTAAAAAATCTATTACCACTGATTATTTTCCACAGCAACAAACAACGTGGGATTTTCAAATGTAATATTTTGTTAAAAAAGAACCGTCGATTCGTAAGAGAGTCTTTTAGATCTATATTCGTTAAAACTTACATTAAAAGTTAACCTGATACAGTTAGCTGCATGCTAGAAAAGCACGTTGTTATTTCAAGTAAAATGTATCATTTCATGCTATTGCAGATTGATCTTATGAAGAAAATTTTCAGATAATTTCATGAAAATAAACTAATAAAATACAAAAGAAAAATGCATTGATATACTAATTATGCATAAATTATTCGTTTTTTTTTTAAATTGAACAATAAAAGCAAAGTAGACTATAACATTACACAGAATTCAACACTATTATTTTTATTGAAAATGTTAATTTTTAACCTACTGTTGGCCATAACCTACTGTAGGCCTACTGCCCTTCGATATATTTTCATTTTTTAAAATTACTAAAGTCCTTTTAATTGCTAATTGCTTTCAAAATTAAGAAGCACATTTGTATAAATAAATCATTAAAAAATAGTTTTCTATATTCTAATGAAATTTGTGTGTAAAATGTTTTTAGTTTACAGTTACGTTTAAGTATATAAAACATTAATATGTGGAAAAAGCAAAATAATAAATATATCTACGAAGATTGCGGCGGCATGATGGCCACTGTGGCCTTTGGCATCACAGGTTTCAGGTTCGAATACTGGCTGTGGCATGGATGTTTGTGAGTGATTCAAAATCCACATTAAGCTGTACGTCCCGGTTTAATTAGCAGACAAAATGACCGTAGAGCTATAAACCAAACCTACTAAGATTTCTTTTCAAGATTTTACACGAATAACAAAATAAGCTTAAAAATTACCTTTGAGTCTGTTTAGTAAGTATAAATGCAAGTAATATTTTTGATTTTTTTTTTTTGAAAAACTTAAATTTATTAAAAAACTGTCCCATTTTTTAAAAGTCAAATTTTTGCAAATATAAAACATTTAATAATGCAGAAATCTTTAAATTTCAAAATTCTCTTAAAAACAGATTTAATATAAAATTTATATTTATTAAATTTTTATTTCTCAGTAAATTTTATTTTTTAATAATACTATTACCTAATAATCTAGAAATTATTTTATTTTATTTTAATAATAAAATAATTTCTAGATTATTAGGTAATAGTATTAATATTTTTCTGGCATCAATGTCAAAATTAAAATTTCAACAATAAAAATATTTGAAAGCATCTAAACCGGTTTAATAAAAGAAAAAAAATATAAACTGTGCATATTATGTATCGAAAATTTATATATTGTTCAACTATGCATTTTTTTTTTATCGAAAATTTCTTTACGTCAGTAATTGTTTAGAACTAATCATCACAAACAGAATTATAAAAACTAATTAATTCTTCTTAATACACATGAAAGTTATTTAGAACGCATATAACGATAATTTTTAATATTTTTTAAATATATAATATATAAAATCATTAATAGTGTATGACAAAATGATAAAAAAAATTGTCTCAAAGATTATAATTTAATATTTGCAGAAATATATATTAATATTAAAAGTTTCGTAAATAAATAAGAAATAAAAGAATAAATGTCCTTAATATAATTATAATATATCATTCGAAAATTATATATTTTCTTTTTTTAACTGATTTTAAAATTAAAAATAGAATACAGGTAAAATAAATAGTTGTTCAATCAATTATTTTATCTAAAGTGACTTTGTTTTCATATTAAGCTAATAAACTTAAACAATCAGTTAATAGAAAAGCTTGATTAAAACACTTTTACTATCATTAGAAGGATATATTTAGGACTACAATGAAGTTGAATATAATGAATGAATGAGTACACTGAATACTACAATGAATACAATGAGTTCACAAATGAACAAGTGAAATTGAACCAAGTTCATGAGTCTATACCGGAGATAGTATTGATAAATCTGTTGACCGAAAATTCTTTTTGATGGACTCAAGGGAGAGGGGAGGAGAGAGAACATTCTGAATACCAACACTTGAGGCCTTCATTCTAAGAGACAGTGTTGCTGCCCCCTTACCCGTTTTGGTGCATCCTGGGTAATGTTTATTCTGTTATATATTTGCCATTTCAATAAACAATCAAATAAGTGCCAGATATATACTTATGCTGCTATCTGCCCTTATATTGGACAATAAAGGCAAAGTGCCAGGTAATAATGCTTACAGTATTATCTGCAATTCCAACAAAGGAAAAGTTCCAGGTATTTAATGCTTATGCTGCTATCTGCCATTCAGTCGACAATGAAGGCAAAGTGCCAGGTATTTAATGCTTATAGAGAACTATAAGCATTAAATACTATCTGCCATTCTAATGAAGGTAAAGTACCAGGTATTTAATGTTTATGTTGCTATCTGTCATTCCTGCGGACAATCTAGCAGACATTTGATGGTAGCAATTACTGAGAGTGATGAATTTAAATGAATGAATGCAGGATAATAAAAGGAATTGCATTTACCTCTCATGGGCAGGATACTTCTGACTGTATTTCCTTGCATGGGCGCGTGTCCTGAACGGTACTTTTCGTACAAATCCATGACGTACTGGGGAGGCAGGGTGGTGTTTTTGCGCGGGATGTACCAGGTGTCGGAACCAGGGGTCATTCCCAGCAGTCTGCGCACTGAATCTTGGATGAGGTCCTCTCTGCTGCTGTCCGCTGCTCTGGTGGATGGCAAAAAGACACAAATGATGACCAGTAAGTGCAATCCGATGGTCAGTCCAGTCTTTTCCATTATGGTTTGTACAGTTAATCCTGTAGATCCGGAATGGAGGGCAGCTGGGGCCGATGTCGGCAGTCATTGTCGAAAGGACCTCGCGTCTTCTTGTACTTGAAGAAGACTCTCAGTTGGTGCAGGAATCTCATGATGGCACAAATGGTGTCGAAGTGAAAAATTTGATATCACTGTTACTTCATCAAGGACAGTTATTTGCTATTCCTTAGATTATAATTTCTTGCTGTGCACAATTAAAGATTTTCTTTTGTCTGGGTTTAGTGAGTTGATTTATTTAGAAATATTCTTGAGAGCAAATTATATTATTAAAATGAAAAATAACAATAAAGATATTTCAAAACCGGAAAAACTGAGATAAACATTACTTAATTCATATCAAGAAACACTGCCTATTCATTTGCTTTTCCCTTTACATTTAAAAAAATTATTCAAATTCAATTCAATTCTGTCGTTTGTAACTTATTTTAAGAAGATCTCTAGTTGATATTTAAAAAAAAATCATTTGCATCTGTCTTTGCTGTGCCTGTAGTATTACATATTCTAACAAATGCATGAAGTAGTATGATCTTTCGTTCTAATCGGTATCATTCGATGTTTTTTTCCCTTAATGGTAAAGATTTAGAGATGAAGTTTGAAAAATATTTGCAAATTCGTGTTAAGATTTTAGTTCGTGACACATAATGATAATGAAGACATATGATTTTTAATTCATACTAAATTAGATACCGAATTCAATTCATTTATTTCAACCAGGACCTTCTAACGAGATCGATAAAGAACGAATTCACCTCTAGATGAAGGTCGTCCCCATTTAATTCTTGTTTTTCCTGCTTCGCCGTCATCTCTTTCCCTCGCTTGTTGTTCATCAGATAGCAGCAAACGCCACTCACATCAACATCTGGCCTATTAAGACGTCGAAAGTGCACTTTCGGGGCTCCTGCGAGGGCCACTCCGCCAACTTGGCGAAGTGTCACCCCCGCCAAATCTTACAGACGATCAAATCGCCGGTTTTTGGAGGCGATTCTGATCGGTGCGAAAGAAGCCACATACTGAATACACTTTTAAAAGTTTAAAATAATCGAGCAAAGGTCACTTTTTCGAAAGGGAAGGTCAAATTACGCAGAACCCTTGACCTCCTTCCGTTCTATTTTGATTAGGTAGCCAAAGGCTGGAGGGAAGGAGAGAAAGGGATGATTTGGGGAAGGGATGGCTGTAAGTACTTGTGTGGTCCGAAATCGGATATCAATCTCCATTTGTATCAGCAGGCAATTAGGTGGCGAAAAGCTGAGAGAGACGCTGATTGAGAGTAGCGCATTAAATCTCATGCAACAGGAAGATCGCAGTGCTTGATTGGAGACATGCATGTAGGAGTTTAATCAGTGCCGCGAATTTTAATTAAAACAGACGCGATTTTTATCTGCCTAATTTAATGAGCAGTTGAGTTTGGATGCTTATTTTATTATGATAGCTTGTAAAGATTAATAAACATTGACTTATAATTGGAGAGGAACACTCAGAGCTTAAAGAGAATAAATAATATTATAATTATTTTTTTCAAGTACATATTTTCCATATAAGGGTGTCAAAAAATGCTTACTGCAATACTCAATTGATTTTAAGTATTGTTAAAAAAAGTTAAAAAAATTGATTATTAGTGATGCTTTTACTGGATAAATGATGTAGTGCAAAATTAAATGAACCCATATATTTAATTTAAAACACTATCCATCTCTATAATATAAAATTATCTGCCTTTATCTATAAAATTGTATTGTAACGATTTATCTATCTTACTATCTATATATATATATATATATCCTGTAATATTCATTCATCTATATAAGATAAAATTTTAATATTATTACAGAAAATTTAGAAAAGGTTTAACTATAATTTACTTTTTATTAACTGAATACGGTTTCTGGTAAGATCAAAAAGAAAAAAATTGCTAAAATGATATATTGCTAATTAAATGAACTCCCTATATACAAAATTTAAAACACTATCCATCTGTATAATATAAAATTATATAACTTTATCTATAAAACTGTATTGTATCTATTTATCTATCTATATATTCTGCAATACTTATCTATCTATATAAGATAAAAGTTTTAATATTATCTGAGAAACTTTCTAAAGATTTAACTATAACTACACTTAAACTATATGTGAGAAAAAACTAACTAAAGAAAATAAAAAAAAAAAAAAAAATGTTCGACAAAGCATTCAATGTATTCGAAATGT
Source organism: Caerostris extrusa (assembly GCA_021605095.1). Lineage (NCBI taxonomy): Eukaryota > Metazoa > Arthropoda > Arachnida > Araneae > Araneidae > Caerostris > Caerostris extrusa. Next base: position 126,767 of record BPLR01004463.1, on the reverse strand, counting down.
ATGTATCTATCTTCGGTGTATCTTTCTATCTGTTGTATAGATAAATCTATAAAACTGTATTGCATCTATATATCCTGTAATACTTTTCTATCTACATAAAATTTTTAATATTATCTGAGAAAATTTTAAAAGGCTTACCAATAATTTACTATTTTCACTTACTATTTATTAACGAAATATGGCTTTGGCAACGTCAAAAAGAAAAATTGCTATTGACTTTGCATTAAGGTTTCTGTAACATCTTACCATGTACACGTGGTCATTAGTGTGTCATTAGTCGTGACAAAATAGAAGTGCAGATTTAGAATATTATTTATTCTTTGTGTAAACTATATGTGAAAAAAAATCGTAACCAAAGCGAGTTCGATAATTAGTGATACTTTTATTGGATAAAATGATGTATTGCAAATAAAATAACCCATATATTTAATAAAATCTAAAATATCCATCTGTATAATATAAAATTACATCTATAAAATTACTTTATCTATAAAATTGCATTGTATCTATTTATCTCTCTCTCTATCTGTATATATATTCTTTAATACTTATCAATCAATAAAAGATAAAATTTTTAATATTATCCAAGAAAAATTCGAAAAACTTAACTATAACTGACAATTTTCACTTGCTATTTATTAACTGAATATGGAATTCGGCAACATCAAAAAGAAAAAAATTTCATTGACTTTGTATTAAGGTTTCTGTAACATCTTAACATCTATATGTGGTCGTTAGCCATGAAAATATAGACGATTTAGAATATTAGATTTACAATATTATTTATTCTTTGTAAACTACGTGAGGAAAAAAAACTGTACCCAAAGCTAATAAAAAATGTTAGACAAAATATTCAATGTATTCGAATGATGTTTCTTGAAACTGATTACAGTTTTTATTATGAGAATTGAATAGTTGAAAATTAGGAATTAAGCTTATTGGATATGTTCTGAAACAGATAGCAATTTTTGTTGGTTACGAGGGATTTACTTTTGATTTAAATAAATGCTGGATATATTAATCAGATTTTCCCAATGTAAATTTAAAAATTTATACGATATACAATTTAGCCCTTCAATGATATGAAAAAATTATAATTTACGTATATAAATTAAAAATTACTCTAGAATACGGACTAATTTTTCTGTAAACTCTAAATAGAAGACATTTTTGTTAAATACTATTTTTTACGTTTTCTTTCTATAATTTGATTCTATAAGAAAGATTTTTGTGCATATTTTTGAAATTCCCAGATTTGTTTATAAGTTCTCTGGTGAGGATTATTTTAATGCATTATCATTACATGTTGTGGAATATCGTTGCTGTTGTTGTTCTAATGCAGCTGGAAATACAGAGACAGTTCATCTTTATGCCATCAGCAAAGGCAACATTGCTGTTACTCTTTTTTAATAATATCTAGGTAGCTTGAAGATAGACTACGGACGCGAGTCACACTACCCCACAATGCTCTATGATCCCTATTAGACCGGAACCTACGGTTTAAAAGAAATTCCGAACCCTCTACAAACATCCATGGCACCCGCTGAGATTCGAACCCACAACCTGTGGAACCGATCGCCATGGAATGTGGAATGTAGTTTTAGAGAATTGAGTATTTGAATATAAAGATATATTAGCCCCATTTAAGCAACATGTAACAATAATAATAATAAAAGTGATACTAATTAAATAATAATGATGATAATTATGTATTTGTCACAGAAAGCATAAACAAGCTTAGAATGAATTTTACGTTTTTTTATAATAACAACTTCTTAATGAAAATGATGCAACAGTAATAAGAAATTGTTTATTAATTGGAAGTTTTGCTCAGCATTGGGTAGTAGAACGTAGGATTTTGACAGTTCAGTTTCTAATGGAACAGAATATTAGTACATGAACTTCCTTTAATAACAGGTGGAGTAGTAGCAAATCTAATATCTAGATCAAATACGTCTTTCGTAATTCTTATAATAGAAAAAAAAGAAGATATAAAAATGATCCATCTCTAAGTTTGATCAATATCATTCTTATGGTATTTCACGCACGCACAAAAATATGGATAAAATGTGAAAATGTATATAGATAAAATGTATAAATGTATATGGATAAAAAAATGTATAAATGTATATGGATAAAAAATGAAAAATTTAGTCTAATGCTCATCACGTATTGAGAAATATTGTTGCAGATAAATAAAGGAGACCCTTGGCCGCGTAGCGGCCTCTAGCTCCTTCATTGTTAGATGTTGAAACATAGCGGTGGTCTCATGCCCTTTGAGTTAATAAGAAAAAAAAAGAGATAATTAAATGCCTTTTTTTAAAAGATTTATTCATTTAATAAAATTATAAAATGAAAATAACAAACATTTCAAAAAAGGGACTATAGTTGTTGATGAAATCAGTTGCATGTAATCAAAAAATAAATAAATAAATAAAACAGAATGAGCAAAGGTCAAGTTAGGAGAAAAAAATAGTTTAGGAGAAGAGCTAACGCAATTGAAAGGAGAAAATCGTCAGGATTAGAAATTAATTTAAAATATTTAGAACAGTGCGAGGTCTTTTGCTATGTTTGCGGCAAGAAATATCATAATAGGATATTTAAAACAGGGTTATTGATGTAGGATATTTAAAATAGGATTATTATAGAATTTAGTAGAAATTTTGTGAACAAGTTGTCTTAAATTTCGTCGAATAACGTCATTACAAAAATACCATGGTAAATTCGTTAACATTCTAAGAGTTTTGTTCTCAAGCCCTTTGAATAATTTCAAAATTAGTACGTGCAAAAGAACTCCAAACTGGGCTTGGAATAAGCTAATACTGGACGAAGATAAGAGATATATTAGTATTTTGAAATTAAGAGGTAAAACAGAGTTTTTGTTGATTAAAGGATAGAGAATTCTAAAATTGAGTATTGAATTTATTTCTAATATTGTACATATACGAACTATAGCTCAGTTTACTATGAAGAATAATTCCTAAGTACTTAGTTTCTGTAGACAAGTGGTATAATTATTATATTTTTTAATATTAGGAGGGTTATAGGATTTTTGCAAGTGAAAAGAACTGCTTCAGTCTTGTATACATTTAATTTTTATCTTCCAGGTAATGAGTATTTTTCTAAATCATGTAATTTTTGCAAATTTTTTCTGAATAGTGCAAGTTTTCCGACCTTGCGTTAAGATTACGCATTGTGAAAATGCATCATTTAAATCAGCCGACTCATTCACAAAATAAATTGCGTTAACTACCTCACATAATATTAATTGTCAGCGGATCTTTCACTATTTTACTGAAAGTCTGCTTTCACTAATCATTCTAATTTAAATAACTTTATTTAACAACATACTCATTTTAAGAACTAAACCTTTATTACGACAATCATCAGTCTATATTATGAATAAATTATTAAAAATTCTCAATTAATTATTTATTTTTTGGTAGGAAATTCTTTTTTTAACTACATACCATAGTGACAGCATTAAAGATGTTCTAGCAAAGTATCCTATTTTAAACATGATATTTCTATCAAAATACTATCATGTTGAAAACATTTAAACAATTAGTTTTAAGATGTTAAAATAGTTGTTGAATCTCCTGCTAGTTTTGCATTTTAAATTGCTGTGCTCCTTATTTCGAAATATTCCAAAATTCTATTTGAAAGATTCTCGTCATTTTCAGTTGAAATAATTGAATTTCCTTAGACTTTAATTTGTGCATTTATAATAAATAAATAATTATATAATATATAAATTATAATTTTTTTACAAATTTATGCATCTCCTAGGAAAATATTTATAATGTTGTCATAGAAACATAAAAAGATAACTTAAACCAATACGGTAGCCATGGAAACTGTTGAGATTGTTCATCATTATATTTGACTTTACATATGCTTTGTTAATAGAATAATTATACTGTGAGAGCCGTTGCGGAAAAAGCATCGATTATTCTATAGATATTTTAAAGTTAATTGAAAAAAAAAGAAAATGAAGTGGGTAATATATAAGAAGTAAGACAATGAAAAGTGGATGAGTATTTTTCCTATATATTTGAAACTGCCAGTTGAGTAGGTAAGGTATTTCATTTTATTGAAATTTTTTCCTTATATAGATAAAAAATGGTTTATAGCCATATATATCTATATATATATACATTATGGCAAATATAATTAATCTGAGGATTATATACAATTATTGGTGACTGTGCATAATCACTGGCTACATATAAAGGTGATTATGTATAATCACAGGTATACAATTTGGTGAATAGCATAATCACAGGTGGATTAATTTGTTGATATTGCCGATTTGTTGCATATTCACCGATTAGTCACATTCACCGTAATACACACACACACTCATTATATATCACACACTATTTTATATATATATATATATATACTTACTATTATATATGACTTATTAAATATTTTCAACGTTTTGCATTATAATATTTTTTGGTAATGTTATTGAATACTGAAAAAAATTTATCTATTACGATAGAAATAAATCTCGATTTTAAAATTAGTACAGATTTTTTTAATTTTTTTTAAAAAGAAGACATGATATTTTTTTCCAAGTTTGTATTCTACGTTAAAATATGTTGTGGTCAATTTCGTATATATTGTTCGTTATTTGTTTATAGTTTTATTGTTTCAGTTTAATTATTTTTCTTATAGTAGCAATACATTTCGTATTTAAGGAACAAATTTCTTATACATATATAAATATTATTTTATTTAATAAATTTATATGATAAACCTAAAAACCTAAGTAAGAAGTTCAATTATTTTTCTCTCTGAATTTATTGTTATCTGGCGTGTAGCCAAAAATTACTAAAAGGTTTTAATCTTTTTTTTTTTTCTTTTGATTACGTTTTTAAAAACTCTTTTCAATCACCATTCTGATTTTATCTGTTTGTTGCTAATCTTCACAAAAAATAGTATGAAAATTTTTAAAGAATTTAAGGTTCAAAAAATAATAAAATATTAGAAATACAATTTTATTTTTCAAAATTCCTTTTTGGATGCATTTCAAAAAATAATCATGGAATTTCAAGATTTTTTAAAAATAAATCCAATTTTAATTTCTAAAATAAAATCAGCTCTTATATAGAAATAATTTTTTTAAACTACATCAGTTAAAAAGTTATACATATTTTTAATTATTTGAAGTTAAACGGCAAAAAAAATTTTTTATGTTTGTGATCATTTTTTATTTTTGTTCATTTCAAGTGCTGCTTTAATATAATTAATATTTTTTTGCAAAAATTTTCTCTGAATTTACTTCGTTTATTTTTTTTATTAAATTTATCAGAATAAAAACTATGTAATTTCTTTGAAACCTAACCATGCTAAGCCTTATCTACTGATCAAATAATAAAGAAATTTAATTTTAACCTTTATTTTAGCATATACTTTCATGCTGTATTTCGAATATTTAATTTAATTTCATTATTTTTTTAGTATTTTGATTTATTTTTTATTCTGTGAAGCTTATAACGGGAATATGTTGCTGCAACATACGGCTTTATTGGAAACCAATCCATTACAATAAGGAATCACACACAAAAAAAAGGAGCAAGCAGAATAAAGCAAACATATAGCAAGACAGCAATCGACACTAAGTCGGTCTCACACACCACAAAAAGTCAAAGTGGGAGGAGAGAGTAAATAAAGTGGGTAGGAATTTTATTTTAATCCCTGAGGCCCCTGGCCTCCCAATACAATTGCAAGACTTCTCCATGGCGCTGAGCCTCCCTGTTCAGTCCTGGACATTTCAGAAGATGTTCTGAATTCATTGCTCCAGCTCTATACATTGGGCAAGTGCTCGAGGCGAGGACACCTATCCTGTTGAGGTGTTCCGCAAGACAAACGTGTCCGGTTGTTAATCGAAAGTTGGCAACCACCTCTTTATGTGGTCTAGTGTTAAAGATTCTCCAGCTGTCTTGAATAGTGTGCCACTTTTTGCCTTTAAATTTAGTTATTTTTCAGTTTCTTAAAAATTCCCTATGAATATATTTCTTGAAAGATTCTGGTGGAACTTATTTCTTTCCAATATTCACATGGTTTCCTTTCTTTACAAGTGGATCTGCTGCTTGATCTTTAATGGTGGGAATATGTATATTTAAAAAATAAAGAATATTTTTTCCTAACTGTTGCACGAAATTTCTTTTTACAGTAAGGAAAAAAAAAAAAAAAAAAATAAAAACAAATACAGATTATTTAATTAAATTAAAAACTTCCATAATTAAAAACGTCCAGCAAGTTTGAAGGAAGCCGGTTGGAACCAGAGAACACGTTCAAGAATTTCTAAGAGCTAATGTTATTGTGATGGATTCGTCAGATAATGAAATATTTAAGATCAGATAAATACAGAAGGTCAGATACGATACAAACGTAGAAGCTAATAGATGGAATGAAATGGATGCTGCGTTTTATTATGAGCGATGTAATTTTAATCAAAATAAAAAATTTAGTCTATTTTTATATGTGGTAATATTTTTAGAAAGGATGTATGTAATTAGTACTGGGCATTCGTTAACATTTAAATACCTTTATGGAACGAATGTCAATTATGAAATAAAAATTTGACAGAAATGAGCATAACTTATTTCTTTTAAAAAAATTTTAAACTAATTAATTTTTTTTAAAAACCTTAATATATATATATAAAACATTCCGGCCCTCGGTACCACAGGTTTCGGGATTTGGGACAGTTTTGGTTACCACAGGTTTGGGACAGTGCCATGAATGTTAGTAGGGGTTTGGAATACCCTTTAAATCGTAGGATCATAGAGAGTTGTAGGGGTAGTGTGATTCGCGTCCGTAGCCTCTGTTCAAGTTATACGTGTCCCCTGGATAGTGCTAAATGGAATGCAGCCCTTGCTTATAAAATAAATATTAGCTGTATCTGTATTGCCAGCTGTATTAGAACAACCATATAAATATATAAAGGCTTCTTCAATTTATATTGTGATTATTATTGAAGTCCCACTTTCAAAATGCTGTAAGAAAAGAACCACTCGAAACAATGAGTTCAAATTTGAACTGAAGATACTTCGGTATGGCATCAGAAAATCTAATTCCTCTCTAATTTGATATGACCTTTCCCTGGTGGTTGGGTTTTCCACTCACAGTGTCCCAACTGTTGAATGACTTGGAAGTCATTTTTTCCGTCCAAAACAATCACGCACATTGAACACTACAGTTGGTTTAATGTGCAACTCATGTCAAATACGTAGTCATTTCGATTCAAACTATCACTGGCAGCCGAATTCACTTTCTTTTATTACTTACATCGCCATCTATTAATACACTTTGGAACTTTTTTTGATGCCATGCCGTTTTCCCTCTTCTTCAAGAAATCCCATTTCAAATTTGAACTCATTGGGCGAGTGGTTCTTTTTTAAGGCATTTTGTAAAGTGGGATTTTCTTATACAAGATTATAATTAATCACCCTGTATATTTAAATTTTAGTTATGCTTCTCCAATTTATATTGAAGGCAATTTAGAAAATAAAAATTTAAACATAGCTAAAATACATCGGATTATTATTCATATGCACTTTCTTAAATTTGTGGTACTTAAATTGTTTTTTACTTTTTTAAGTCGGGAACAAATTCATTCTGAGTTTAGGAAATAACTTATATTAAGCATTAATTATGGGAAATAATTTGCATTACTTCTTAATTAAAGAATTATTAATAATTTTTTTTTGAAAAGATAAAATTTGTTCTAATGAAAAATAATTCATTTTTTACAAGAAAAGATTAGAAATACTGGTTCGCTTTCATTTTTCAAGGTTAATTTTCTCGAAAATATTTCATTCAAATCATTGGCATTAATTTCAAAATATTTTTTAAAAATTGTTAACTGGAGTTAAATTTATATAAGATTAACTTTAAGCCTATTTCGATTAGAAAATTAATTTTAGATGACCTTGAAATGTGATTTATATCACCTGATTTAAATAAAAAATTTTTTTTTGAAATAAATTGAAATGCTATGAAAAGAAAATGCCATTAATCTAGCTGAGCAAAACATTTTTGGTAATTTATTTCTACAATTTATTTTCTTTTAATTTTGGCAATGAAAGTGTCATGATTTAGATTACAGAGCAAATTTCAATTATTATGGCATTTTAAATGCGAAATTTCATCTAAGAAATTCCATTATTTACACAAAAGAATAACCAAATATCTACATGCTTTTCCCACGAGAAAATCCAACGTCCGCGAACCTTACAAAAGAATTGTTGTTTGCTCGTGCTTCAAAATTTATTTGCATTAAAAATGAGAATTTTTAGAAAATAATATAAATTTTTAATTGAATTTCGTGATAATTATGATTAATATCCATTATGATCATAAAATATTTAAAATTACTTGAAGCAAAAATTTATTTTTAAAAGATAACTTTTGCATATGTTCCCCTGACATCTCCCTTTATCCCCCTCTTTTTCATTTGGCGGCTTGATGGCAAATTGGCTACCGCTTTGACCTTCGGAACCACAGGCTTCAGTTTCGAATCCTGGCAGTGGCATGGATGTTTGTTGGTGGTTCGAAATTAGGGCCCTGAGGGTCGAGTGGCTAGAGCACTAGCGCTCAGCACCACAGGTTTCGGGTTTGAATCCCGCCGGTGCCATAGATGTTTGTAATGGTTCGGAATTCATTTTTAAGCCGTAGGTCCCGGTCTCATATGACCGTAGAGAGTCACAGAGCCCAATCAAGCTTCTCACCCACATCCTTCCCAAACTGTATAAGGGCAACTCAGCTCTAGCACAGTGATGTGGTGTGGTGTAGTAGTAGTTCGGAATCGGGGACTTGATGGCCGAGTGGCTAGCGCTCTGACGATTGGTACCACAGGCTTCGGGTTCGAATCGCGGCATGTGCCATGCATGTTTGTAGTGGATCGGAATACACGTTAAACCGTAGGTCCCTTTCTAATATGACCGTAGAGCTTGTCCCCTATCATACATCTGTTCAACTTCATCCCACGTCCTTCCCCAACTGTAAAGAGGAAACTCAGCTCTAGGCAAAGTGGTGTAGTAGAGGTTCGGAATCCAAGTTAAACTGTAAGTCCCGGTTTATTTAGCCTAAAGTGTTCACAAAATAACCGTAGAGCGACAAACCAAACCAAATTAAACCTTCAAACCATTCCAGTACCAGAAACAAACCATTCCAGTATTAGAATTACATAGAAATATTTTGGTTTGAGAGACATATCATTGAAATTACTGTTGATAATTTTGTAAGTATTTTTGTAATATTTATGTTTGATATCAGTTTTGATCAAAATTATTTTGCAGATGTTGGCATTAACATATTATTTTCACTATTTCTACTAGTTTGGGAATGACGTGGGTGAGATGTTTGATTGGGCTCTGTGACACTCTATGGTCGTATGAGACCACGACATAAGGCTTAAAGTGAATTCTGAACCACTACAAACATCCATCGCACCGCCGGGTTCGAACTCTAAACCTGTGGTACTGAGCGCCAGAGCGTTAACCACTCGGTCATCAGGCCTCTCATTTTTCACTTTTAAAAACACCTACAATATTATAGCGGCTTGATGGCTGAGCTCTAGCCGTTGGTATTACATGTTTCAGGTTCGAATCCTGGCGTGGCATGAATGTTTTTATTAGTGGTTTTAGAATCCATGTTAAATTGTAGGTCTCTGTCTAATTAGCTGAAAGTGTGCACAAAATAACTGTAGAACGACAAACCAAACCTACGATATCATAAACGTTAGCACTTATTTTCCCTCCAAAATTCCAGAAACCCTATCAACAACACAGGTGGTAGATCATATAGATGCCTCATTGTGTTCAACAAAAATTGTGGATGATAAATAATAATTGTGATTAATTGTGCATTTTTTCACTGGAAGAAACTAAGCATTTTTCATTGCTTATCCCGCGTAATCTCCTCCTACATTATTATAAACGTTAGCATTTATTCTACCGCCAAAATTTCTGAAATCTTATCAACAACACAGGTGGTAGATCCTATAGATACAGAATTTTGTTGAATACAATGAGACTTGTGTTCAACAAAACTCTTGATGATAGATAATAATTGTGATTAATTGTGCGTGTTTACTTTAAGAGAATAAACTTCCTGTTTATTTTCCGTCTTTCTTCAAATATATTTACCTATACCGATAAAAAGATATCGCTTTTCTTAACTTTGAAGTTTAGCAACCTTACCAACAGCAGGGCAGAGGTAAGGATTCTTGGTTTGCATAAAAGTCTCTTTGAGTTCTGCTGATGACAAGCAACGCGAATAAGCTGGGCCATTAAGCCACCAGTCATCAGCAGGGTGCATTCAAAAGTCTGTTGATTTTCCCCTGCAGATGTAAACAAGCCATGGATGAATGTTCGGATTATTTCTTTATCGATGGATTGAAAAAATATACAAGTCCTATTATTTCAAGTGCTTCCCGCTAAACTCCCTTAAATTATATACAAAGCCAACTCATGTTATCTCAATGCCGAGAAACTTTGATGAACTGCTACATCGTAACGGAAAAAAAGAAACCGATTGATTATTGTAAGTTTTGTACTGTGCTCTTTTTTTTTTTGTAAGTGCAAAGTGCCCTTTTTTAACAAGACTTCCCTTTTTTTGTAAAATTAATTCCTTTTTTTTTTTGTAATTTTTTTAGAAAAGCAGTATTAGAAAAATTTGTATATAAGTTTATTAGGAAACAGAAATCAAATTCATTCCAATTCAATGTAAATAAATTGATGATTCCTTTTGTCTTAAAAAACACATTTTGTAAATTTATTTTCTGTTACTTATTGTAATAACAGAATTTAGTACAAACAACCATTTTTAATATTGGTATTCAATGCAGCGCAATATACATTCCTTTTTTCATATTTAATAAGGATCAAACAAACATACATCAAACTTCTGCAAATGAAAAAAAATAGTGTATCAAATGTATAATGTATCAAAAACTGCAGAATTGATATGCGTTATTTCAATAAATTATAACTCAGCAGAGAAAATATTATTAAATAACAGCTAGAATTGAAAAAAATATTCAGAAACAATAATTATATTTCCACATGCTGTTGTTGTCGTATCCCCTGAAGAGCACAAGTAAATCAAATATCGTGGTTCTCCCGAATAATATTGACTATGTTGACTACCAGTTAGAGTATAAATCCTCTTCTGAGGGATGGTCAGGCAATATATGGCTGGTGCAACAGCTGGACAATCAAAGACGATGACGGGTAAGCTCGACATCAGGACAGTTGCCACATTTCTCCCCCCCCATGTCTCTGATGAGAATGATCAAGATGATTTTGCCACTTTATATTTCCATTTTTGGTATAAAGGGCCAAGGAAGATGCGAACCTTAATGCTAGAGTCTCTGGAGATGTTAGGTACCAATTGTGATAAAATATTATTGTACAGTATGGTTATAGTGGCACAACGTGAGTATAGTGCATAAATGTTACATTCTGGGAAAAGTTGAAACTGCTACAGAATTGTATGAATGGCGAATGACTTCAAGTTAACTATTTGGCTTCTTAAATAGCAGCAAAAACAGTATTTAGGTTTTCAAGAAAATCTTACTAGTTTTATTCCAGTCGAAGTAATTAACTGTTATAAAATGCAATGTGAAACCAACTGCTAATTTGGCTGTGGGCTAAACTGTAACGTTTCAGCAGGGGAAATGGGATGGCAGAAGACCTTAATATGATCCAATCATCTGCCTATTCCTGACAGAAGACTCTTATGACAAGAGTTTAAAATAACGATTGTTTGTAGTGTGCAAAGCAGTGTGAGAAAAATGATATCACAATCTAAAATGCTAATTCTTTTTTGTTCTTAATCATTAAAAATGCAAATAAAACTTTCAAAAATTATCCTAGAAAAAACCAGCCTGTTTAATAAAATCGCACTATAGGTGTTCTTAATCTTATCTAATTTACTTTAACGGAGCACATTTTTTCTTAAATTGATAAACTAACTCGTTGAGACTGGTAGTGGATAATTCAGAATGAGAAAGTTTTATATTTCCGCACTATTTTTCATGTTCTGCAATGATATCTGGGGAATAGTGGGGGTAAAAGTAAGACCAGAGATTGTATGTAGAAGCGAAATACTTTTCAAGTTGATCACGCAAAGAGAAAATCAATAGCATATCGCGATTGGCCCTTAGTGAAATCTGTTTCTCATGCAAAAGTGGTGCTGCATTTCTGCAGTTTGATTTACCCCACAGACGATTTCACCGTCAAAAACTTAAGTTTTGAACTAAATGAAATGAGAGAGTGCCTTTCAGAGGTAAGTTTATACCAATTGTCTATTTAACAAGGATAGAAATAATTATGAGTAAGGACGAAAAAATAAATAGGCAGATGAAATTAAGAGATTTCCTTGTGAGCAGGCAGTTTTCATCTTAAGGAAGTTGTTATTGCTTGCTTGTCTGAGCTGCGAAGGCAGCTGTATTGTTGTTTCCTTTCCTTTTGCCGGTATTTGAACTTGAATGTCATATCATTTGAATACCGATAAAGAAATTTGTAAACAAGGCAAATTGCGACATCACATGTTCTTCATTTATATCCTGTTCTTTCAGCGATTTAAACAGTAAGAAATCATTCAGTAGTTAAAAATAAAAAATTAAAAAAAAAAATTTTAACGTTTAAATTGAAGTTTTCTTTTGTAACTACAAAATATGGCAAGGATAAGTTTCATTTCAAAAATGTAGGAATCTTTTTATTATTATATTTCAAACTTTCAGCTGGATAATTATTATGTTGAAATGTTGAAATGAAACTGCAAAATGAGTTTCATGGTTTTGAAATGCACATCAAAAAAATATTTCAGTTCATTTTTTATAACAACAATACCATAATTTTTTATCTGTTTTCTTTATAACATTATTTTACAATTAATATGCAATTAATATTATGTATGAATATAAATAGAAAAAAATAATACAAAAATGGTTTAATACAGAAATGGTTAGAAATCTTTATATATATAATTCTTCTTAGTATTTTTTTGTGTGTATTTGAGTCCGTTCCTGGATGGTTTAGATTCACAAATGGACCCGGTAGGCTGCGCTGCAAAAAGATATAGCTTTATATATATATATATATATATATACATGTGTGTGTGTAAAGTTATATATATATATATATATATATATTACATGTGTGTGTGTGCTATATATATATATATATGAAATTTTTGTGTGTGCTTGGCAAAACATGGAGAATGTTTTTTATGCTTTTAAGTCCAATAGAAGAATTTTACGGTCTGTAGATTCATCTTGTGCATCCCCTATAATAAATATTGACTCAGATGCTTTTGATTTGACTCTGCTTATTAGGTTTCGAATCTGACTCTCCTGGTTTAGAAATCCTATCAAATAATACACTAATTAAATTGTTTAGATCATTTCCCAAACTGTAATGAAATATTAAAAAATTCATTAGCTTGACAAAAATTATTGATGGGGAGAATTGTATCACTTATTCATTATTTTGATTAAAAGTTAAAAGGTTAAAAGTGAAGACATTAAGTTTACGGGAATTTTTTTATTGAAACATTTGAATTGTGTGTATGCTTGAAGAGCGAATAAAGATGAGTTTTAGTAATCAGTTATTTTGAAATTATTTTCTTCTTGACATATGAATGACAAAAGAATAAAGTTATTATTTATATCAAGGTAATAAATTAACTTAACTGTAATAAATTTCTCTAATTATGTGGAATGAACTAGTGCAAAGATGGGCAACATATTTTTTAAAAAGTTTTCTGCTGTGTGGGGAATGAAATATTCAATTCACTCACAATATTTTCTCGCAATAAATGAAAAAAATAATAACAGGTTTATTTATTTAAAATTTTAATCTTATGCAAGAATTTTGTGAAACACATAAGCACAAATAGTTTTTATTTCAACTTATGTTAAATTATGAATAATTTTCCATTATTAGCAGGAAAAGAAATAAATCATTACAAAAATTGAAGTGGAAATATTGGTTAGCTGGTTGCCCAACTTTGAACTAGTTTGTTCTTCTTGCAGGTACTGGAGTAATATTTTGAATAACACAAAGAAGTTATGGGTAAGGGCATAGCATTCAAAGACGCCCTGAAGAAATGGTCAGAGAAAACAGGAGAGAATGCCGCAGAGGCCACAGTGGTGAAAATGAATGGCTGGATCCCTTCCATCGATAAGCTGGACGCATCTCTGGCCACATTGACCAACTGCGAGAGACTGTCCCTCTCCACCAACATGATCGACAAGCTCACCAACCTGAACAGTCTCAGCAAAGTGAAAGATCTTCTCTGTGGGGAGGAACAACCTGAAGAGCTTGAACGGCATCGAGGGACTGGCAGACACCCTCGAGGAACTGTGGGCGTCCTACAACAACATCGACAAGCTGAAGCCAGTGGGCAACCTCAAGAACCTGAGGGTGCTCTACCTGTCGAACAACAACATGAAGGACGCGAACGAGCTGAAGCACTTGGCTGAGCTGCCCAAACTGGAGGATCTGGTCCTTAAGGGATGTCCACTGGAAACGGCCCTCGGGGAGAATTACAGATCCAAGGTGTCTGAGATCCTTCCTCAACTCAAGAAGCTTGATGGAACTTCGCTCATAACTTCTGAACCAACAGAAGAAGAAGAATGATACAGTGCCATTTGCTAGGATGTCCATAAAAATCTCTTTACAATTGAAAACTTTTATAGCAAAGGGAAGTAAAAGGACAGATACATTACAAAATTATTTAGTTTTTTTGCCTCATTTAAATTTAATTTAATTTGATACATCTCTACTCTATATTGACACCACTAGTGTTGCACCTCTTTCATTGCACATCCCACTGCATAATCACATTATTATCATCTTCACTGCAGTATACCTTCATCAATGGTAGCCCTGTTTCCTATTTTATTCGATACATGCTATCTTTAGAATAATCCCATAAGAAGAAAGTGATTATCGCATCAGGTTTCAAGTGGAGTGATACTGGTTATGAAGATATTATGTATCGAATTAAGATGAGACAAGCAGAAGCAGAAAGATTACATTGCTACCATTGATCTATGCTACAGCTATCATGGCAAGAAATCGAGTACCATCTTGATATGCAACTAATGGTGCCATTACAGAGAGGTATTAAATTAAATCAAAATTAATGAGCCAAGTAAAACATCATTTCGTAATAATTTTTGAAATTGGGAAGATACTTTATAGATAGTTATTGCATCCGTGATATTAGATAAATTTTTTTCTTCCATATGCTGAAATTGCGTGTGATAATTGTTTTAAAATACGTTACTATGTAGCTAAAAATAATCGTAATTTTATAACGATTTCATAATATAAGTTAGTTAAAACTTTTATACTGTGTAATAGATATTTTTTTTTTTTTTGTTTCTTATCTAAAATCAGATTTGTGACGCTTCATAAATAAACGCAGAATTATTTCCTGAAACTTTGTGTTTGACGGAATTTCTCTCATATCGTCTGAACCACCAAAAGATGAATCAGACAATGCTTATGTTTTCATCTGCAAGAATTGCGTTATTCATACAGTTATTACACTATTTCATCCTTTTAACTATTTTATTAAGGCTTTTTCTGTCACATGTCAAAAATGCGCGCGCCAAATGTTTTCAGCTGGTTAAATACGTACTCAAAATTTAAGAATTTTAAAGTGATTTCATAATAATATTGAGTTAAGGAATATTTTTAAACTGCACAATAAGTTTTTGTTCTTTATTTCAATTTAAATCTGCGACGTTTCATACGTAGAATAAACATAGAACTATTTTCAGTTAAATAGGTTATTAATTATTATTTACAAGTTTAATATGTTATTTACAGCTAAATCTGTTATGAATTATTTTTGTACAAGTTTAAATATGTTAAACTTTATTTCATTTTCTTTTATTTTCTTTCGAGTTAACTGGAAAAAATTAATAAAACACACAAATTAATTGTGTAGTTTATTAATTTTTCAATTCCTTCTATTAGCTCACACTCTCCCTATACATATCTTGCTCAAATTTTCAATCGTTCATAAAATACATTTTATTCATCCACTCGAGTTCAAATAAATTTTTTTAACTAGTAGTGGATGACATTGAATGTTAATACAGTTTTTCAAATATTAATTCATTAATTAAATTTAATTAATTCATTTTAGTTTTTTTTTAGATTTAAGTTGCATGTATCTACCCATGAGGGCGCCAGATAAACTTAAAAGAATGAATGAAAATGAAATGAAATTATTTATAAAGGACTTACTGCAATATAATGAGAATAAAAAAGAAAGGAGTTGACTTAAATTTTTTTTTTTTTTATATTATTATTTCCAGTTAACTCGACATAAACGATTATTGTGAAATAAACGATTTTATTCATAATGCTACACTTTATTAAACTTTAAATTTTATTTGTTTTTTTTATTTCCTATTTTCATTCGAGATTGTTCGTGTTAAGATAAAAAATAATAAAATGCACAGAGACTGCTGTTTGAGCAATTTTATTCATGTCAACTGTTTAGTTTAATATCACTCAAATTGATGCCATTAATGTGTATAGCAGTTTAAGCATTACAGGGTGGCGGTGGAAGGACGGACAGTTGTAACATTGTATACGTAAACTAATACATTGATAAAATACATGTTTTTGATTTACTTACCTTAATATTGATTATTATAATTTTTTGTATACCCTATTTTGAATTAAATCACAGAAACATTGGATTTCAATAGTGGTTAAAATTTTTTATATATCAGGCTTTAAATTAATTTATTTTTAAAGAGTATTATTTAAAAAAAAATTAATGTAACAATTAATAATGTAAAAACTAATTAATGTAAATTAAAAAAAACAGTTATATGTAATTTCAATTAAAGGTTTTTTTTTTTTTTATTCTAAAGATATGGATATTTTTTTTATTAGAGCTTCCTTTGACAAAGCATTATAACTCGAACTAAATGTTTGAAACAATTAATTACAACTGTAATAAGAACATTTTTCTCACCAATAATCTAATGATGACGAAGCAAATCATAAAAGTGCAATGGCCTTATTAACGAACATAAAATCCTTGATTCACATACATCTGCTTCGAATCAGTCTCAACAACTGTCCAATCACTGAGAAAGAGATATTAAATTACTTACAATAATCAGACAGCTGTTTCTAAAATTCAAAATTTGTTGGCAAATGAATCATAAAAAATAAACTAATTACAACAAAAATTATGAAATGTTTAGTTTTAAATTATTTTGTTGAAAGCATAAGTATGACCCATTTTATTCTTTATAATTTGAGATGAGATGATTCAAATTTTTTTTTTTAATCTATTTTTATAAATCGTATTTATTTTGCAGCTGTTCTTCGTAAAGTTAAATGAATGATATCAATACGTCTTGGAACAAAATCCGATTGTTTTATATGGGTTAAATAAAACTACAAGCTATTTTTTTTTTTATTCTTTGTGGTTTTAGTTTAACTTCAACCTCATTTTTGTGTTTCTTTGTTTATATTATTTATTTATTTTTTTGCTGTCGAAGTGATAAATACTATCAAAAATAGCAACATATGTTTCAGTCGTTTTTTGCAGCTGTTAACATTGTATTGATATTTGCAAGCAATGGAATAAAGACTTTATTGTTCACATATTTTTGTGCATGAAATAGAATCTCCTATCTGTTTACTCAAATTTTTATTCGCAGAATGTTTTCTTTATCTATATTTTGATAGAAAAAAAGAAAAATCAAGATGCTAATGAAATGTGCAAATTTCTATTTTTCTATCTACATTGCTATAAAAAATAATTCAAAACCCCTACTGGTATCAAAAGAAAAGAAAAGTAAAGCTATTTTATTCTTTTGCTACTTTAAACTGGAGTTTAAAATTCAATAATTATCCTTGATCAGGTTACAGAAGAAAAACACGGATAGATTTTCATCATTGATTAAAGATACATTTTACGTGATTAGCAACAGAGTGACAGCAATTAAGATCGTTTTTATTTTATTTTAAATGCGAAATAATTACATATATATACAGATATGTTTAGAAATTACTTTGTGAATAAACTTCCCAATAATTTTATGAAAAACTGGGCAAATAGATAATTAAATTTTGGGAGATTATTAATCAAAAAAAACGAACATTTGAAACTTAAATTCTAAAAATTACATAGTATGTATAGTATGGAAGTTGTGTTCATTTATACGAACAGGAAAACGGCTCGCACTTTGAGCGTTTACTGTGATTTCATTTGTAGAATCAGAGTTGGACTATGCGCGCTTGTAATGAGAGCTTAAATGCTGAGTTATTAATAAATCCATGGGGTATATCGACTTTTGCATCCTATTGTGCACTCAAACCTGGTTTTGTGCGGCAGATAGGGACCGCATAAAACAATATCCTGAAACTTCATAAGCAATTATAAAAATGCAATATATTATTGTAACACATTAAAAAAATCTTTAATGTGGTCAATAGAGAAAAAAAAAGTACCACATAAAAATCTGTAAATAAAAATCCACGATGTAGCTAGAAATGGGTTTTGAGAAAGGAAAGAATTTGAACTGACATACTGGAACACTTTTTAAATGCTTTATTTTCTTATGTAGATTTCCAAATATGCCTTGAAGACCATTCATCGTAGTCAATTCGAATTTTCTGCAGGAGAATGGTTTCAAAAATCACTTTGGTCACTTAAAGACGCATCTAATACAATTCATGGTGATGTGATGATATAATATCGCGGTGATTCATCTGTTGGATTTTTTTAATTTGCATGTTATTTTGACAGAGATTTTCTTTTTTTCCTTTTAAACTACATTTTTAACTAATTTTTTATTCATAAAATGCATCTAATGAACTTTTTTATATCTCCTAAAAGTATCTGAAAATCGCAAACAAAAACAGTTAGTTTGGTTTGGTTTGTCACCTACGATTATTTTGTGCATATTTTAGGCTAATTAGAACGGGACCCCACCTAGCATTTCTAACCACTCACAAACATCCGTGCCACCGCCAGGATTAGAGCCTGAAGCCTGTAGTAGCAAAGGCCAGAGCTTTTAACCAATTGGTCATTAGGCCGCCATTGGTTTGTGGGTAATGATTGGTCAGAATTACTATTAATTTCAACATTTATTGGATAGAATCAAAGAAGCGCAGATAGGATCTCTTAATTTAACAGTATTTATTTCTTTTTTTTTCTAGAATTGATATTATAAAAATAATAAAATAAATATCTGTTTTCCTGATTATATTGCTTATCACGATATATAGGTTTCAATCAATATTATAATTGCCATGTAGTAAAAAATATGAAAAATAAATTTTTCAATGATCTGATAAATATTTACTTTTGACTTATCAATTGTATAACAATTATATATATCGTATCAATATTATATATCGTATCAAATGTAGTACCATCGATACAATTTTTTAGCTGCGTTTTTATTTGAATTAATATTACATTTATTATTGTTAAAATGATGCATGCATTATTTGGAGCAAATTATACATTATATTATTTGTGAATATTTTATATTTTCGTCATACAAATACATACGGTTTCAGCGATAATTTAAAAAAATTTGATTTATCTTTACATGCTTATAGCTTTCATGCATGAGATGAAGAAAGGCGTATTTAAAAATGATTTTGGCATATAATTTTTATAAAATGCTTGCTATCAAAATATTTTCATGAAGTTAACATCTCTGATCGCTTATTCAATGATATTTGTAGTAAAATGATGTTTGATATTTGAGTTAATTTTTTTTGTTAATAAATTATTCTAATAAAAAATATGTGATATTTTCCCAAAAATATTAATTTCCCACAAACATTAATCATTGGATTTGAATGATTCAAGATGTTGTGAGGTTCAATTCTGCTGCTGATTTTTAATATTTTGAATACCTATAGTAAAATAACAGCATCATCTGAATACAAAAGATTATGTTAGAAAATACGAAAATTATATCTTCAAGATTCTGCATTTTTATTTTTCCTCGAGAGAAAAAAATAATTACTTTCATAAAAATTTAAGCAGAAAGTTGTTGAAATAAAAGTTAAAAAAAAAAAAATTCTTTTTTCCAGAATTATCATGGACTCAAAAAGTGAGTTGGACAAAGCTGTGAACGTTCATGACGTACGAAGATTACTTAGACTCGTTGCTCACCAAAAGATGACCTCATGTACCTCAAGTAAGTACCGCAGCGGACATTTTAACATATATATGGGTAAATTTAGCATATATAAATATGGAAAATTTGGAGTAAATTAACTATATATGTATATGGGGAAATATGGGTAAATTTAACACACATATATATATATATGGTAAATATGGGTAAATTTAACACACACACACATATATATGGGAAATATGGGTAAATTTAACTTTCTTAAACTAAGGATATTTTGGAAAAAAATTAAATCTGTTGGAGAAATATTTACCATAAATATTGAATAGCTTCATTGCAATTGATTTGGCGCTCTACGGTCATCATGTGCACACTTTGGGCTCATTAGACCGGGACCTACAGTTTAACGTGGATTGCGAACCCCACATAAACATCCATACCCAGCCAGAATTCGAATCTCCTTAACATTAATTACTTGAATTTTTGTTAAAATAGAAATTATTCTTATAAAAGAGACGGGAATTGAATTGCTAAATTAAAGGAAACTGACTTTCCACCTCTGGCAAAAAACAGCAGGCAGGCTTGAAGAAGACATTCTCCGAGGTTACAAGATGCTTCAAAGCGGCCTCCATCTCTCATTCGCAGCGGAATCTTCAGCCAGTAATGTGTCACGTTTTCGCTTCTCTGCGATAATGAAATTCCATCGTGATGTACCTCCCACCGAAAACACAAAAATAGTACCAAAAAAAACAACAAGGAACACTTAAACCTAACAGAAACATTGCAAATAAAGGCATTTGCAGCTGCGCGGAGGACCTCACTGTTTAGAGAGGCGAGAGAGATAAAAAAATTTAAACAAAGATTAAAAAAATAAAAATAATGCGGGGGAAAGTAGCGAAAATACTTTCCAGTTCCGTGCAGGTGGTCAGATTGTCCCCGGGCGAGTCGAATTCTTCGCGAGGGGGCGGGGGAAGGTCCTTTTCCTCCCCCTAGCCGTGGATGTTGCTTCCTGTTTTATTCTTTTTTTTTTTTGTTTCGTAATGGAATGACACAATGGCTTTGCTATGCGAAGACCTCACGCGCCGCGGATGAAGGCAGCACGAAGAGTCAAGACCAGGGGTGGCCAACCCTCGGTCTGCCTAGAATAGTTTTTCCTGACCGTGAGATTTAACACACTTTTACAAAATATATATTTTTAGAATGGCCAAAGTAGTGAAAACCAATGTATTAAAAGAAATACACTATGTGTGCATCCCTCTATTCAAAAATGAACTGTCGAAAGGATGAGAAAAAATGAACTTTGATTTTAAAATAATATTCTTGCGAATATAGGACGAGGTAGTGCCTGTTTTATGGATGAGTTTGCACTTATGAGTTCACAGAATAATTCAATTATGTTGTTCTTCTAATGCAGCTGACAATACAGAGACAGTTAATCTTTATGTCATGAGCAAGAGCTGCACCACTGTTACCCATTGAGCACTTGCAAGTACAATTATACCCAAGTATAAGTATTCATGTAAAACAAAGTACAAGTATATAATTATGTTTAAAAGCAAGTAAACAATGAAACATTTATAATGTCACTAGTTATGGTAAACATTATAAACTCTGGCGCTCGATACCACAGGTCAGTGGTCGGTTTGGGGTCGAGTCCCAGGTTTGTTCACAGGTTTGGGGTCGAGTCTCAGGTTTTTGTTCACAGGTTTGGGATCGAGTCTCAGGTTTGTTCACAGGTTTGGGGTCGAGTCCCAGGTTTTTCACAGGTTTGGGATCGAGTCTCAGGTTTGTTTACAGGTTTGGGGTCGAGTCCCAGGTTTTATTCACAGGTTTGGGGTCGAGTCTCAGGTTTGTTCACAGGTTTGGGATCGAGCCCCCGGCGGTACCATGGATGTTTGCAGGGGTTCGGAATCCACTTTAAACCGTAGGTCCCGGTCTAATAGGATTGTAGAGCATTGCGGGTGTAGTGTGACTCGCGTCCCTAGCATGTCTTCAAGCTACACATGTCCCCTGGGTAGCGCTAAATGAGTAACAGAAGTGCAGCTCTCTCTTATGACATAACTGTTTCTGTATTGCTAGCTGTATTAGAGGAAAAAGAAAACATTTATAGGGTAGTATAAGGATACAAGAATGCCCCTGAATAAGTATCTTCCAATAGAACAAATCACTATAATTGTTTGAATTCTATTTTTTTATATTTTTAAATTGTGATAAATGTGAAAATCATAGCCAAATATGTTTGTTGAGGTAGTTGTGATAAACTTCACTTAGAGAATTTATCGAAGGTGAGTTTTAGCTACACCGAAATTAAGTCAGTTAAAAATTCGTTATTCTAATCACTTTACCTAATGCATCATAGTTAAAATTGTAGGAAAGGAACACATCTTAAATTATCCAAGCTTAACTTTCTTCTATCAATCACTTTGAATAGATGATTTTAATGTGGTCTTTATCAAGCTTTTTCTGCTTATTGGAGCTTTTATCGTTATTGTATTTATTGGAACGAAATCTCCATCCTACAACAGTTTCATGCAAGATAGAGAACTTCATCATATCCCCGTTTTAAAGAAGATCTTCAAAGGCGATATGTGATTGAAATACGATATATTAAATACATTTGAATAACGATAATTCAAATCAACTATTCATAGCAACTATTCAAATATATTAGATATATTTGAATAGCGATAATTGAAATACGATGGTATCGCCACCAATCTAAAAGTTTGGTGGCGATAGATTTATCACTATAAGTGCCAGAATGAATGGACTTTACTCTGAGTATTAGATTAAAGCAACCGACCGCGTTACGTGAAAAAAAAAAAAATTCAATTTTTATTTTAAGGAGCAGACTATTAGTTTTCAAAAAAATGTTTTGAGATTGTTTCTAGATTTATCAGAAGTCTAGATGAAGCCGTTTCAAAGTGGGCTATATATTATGATACAGAATCCGTGCATTCAAAACTTTTGATTAAATTTATTTGTTTTCTATGCCGCCATACGATAGTAGTCATAATGTTATAATTATTTTCAGAATCTAATGAAAGGTTAATTATTTGTCTCAACGATGCCATGTATGTATTGAACTAAAAGGTTTTAAATACATTCATTTGGGGACGAGTTATTAGAATTCTTGATAAAAAACATTACTTCTTGTTCTTGTATTTTTTGCTCTCAGTGTCTCGATGAGTTGACACTCAGCTATGCCTTAGAATAGTATGTTTTTCAATTCAATGCGTACTTAATGAATATATGGTCAATGGGATACTGTAAAGTCTTGGCCTATATTAGACCTATAACGGCTTCAAGAAGAGGATTATGGGAACACTTTAAGTTTTATTTACAGGCGATGTATATATATATATATAATGAACTCTAAATTATTATACAGAAATAAAATTTAATCACAAGTGCATGATTAAATCACAAGTTCACTCAAGGTCGAGAGTTCCCGAGTTTATGTCGAATCTAATTGCCTGGTCTGCGCCAGATCTTAATTGTCACACGTCATGATAAACGGCACCACAAGGTGAAATTCCAACCTATTCAATCACTCCAAAGAAAAAAAAAGAAAAACAACCCTTTTGGTCGATTCGTCTCAGATGAATATATATAATGAATAAACCCTTTCTATTTCACCAAAAATCTCCTCTTGAGACAATCCGTCAAGAGTTCCGCACCCCTTACTTCTCATTGGAGTAGATGTTTCTCAGTTCTTAGTTGATCCCTAATCATGAGGGGGACAACTCGGGTCTAGTTCCTATTCAATCTACAGTTGTTTCGATCTGTGTAGGTCCCACATACATTCGAATTTCTTGAGTCTCATTATCCCTGACACTGAATATCTGTTATCAGATTTGAGTGACAGGTTGCTCTCATGAGTACAAAACACTAATTGCCTGTAATATAACTTCCTGTATACCCATATTACTGCTTGTCTGTTGTCAAATTTGAGTGATGGGTTGTTATTATATATTTGTCAAATAATATACATTCCAGAAACCGACACTACCTGGGCGGAAATTTTGTCTGCTCGGGGCTGGCAAATATTCTCGCATACTTTGTGTTTGAACAGCAGAACATTCACAAACTATCCTCACAGCTTACATATTCAAATGTAAACGGCCCTTATGTTACACGATATATTTTTCTTATTTGTTTGAATGTACCTAAGGAAGTATTTCGCAGGGACTTTTTATACACATGTCTGCAAACCTTATTTTTTTTCAATATTAAAGAAATAAATATCTTATATGGGCATAATAATGCTGAAACATTTTTTTAAATATTAGAATTTCTTTAATTGCTAAAGAACTATAAAATATGAAAGAATGTATGGACGCGACATGTACAAAACGACATTTGATTATTATAAATTTATAAGTTTGAAATCAATATGCATTTAGTTTATTACTTATTGAATTCTTTTTAAGGACAAGGACATGTGTCGCGAGCTTCTGGTGCTGGGATACCATTCAGAGCAAGAGAATTATTTCAGGGACATATTCGATGAGAAGAAAGCTCAGAGAGCAGCAGAAACAGAGTATCAGAGGAGCATAGAAATGTAAGTAGGCCTTGGATCTGATGGGATTGAATTAGTTGCATTTGTAAATATCGTACATAAAATGTTAATAGTTATTTTTACTATTATGGTTGATTATACAGTAAAACGTGGATAATAGAAGTAGCAATGGAATGAGTAACAATTTTCGAAACAAATAGAATTATTTTCTGTGATTTCTAGCATGAATGCCCTGGAGAGAGCCTTCAAATTATTGTTTCCTGAAAAGGGGGAATGGGAAAGAAAAACATTTCTCATCTGTAACAAGCAGCCTAGTAAACAAGGATGTGGAGTCAGCCAAACAATTTTTGGTTCTTGACTTCGGACTCTTCAGTCGAATATTTATGCCGACTCTTTATCTAACTGTTACTAATGGATTTGGAAAAATTTGTTTAATAAACGCATAGATATATTGGAATTCATATATCTAAAAGCTATCTCATATGTCTACATATATATTTCTATGTGCTATAATCAATGATAAGCACAATTTTTGCATTAACAAAGCATTTATTTTAATTTTAAAGGTGCAGTATTTGCACCACTCACTTAAGAGTTATCCATGCTACTCTTAAATTAAATAGTATAAAAATAACTATTAAATTAACAGGTGGCAAAATATTATGGAATAATTGAAAAGAAGTAAAAGAAAATTGTTCATCTTTATTATAAAATTAGAATGGATCCTAAACGACCAATTTGCATATATTTTCCCCTCAAATGTCCCTGTAGTGCCAAATCTTGAGGAGCTAATAAAATGTCCATATAAAATAACTCTCCTTGATGTTGTTCAATGATAATCATATTGAATTATTGGTCATCCTCATAGAGATCGCCAAGATCATGTAGAATGGGTGTTAGGCGATCACGCTTCAAGTTCGAGATTCTTCAGAATTTTTCGGTTAACAAAATTAAAAAAGATTCCGGAGTTGGATTTTAATATCGACTCCTGACTCCGTTTCCCGACTATCTCAAAAATGCACGACTCTCGACTGTTTGCCTTTATTAGTTGGAGTTTCCTCCCCCCCTGCTAATCCCCCCTCCAGGACTTCCTCCCATACGACTTGCATATGTGGGACAGTTACCACTAAAATTCCTCCCATTAGGATATACCTTTCCATTATAGCATATCTATGGAATTTTTAATGGTATAACATAGAGTTGCAAGGCGAAGAGAATACATTTTGATATAAGAAATTACTATTCCATTCCAATTATCCTTACCAAAGCATTGGCCAAGGAAGGAGGATATTGCTTACTTTAACGTTCAGGCATGATTTTCCCTAGAAATATCTGTACTAGAATTACATCTCTTCAATTTGTCTACGCCCTGATGGCCGAGTGGCTAGCGCTCTGGCATTCGTACCACAGGATCCCGGTGATGCCTTGGATGTTTGTAGTGGTTTGGAATCCACTTCAAGCCGGAGGCCCCGGTTTCATATGACAGTAGAGCGTCACAGAGCCCAGTCAGACTTCTTCTCACCCCTGTCATTCCCAAACAGTAAAGGGGAAACTCAACTCTAATCACAGCGATGTGTAGTACTATTAGTAGTAATCCACGTTAAACTGTAAGTCCCGGTCTAATTAGCCCAAAATGTGGACAAAATGATCGTAGAGTGGCAAAGAAAACTTCAATTTGTCATCGTGTGGCCTTATAGGATGACTCGATCATTTCAAACTTTCTGAATATTAACATTTCTGTAGTATGTTTATGTGGCAAAAGTTCAGTAAAAAAAAGAAAATAAACTGAATGTATCGGAGGGCATTCAATATGCTTTTATTGCAGGAGAAAATGTGCTCAAGAGCTGTCCACCTCTTGCCAACTGATGCAAGCTCTGGCGAGCAGAGAGGAAGACAATTTATCTGGCTGTCTCTCTGTAAGTGTGAACACGTAACATTATTAAGAAATTATTATATAACACTAAAAAGCGAATACTTTTCAGGAATTCTGTTTTAAATTGTCATGGAAATATGTAGTGTTTACTATGTAGTTTGAATTTAAGGCTATTGGCTTTGATAATGTATATAGCGCAGATCCTGACCTTAGGAACGCGTGTAGTTGGAATGCACTAGAAAACTGTAAAAAACACATCAGACGGACTTATTTTGTTATTTTCAACATGAAACAAACACAACTTACCACTCAACCAATAAGTCTACCATGTACAAGACTTTAGACGAACTTCTTTGAATGTGAGAAAACAAATGAAATCATAATTTGTGTTGTTCTTACACAGTGGACGATTATAATGCATGAAGCATTTTATAATGTACGCAGAATCATTTTGATTCACGTTGAAGGTAACAAAATAAACCTGTCTGATAAGGCCTATAGAATCCACTTTCTAAACTCATGTTTGTGAAAATTGCAACACCATGAAGGACTTACGCGAGTGAGCTGAAATTTTCAGAAAATGCAAATTAGCGCATGATATGCAAATGATTAGAATTTCAAATACGTAGCGCATGCGTATGCTGAGCAGCGCCCTCTGAACGGCGGGTGGATCCGAATAAATAGACGGCTGTAGTGAGGCGTGTATGGTTATCGGTGGTTATCTGCTAGTGGTAAACTTTAGCTCAATCATTACTTATGCCTCTTCGACGAAAGAGAGCAAGATTTGAACAACTTACAGAGTTTGAACAGGGGAGAATCATCGGCCTTCGTGAAGCTGGATTGTCTTATCGTGCAGTAGCCGCTCGTGTGCAGCGTAACAGCAGCACAGTGATGCGTCTTTGGAAGCAGTGGACGGACGAGTGTCGGACAACTCGGAAATCCGGGAATGGACCCCGAAATGTGACGTCAGCTCGCGATGATAGTCCGCATGGCGCTGACGGACCGTACAGCTTCCTCTAGACAATTGGCAGCACGGTGGTCAATGGCTATAGGTGTTTCATTGTGTGCTTCATCAATTCGTAGACGTCTGCTGCAGCATGGACTGCGCGCAAGGACTCCTTTATACGGGATCCCTCTCACGCTAAACCATCGCCGCCTGCGGCTACAATGGCCGCTCAGCATAGAGACTGGCGTGCTGATTGGCTGCATGTCGTGTTTTCTGACGAATCCCGCTTTAATTTGCGGTACCATGATGGCCGCATTCGTGTCAGATGCTATGCCGGTGAACGCCACCTTCCGGAGTGCATTATCGAACGCCACACTGGACGAACACCCGGAGTTATGGTCTGGGGTGCCATAGCATATCATGGACGATCTCAATTGCTAAGAATTGTGGGCAATCTGAACAGCAACCGGTACATGTGAAGTTCTACAGCTCCAAGCTGTTCAATTCCTTCAAAGCTTGCCAGGCGCTGTATTTCAACAGGACAATGCCCGCCCTCATATCTCCAGGATTGTTCAATCCTTCTTTGCAACGCGGCAGGTACAGCTTCTTCCTTGGCCTGCGTATTCCCCGGATATGTCGCCGATTGAACTTGTGTGGAATTTCGTTGGTCGGCGTCTCGCTCGTGATCCTCGTCCTGTTCCTTCTGCAGACGAACTTTGGGTGCGCATACAAACAATATGGAATGCTCTTCCTCAGGCAGACATTCAAAATTTGTTTGACTCCATGCCACGTCGTGTAGCAGCACTTATTGCGGCGCGTGGTGGCTACACAAAATACTGATTCCGATCTCTTGTTATTGTTTGTTTGCTTTGAACATTTAATCATTTATTTGTACTACTGCCACTCAACTGTGTATTAAATTTCATTCAATTATGACGATTCCTTCATGGTGTTGCAATTTTCACAAACATGAGTTTATTTATTCTGTAATTACTGCTTTAAAAAGGAAAGATACTCAATAACACTTATGATGGTGTAAATGTGAATTTCGCATTGACATTTAGGTAACCAATTTCTCCCATATGATATTCAAATGTTTGTCAAATAAATCTGAAAATTCCACTGAAAGGCAATAAAATTCTCCTCTACTACATCGGTTAACACCACACACGTACACACAAGCTCTCGGAAATCATCTTAGATACACTTACTGGACGAACTGATATTATTTACGGTTACGGATTCGTTAAGAGAAAACAATGCAATTCAAGATTTACGGTAGCAAAAAAAAAAAAGATCGAAATTTGTCCATTGCAATGAGGGGCAGTAGGCATGCAATAATTTCTAAGTGTCAGGCCGACATATTTTCCAGAGTTAAATTTAATATTTAAATAAAATTGTGACATTGTTGAATCCTTTTTTAATTCCTTCTATTAGCTCACACTCTCCCTATATATATCTTCACATTTTCAATCGTTCATAAAACACTTTCTATTCATCCACTCACGTTCAAATACATTTTTTTTTTTTGAACTCGTAGTGGATGACACTGATTTTAATACAGTTTTTTTCAAATATCAATTCAGTAATTAAATTTAATTAATTCTTTTAGTTTTTTTTTTTAGATTTAAGTTGCATGTATCTACCAATAGAGAGCGCCAGATAAACTTAAAAAAATGAATGAAAATTATTTATAAAGGACTTTCTGCAATAGAGTGAAAAAAAGTAGGAATTGACTAAAAAAAAAAAAATTTTTTATATTACTTTTTTTGGAATTCGAGAGAGATAATTAGATAATTCGAGAGCGAGATTAGAGATTCGAGCTAATTAGATAATTGGGCCCACAAATACTCCGCAGGAGGCAGCTGTGGAATGGCGCCTTTTCTTCCTTTGCGATGCAGACCTGTTAGATTAAACCATCAAAAACTGAATAAAAGGTAAAGTTAAGATTCATTTTCGTCATTGTAATTGGTATATCAAATGTCTTAAAACAATCTAGTATTCCCCTTTATTGGCAACTTTTGGAATTGTTTGTTCTGAATATTCCTTTCTGTGTCATTAAAGTCTCTCTACCCTCCCTCTTACAATTTTAAATGATAGGCTGAGTTACAAATGGTTATTATTTTATGACTTTAACAAATGGTTCTGTGTCAATGTAACTATAGCCACCCTGTATGCAGTATTACATTAAAAGAAAAAGATTGATATTCTTCTTCAAAAATATATTTTAATTTTATGCATTATTTTCTGAAATTTAAAATTTTCGAAAAAAAAGTGTTAAGAAAATAATGAACATTAATTTAATTTACTAAAAACTGTTTAGTTAAATTCTATTTTTCGATTTCCTCATTAAAAAAAAAAAAAAAAAAAAAAATCATTTTATCTCATATTTTTCTGTGGTGCTGCCATCTATGAGACAGATATTTAAATAAAAACTGTTTATATATATGATTATATGTGTATATTATGTGATCTCTTATTTGTTTACAGACAATTATCTTTGTCCGAGACGTTAACGAGAAAGGTGAGGAAGTGTCTGCCTACATGGATTACGCGCACAGACTGAAAATTGAGAATTGGACAGCTTATTTTAAGGGAGAAAAGAAAGTTGTTCCATTAGAAAGTGATTTAAGGCAAGTACACTGTTAAAAAATTTTTACTGGCATATGAAAAATTCATTAATTTGCATGTTATTAATTATTTCCTTGATTTACACATGAATAAATTTATAAATTAATATTTTTATTTGTTTATTTTTTAAAAAATTGCCTACTTCTCCTTTTTTAAAAAATTGCTTACTTTTTATATATATAGCACATCATTGGAAGAAACAGTAATAACATTTTAAAAATATTTGAAAATTAATTTTGTTTAAATAAAATGTTAAGCTTTCAAAGGAAAACCTATGTTTCTATTGCTTCATCGTATAAATCACTAAATAAATCCCTATGTTAGCTTTTAACTAAATAAAACATAATTTTCTTTATATTACTGATTTGCTGATTTTTTAAAAATTAATAGTATTTTAAAAAATACAAGTGTTAACAATGGAGTAAACTAGTAGCTTTACATGTGATTAAACTAAATTTTTAAGTTTCAAACAGAGTTCAAATTTAATTTAATTCAACTTTGCCACGCAATTCCTGGTATAAAATTCAACCAAAGGCTATAGAGGGCATGATATTTTTAAGCTGCAAATTGATAAAAGACTTAATTTTATATTAAAATTATGCTTTTACAGATAAAGTTTTGAGGAAAATATGAAGTTTGACATTGAGTTGGCGTATTATGTAATTTTTTTTTTTTTAAGGTCTATTTTATGGCCTGTTCATGGAACAATGACAACGAATCCAGTTAGTAGGAAAGAAGGGACATGTTTGAATCTGCTAGCGACTTTATTACATTGCAATCAATGCTACCATGATGGTACCAATCAATAGTCAATGCTACCATGCTGGTACCAATCAATAATCAATTCTACCATTATGGTACAAATCAATAATCAATGCTCCCATAATGGATACTCAATGCTACCATGATGCTACGGAGATGACTTGATGACGATTGCTTGCAAGGACACATCGCATTGAAAATCAGAAAACCTACTGACAGATTTCTTATTTTTCTCCCATACAATATGGAGCAATTACTCCAGAGGGTCATATAGAAAATTATTATTTTCCCTATCCTTGTCCACAGTGTCTGGAGATTCTAGATAAAAGCATTCTATACTTATATATAATAGTCTTTGTGACTGGTTTCCTTCTTCTGAGGACATTTAAAAATTAATATGTTCTTTTTTTCTTACAAAGAGAGAAGAAAACTTTTGATATTACATTTCAACTCTTGATAATAGTGCCATCTATTGTTTGTTATGTGAACTCTATAATTCCGAATAAAAATAAATTTAACGAACAAATTATAATTTGCAAACTGCAAATAATAGACAAAAAAAAAAAAAAAAAAAAACGGTTTAATTCAACAGTAGGCATTTTAATATGCATACGTTGTACTTGTATATGTGTGTTGCAGTATGCATATGTCGATTCAACCATTACTTTGACTACATGGTTCATAATGTGAACTGAATCAGTTATCGTGAAGAATATGAAAAAATTGATTTAAAATGCATACTGTTAATTTAACCGTGTTTCTTTTTTTTTTTTATGCTTGAAGTTTGTGAATGATAATTTGCTCATTCAATTTATTTTTATTCGGAATTATAGAGTTCAGTTAACAAACAATAGATGGCGCTATCATCAAGAGTTGAAATGTATTGCATGAGATTCTAAATGTATCCTCTGTATAGATTTCATTTTTGCGGCTGTTTTTTTCTAGAAAGTTAAATATTCAGTTTGAATTTATTAAATTATATTTTTATGTTGTAAGTATTGTATAAAAAAGGGAAACATTAAATAAAAAACAGATAATCGATAATCTATTTAAAGTACTCAGCCTTCCCTAAAGCCAGTTATAACTTCTAAAAAACTTTCAAAATTATGTTTGATGAATTTATAACAGTTAAAGGAGATTTTAGACTTCGGTGCTGAAAGAGATATGTGAAAGATTGTAATTTAAATTCCTTACACATGATGATTAATGATAAATTTCGAATTTTTAAGGGAACTCATAATTTTCGAAAAGAAAAAAATGTAACAATGTGCATCGAAATCGTATTAAAAAAAAAAAAAAGTGTATAGATTCATTTTATTTTTTGATTTTATTCGTTTACTTGTTTGTTGTCTTTCACCAATGTACCACAAAAGTGAATTTCTATGCCACGTACGTTAAAAAAATATAATAATAATTTCTTACCCTTTCTTTGTATACTTAATTTGTTCATCTTATTTATAAGCATCCCATGTATAAAAAATGAATGTTTTTTTTAGTTTCTACAATTGGACTAAAGGCAGCTCCAGTCATTCGTCAAGTCCGAATTTCGACGTCGAGACGAATACGGATTCCATGAAGTTGTTCTTCGTCTGCAAGGGGGACGGCTATGCCATCGACGTCAATCCCAAAGTGAGAAGATTATAGTGCCACAAAAGTTGTTGCACACATTGTATAGAACAAGCGTCTGAAAGTTTCCATTACAAATGATAGAAATACAAACATTGAAGAGCTCAGAATTTACAGCAAAGCTAATTTTGATGCAATTTAAAATCAAAACAAATACAGTAAAGTAAAGTTTTGTATATCGCAGTTGTTTTAAAGTTACAAAACTCCTTTTTATCTGTGTTAAAGGTATCAGCTACAATGGAAACGAAAGTACCACTTTCTGAGAAAATGGGGCCTGATGGTCGAGTGGCTAGCGCTCTGGCGCATGGTACCCCAAGTTTCGGGTTCGAGTCCCAGCCGTGCCATGGATGTTTCTTGTGGTTCGAATCCTCTTTAAACCGTAGGTCCCGGTCTAGCATGATTGTAGAGCGTTGCGGGGGCATTGCTACTCCGCGTCCGTGGCGTATCTTCAAGCTACACGTGCCTTCGGGAAGTGCAAAAATGAGTAACGGTGCAGCCCTTGCTTATGGCATAAAGATTACCTGTCTCTGTATTGCCAGCTGCATTAGAACATCAACAACATAAAATTTGAGAGAGGCAGTCATTATTCTTAAAACACATCCCTATTTTATTTGATATGCTTCTACAATACTTGGATGTTCTGATGCTATTGACGACTTCAGGAAATACTTATTTTGTGCCACAAGATTGTTTTTACATGTATTGATTATCACCTTTAGTAATTTATTTATGTTCACATAATTTATACGTACAGTAAAATTCCTTCTGTTCTGATGATTACTTTATGGTATTATGATTTTCCTAAATAAGAGTGCCGTTTTGTTTTGATTTGTTGGGAAGTGATATGATGTTTCTGTTTTTTTTTTCTTTTTTTCAGACCCTATCTACCGAGAAAGTGGACCGCTTGGATTTCATCGACACAGATTATGGACAAGTAGTTTTATTCGATCATGTTGTTGACAGACCCGTTCCTTAAGGCTCATCAAAATTTTAAAACATTGTTCAAGAAATGCATTTCATGTCTGGGTTAACTAACTAAGCAAAATTTTACTTTTTATTTGAATGAAATAAATTCATTTTTAATAAAAAGTTTTCTTAAAATGTTTCTCAAATTTTGTATCTGATTCTTTTGTATATACTAAGGATACAATGAAAAACAGTATTGTGTTTGCTAATAAAGCCTTTTTTTGGATTAAGAAATATGTTTCAACCACAGTTCATAAGCAGAAAAACTAAATTGTTCTATAAAACCCTTATTAGACCTATTTTGAACTATAGCTCTGAAACTTGGACTTTGGAAATATCTGATGAGGCTCATTTGGGTCTATTTGAGAGGAAGATTGTAAGGATATTCTTGGAGGTGTTAGGAAAGTGATTATTGGAGACAAAGGTACAATGCAGAAATTTATAAATGCTATCAAGATCCAGATATTATAAAATTGATTAAGATCAATAGAATAAACTATGCTGCTCGTGTGTTTTAGAATGAATGATTTAAACCCTGTAAAAGACTCGTTTTGGCAGCGCCACAGGGACAAACAGGAAGAGGACGATCCAGGTTGCGATGGATAGACGCAGTTGAGAAGGATTTTGCTGTACCAGGGCTTAAGAATTGGAGGTCCCTTGTCACCCAGAGGAATGCATGCAAATCTCTTCAAAGGAAAGCCTTCTTCCTCTATGGGCTGTCGTGCTACTGATGGTGATGAAGAATACAATAATATAGGATTAAATAATTATCAATACCAAAATGTTTTTTTAGTTTCTTGAGATAAAAAAAAAAAATTGTATAAAACTTTATTATCTGTATATTGTTAAGCTTAATTCCCACCGACAACTATTGACGAAGCAAATTCCAGAAAAATATTATTTTCGAAAATTTTCATATGTTTCGTAGACAGAAGATGAAGAATTTCCGAAATCGTTGCCAAATTAAATAAAAAATTTTTAAAAGTTTACTAATTATTTCATTTGTTTAGTTGTATATAATAAGCTATAGCTAAACCACCATATTTAATATACCACAAAGACGCCGAAAAACGGAGAGGTTTAATCAATTTAATTTAATTTTTATTTCAGTAATAGAGCGTTGGTCATTATATTTTTTATTCACATAAAGTTTTGTATAAACAAATGATTTTCAAAGGGTGCACATTTAAAGTTTTCAGGTGCATCCTGTGATATTCCAGAGAAATATGTGTCCAAATATAAAAATAAAGTTGCTCGTTTCCTAGACAGTATACCCATTCAAAGACAATTTTCATTACAAATAACTAACTTTTTTTCATTGTTAGTGGTTCGGAATGCTCGTTAAACTGCAGGTACCAGTCTACTTTACTCAAAGTGTGCACAAAATGACCGTAGAGCGATAAACCAAATCGGTAAACTATATGCCAGTTGGGCAGTAACACTATTTAATTACAAAATTATAAAAATATATCATTCTTTTTTCTGTGAATAACAAACCCCATTTTTCGAGTTTCGAGAATTTTTCGAGTATTATAAAATTTTTAATTCTAGTTTCATGGCAACGAGGGTTGATTGTTTAATCATTGTTTGTTTATTACTTATATATTTATTTTTAATTTAAACAGAATTTTAAATAAAATAAAATTAATAAATGCTTGATTTTCTAGTTGAACTAATTTAATAGTATTTTTCATCATTTAGATCAATAGGTACTAAAATATGTAGCTTGATATGATTTCATATTTTTATCAAAATGATGAATTCTTACATTTGTATATAATATTAAATTTCATTGTATAGTATTAAAAATAAGAAACTTTTCATCAGTAACAACAACAACAAAATTTTTTGTCGCCCCTTTACAACTATTTATTTATATATTTTTGTTTACTTTTGATATGAAAATTTTTAATTTAAACAGGATGTTAAAATAAAATAAAATTAGTAAATTCTTGGATTTTGTAGTTGGATCAGTTTAACGAGTATTTTTTATAATTTAAATGATTATGCACTAAATTTTGTGATTTGATATGATATAATATTTTTATATATTTTCTCAAAATAATGAATTTTGGCATTTGTATATAATATTATATGATTTAATATTTTTATATTTTCCCTAAATAATGAATTTTTTTGCATTTGTATATAATATTAAGCTTCATTGTATAGCATTCAGAAAAGAAACGTTTCATCAATAACAACAACAACAACAAAAAATGTTTTATTGCCAATTTACAATTATTTATTTTGTTTGCTTTTTGCTTTTGATATGAAAAATTGCCCTTTCATTTCGCGAATATCAAAAGTTCTATGTATTCCAAAATAATAAAAAAAAATATAAACAACAAACAATTTCAAATGATTCGAAACACTTAAATCGAAGAAGAGGAAGAATGAGACGTTAAATAAATTATTGTTGAGGTGTACTTCGAAGGAAACGTCAAAGAAACGGCAATTTATGCGGGGTCGTTAACAAAAATCGAATATATTTTTTAATTTCAAAAATGAGGGAAGCAATCAGAATTCGCGTGCACTAACTTATGGCGACCAAGTTTTATGGCCTCGAGAACAATTAACGGATGCAAGAGGGTGGAAGGCTTGCTTCTTTGAATTAAAACATCCAAAGAAATTTACGATACTCTCGCTTCAATTTTATTTAAAACCACGATGGAAAAAAAAGAAATAAAGAAGGATATTCGAAAAGCGAAAGAAGAAAAAAAAAAAAAAAAAAAAAATGGAACGTCGAAATAGTCGCATCTGGAAGAACATATTTTATATCGAGACAAGAGAAATGGTCAGAGCTATTCTCACAGCTTGAAGGAATCGTCCGGCCTCCTGGTTTGACTCATGAGTCGGAAAAGGCAGGGCAACAGCGGATCTCCATTTTTTACCACTCTTTGAAAGTTCGTTAGAATTTTTCGATAAGCTTCATAAAGGATGATATATTTTCTGCTGAAATCAAAACCAAATCCATCATGACTTCGTCAAGTTAATAAAAAATACACTGCTGAAAACAATTAAGGCTTATTGTGAAATCGGTATGAAATAACCATATAAGCGACAACTTCTTTTAACGACAATAAATTAGAGGTTAAAAAGGGAAGTTATAACGTTTATAAAATTGAGAATATGCAAATTTTGTTTGTGACGTTGAAATCTATGCTTTTTATATAAGCAGTGAAAGGAAACCACGTGAATATTGGAAATTAATAAGTTCCACTAGAATCTTGCAAAAATATATTCATAGAGAAATTTTTTAAGAAACTGAAAGATAATCTCATAGCTAAATCTGAAGGCAAAAAATGACAACTCTTCAAGACAGCTGGGAAATCTTTTAACACTAGACCACGTAAAGAGGGAGGTTGCCAACTTTCGATAAACAACCGGACACGATTGTTTTGAGGAGCCCCAAACAGGGTAGGTGTCCTCGCCTCGAACACTTGCCCAATGTGTAGAGCTTGAACATTGGATGCAGAACATCTTTTGAAATGCCCAGGACTGAACAGGGAGGCTCAGCGAAAAGTAAAGTCTTGCAGTTGTATTGGGAGGCCAGGAGCCTCATGGACTAAAATAAAGTGACTACCCTTTTATTTACGCTCTCCCACTTTGACTTTTTGTGGTGTGTGAGACCGTTTTAGTGTCAATTGGTGACTTGCTGCTTGTCTGCTTTGTTCTGCTTGTTCCTTCTTTGTGTGTGATCCTTATTGTAATGGATTAATTTTCCAATAAAGCCATATGTGGCAACAACATATAAGGAGTGAAAGGCGACCTGAAGCATTCCTTCTGTAGGAGGAGATTAAAAACCATTGTCCCGCGCTGAATATTTTGTAACAGTGACTATAATGTCTCAACAGAATGACTTAGCTTAATCGGCCACTTGGAGGGGCATCGGTAGTTTAAAGACGGGTCAAATGCAACCCGTTGTAGCGAGTACACAAAAGTATAGTTTCCATACTATGGAATAGATTCTTTGGAAAATGGAAATGTTCGCAGTGATCGGCGGAAGGTCTTACTCATGCAACAACGCAAAAGGAGGATCAGTATTTAACACTAATGATCAGAAAAAACTGCAATATAAACGCCACTTTCTTGCAACAGCGCCTTCAGAAGGCTACTGGTACCACAGTTTCGACTCAGACTGTTCGAAACCGACACCCCCATGTGGGTTTGTACGCTCGCAGACCTATGGTTTGCGTTTCGTTGGCACAGGACTTCTGTGCTCCCAGCAGGTGATGAGTATTCTATTAATTTACCGACCTGTTCCATTAAGGAACATCCGGAACATCAGAGCGGTGTCACGATAGCAATCCCGCTCCGTACAAACTTAAAATAGAAATTAATTTTGGGTAACGACTAGTACCGCAACTAAAATAAAATAACTAAATAATTTCATTTAAACTTGTCGACTTGACTCTGACTGGAAGACTTTGTAACTTTTTTTTTTCAAAAGAGAAATAAAAGACCCGAAACCAAAACAAAGAAATAAAGAAGAGAAACAAGGAAGGAAGTCATCCAATAGGTCCACCTGCAGGCCGGCAACGCTGCCGTTAAGCGGGCGATCCCACAAAAGCAGATCTTATGCCTCAAAGAAAGAAAACATTCAAACTCCAACTCATTTTTTTTTTTTTCAGGAACACTTTCCTGAGAACAAAAGACAATAAACAAAAAAGAACAAAACAGTTCAGATCTAATCATAGATGTTCAATTGACTGAATAAATCTTTTTTCTATGATATTTTTATTGGAAGTCTTGTTCTATTTATTTTCAGAAGTTCACGAATAGACATGGACTTATAATTTTTTCGAAAATTTAATTTCCTTTCATCATTCCAATTTTTTTGCAGGTAAAAATAATATGATTCACGTCCTCTATTTGATCGCCACAAGGACAAGTAGCTAATTTTCCAAAAATCTACTTTGGTAGCTAGACATAGCTCCGTGTGAGATGAGTATTTGGTTTAAATAAAAGTCCCCACTTAACCTATTTAGACTAACTTCAGGAAAAATCTGATAGAGAAGTCGCGCCTTATCTGAAGTATTCCACGCGATCTGCCATTCTTCTTTTATGCCTTTATTAATAATCTTTTTAATTTGTGTCAATGAATATTTAATATTTATATCGATTGTGCTCTTTTCAGTGGCTTGTTTTGCACAAAGGTCTACTGTTTCATTTCGAAGAAAGCCTCTATGGGCTCTTATCCATTCAAAATTTATATTATTTTTATAAAGTCTTATTTTATTTTTAAGAGAAAGAGACATAATAGTTATCCTTTTAATGTTAGAGAGGGCTATCAAAACAGATTTTTATGAGTATAGGATCATCTCAGATGGGAACGCGATGAAATTTTTGAAAACTGGAAATATTCGTCGAAGACTGGAACAAGATCGTACGAGTGCCAACAACACAAAATGAGGGTCGGCATTTAACACTAACGGGCAGAAAAACCGCATTCCACTTCCTTGCAACAGCTCCACGGCCACTTTCTTGAACATTTAAGTTTCCAAACATGCTCTTCACGTACGAGTCCCTCTTTTAATGTACAACCTGACAATATGCCGATTTTCTTCTAGAGAGAACCTAATACGCGAAATTCTCCTGCATTTGTGCAGGAAAGTGTCCGATTTGGCGGAGGAGGGGAGAGGGCTTGGACGAAAAATTTAAAAAAAATTCAAAAGAATTTCAGTAATGAGTGAGCAATAAACTACAGTTCAACCATCGATTGTACGAAAAATTCGCCATCTGACAAATTCAAAGAACGGTGTAATAAGGTAAAATGATATTTCGAGGGGCTTTTAAATACAATATATATTTTTAGTTTTTAATTATTAAAATTGTACATTACATAACATAAAATAAAAAATTAAATAAAAACTTTTACAATAAATAATAAAAGTTTTTCTTTCACACTTGCTACCGCTTCGTCCGTTTCCATTTTTAAACCGGATGTTCACCTTTCCATACAATCGTTGATCGGACTACATGACACAGACATGTGATTTGCGCAGTGTTAATATGAATGGAATAAGATTATTTATTATGAATAGTATGATTGGAAACAAAACATCAAAAGGCTGTTAGATGCGAAAGGAGTTGGGAGATTATTTTCCGTTAACAAACAATTGTTAGTGCCTTCTGGTGGCAAGAAAACATATTTTTAAATCAAAAATTACTAATAAAAATGTTTTCATAATTTTTGACTAAAGTAGTAGAAGTACATTTATTTTCTTTGAATTTAAGTGCTATAATTTTAAAAAGTTCTATAACAATGCGATGGTTTGTTATAAATATGCTAAAATTATAGTTTTATTGAATAAAAAAAATAATGATTGGAATTTTTATCCTAACTTTTTATTAGGACAAAATTTTAAAGAAACATAAAAAAATATATTAAAAGGCAATTATTTACTATAACCGTGGTTCCCCTACGCAACCATGCTCCCTTCTACACACTGCAAGAACGTCTCTTGCTGCGTTCAGAAGAAATCGTCAGTAGGCATCGAGATTCTCACCAGAGAGAACGTACAGTACAATCGGTGCTGCAGCTGAGAGTAGCGCAATTTCCGCTCTTCTGTTACAAAACATTTACTTTACATTATCTCATCCCGTGAGAAATAATATTTAGCCCAATCCAATGCATTTATTGGCCTACAGACTCTCATCCAGAGATGAAGTCTGTTTCGCTATCCAGCATGTACCTGAGTAACTTTATTTTCAGCTTAGAAGTGGAATCCTTCCGCTAATCTGTACTTGCATATCTTTAAATGAGTTAAATATTGTTTATCTGTAATTGTATGAGTATGTGGTATTTGTGCGTGTATAAATAAAGTTGCATGCCTTAAACGTGTGTTTGAACCCGACTACATCCAGATCCAACTGTACAAACAAACGATACACGAATACATTACTAGTTTTATTTGCATGAAAATGTTAAAAAAATATGGCCCGCCACCTAAATTGTTCGATTCTGGGCTGCCTTAATTTATGACTGTAAACCTAAGACCAGCTGAATTGCTGTATATATGTTGTTACAGTGGTGAATAACCTAATATCAAAATGACAAGCATTCGAACACAACAAGAAATTCTTTGAGAAACTGCACTTTTTAAGGTTGAACACTTTCATACCCTATTTTACCATAGATCCAACTACCATTACATTGTAAGTTGGCAGGAAAAGAACCAAAATGGCGGATCCAAGGCAGCCGAATCTTGGCGACGGCAGTAAACTTCATCCGGAGGCGATAACGGCAAAAAAGAAGTTATTCCATATCTCGAGAGAGCAATACATAAGGATAGAAAAAGTGAAACCGTTGTGAATGATAGGCGTTTAATTGGCACGATTTGAGTTCGGGAATCGCCAACATGATGGATTGGCGATTGGGGGATGCACTTTTCCTGCGGGGCAGCGCCAAGCCTGTTCGAAGGAGGGGTTATTTATTCGGGGCCACCGGGGCCCAGTGAAATTAATACGTCGTAAACAACCACCAAAAAGAGGGAGTCGAAAAAAAAAAAAGAAATTGCACAAAATAATGTGAAACTGCAAGTGAAAACAGCTCCGCGTGATTATTATTTGAAATTTTGATGCAGAGATGATTTCCAATGGAAAAGGGTTTGTTTTTCTTGAAAAAGACATAATTTTACTGTTTTTAATATGTTAGCTTTGAGTTATTATTTGTTGTGTTTAACTTTACTTAATCCTTTAGTGCTTGATATCAATTGAGACACAACCACATTTAATCTAACACACAATTGGATTGTTTTTCTTTTGTACATTGAGACAATTTTATGTTCCACTAATGTTTGTCATAGATTTGGTTTGGTTTGTCGCTCTATGGTCATCTTGTGCATACGAGGGCTAAGCAGTCAGGGACCTATAATTTAAAATGAGTCTGTCATAGGAAGATGATGTGTTCCTTGATGAGTGCTTGGGAGTATCTGCATTGCAGTTGGGTGCTGTATGGCGAAAATCTCTGAAACCTAACTATTGATGCAAGATGCTTATATCCGTTGTAATAATCTCCGTGATGTCTTCTCGCTTCTGTACTTCATCCTATCAGAACTGCATCCTTTCTTACGAGGGAGACAAATGCCATCATGTTTCTTTGAACAGAATGCATCCTTTTCTGTGAAAGGACACAGAAAACTCATTTTCCAGAAAATCTTTTTAATAACTTTGTGAATATTGTTTACATTTGCAACGTGACACCTACCTATGAACAAGTGATCTTTGATTTGCTTTGTCGCTCTATTGTCATTTTTGCACACACTAGGCTCATTAGACCGAGACCTACAGTTGAACGTGAATACTGAACTGCTAACAAATATCCATACCATCGCCAGAGCGATCTTTGATCTTTATGTCGAAGATATATAAAGTATCCCACTTGGTAGACAGCAACATATAGACCAAGTCCAAGAATCCATGTGGGCTTATGGAAAGCGGGAGGGACAGCTTCTGTTGCGATGGAGCGCCCTTAGCAGAAGTCTGATTTTTAGTTGAAAAGCAAAACAGTTTAAGCAAAGATTTAACAAAGATTGAGTATCGATTGTCCAGATCTTGATTCATCAAAGAATAAAATGTTGGTTGCAATTACGTTAGCTGCAAAACAGTTTAAGTGAAGTCGAATGACTCTATCAAGAATTTGGAGACGGGCTTCTGAAAATAACTATCTAGGTGAATTTTATGCTAACTCTTTGAAAAACGAAACTGAAGTAAATGCAAGGATTACAGAGAAAAATTTAAACGCATTCGTTTTAACTGAAGAGTCGCCGTAAGATTAGGAAGCAATAGCTCACACTATTGAATCTACG
This sequence comes from Caerostris extrusa, assembly GCA_021605095.1. Lineage (NCBI taxonomy): Eukaryota > Metazoa > Arthropoda > Arachnida > Araneae > Araneidae > Caerostris > Caerostris extrusa. Next base: position 84,461 of record BPLR01004463.1, on the reverse strand, counting down.
TTAAAAAAAAATCATAAAAGGTGGAAATTCATTTCCTTTTTAAGTTCACTCATTTAGGAAAAGCAAAACTTCGCAGACAAGGGGATTCAGCCTACAAGTTTAATATGCAGTAAAGAAATTATTAAAAAATCCAGAAACTATCTGAGCATTCAAAATGAAAATCAGGAATAATATTTTAAATTTAAGCTGGTTTTTTTAAATAAATGTTGCATTCTATATTTATTTTCTTTTACTACACTACTGGTCATTAAAATTGTTACACCAAGAAGGCGACAAGCTACAGACTTAAAATTTAAACGACAGGAAGAAGGTGCTGTAATATGCAAATGATAAGCCTTTCAGCGCATTCAGACAAATCAGGCGCCGGTAACGACACCTACAATGTGTTTAAATGAGAAATTGTTCAACCTATCACTCATACACAAATTGCATTTGAACGTTGTTGCCTGATAAAAAGTTGTTGTGAGGCCTCGTGTAAGCAAAATGCGTACCAACACTTTTCTGACTTTGATAAAATTCGAATTGTAACATACCGGTATTGCGATTTATCGTATCACATTATTGCTGCTCACGTCGGTCGAGATCCAATGTCTGTTAGCAGAATATGGAATCGATGGGTTCAGGGACAGTAATACGGAACGCCGTGCTGGATCTCGACGGCCTTCCTATCACTAGCACCCGAAAAGACAGGCTTGTTACGCGCATGGCCTTAAAGGATCGTGCAGTCACGTCACGAGCCCTGAGTCAAGAATTGGGGTCGTTTGCAAGACAACAAGTGCATACACGACCAGTTCGACGACGTTTGCAGCAGCATGGACTCTCAGCTCGGAGACCATGGCCGGGGCTACCCTTGACGTTGCATCACAGACAGGAGCGTCTTCAATGGTGTGATCAATGACGAACATGGGCGCACAAATGGCGAGACGTAAGATGAATCCAGATTCTGCCATCAAGATGGTCGCGTCCGTGTTTGGCACGCATATTGCCAGCGTGCATTCGTCATCATCATACTGATCCATCATTTGGCTGGTGGTATGGGGTGCTATTGGATACACGACTCGGGCAACTTTTGGTCGCATTGACGGCACTTTGAACAGTGCACGTTACATTTCTGGTGTGCTACGACCAGTGGTTCTACCCTTTATTCGAGCCCTGCGAAATCTTACGTTTCAGCAGGATAATGCACGAACGCATGTTGCCGTTATTGTACGGACCTTCCTTGATACGGAAAATGTTTGGCTGTTGCCCTGGCGTGCACGTTCACCAGATCTCTCGCCAATAGAAAACGACTTGTCCATGGGTTACCGAGCGACTGGTTCGTCACCATACGCCAGTCACTACGGTTGATGAGCTGTGGCATCGTGTTGAAGCTGTATGGGCATCTGTACCTGTACATGCCATCCAATCTCTGTTTGACCCAATGTTCAGGCGTATAAGTACTGTTATTACTGCTGGAGGTGGTTGTTCTGGGTACTGATTTCACAGGATCTATGCACCCAAATTTCTTGAAAATTTAATCACTTGTTATTTCCAGTATAATGTATTTGTAAATATCATTTTGTCATCCGCATTTCTTCCTGGTGTAGCAATTTTAATAGCCAGTAGTGTACTATTATTTTGAGACAGTATATATTTTTCAAATAACTTTTTTTCATTAATTTTTAAAAATCCTTTTATTTTTAAGGGGAATAATATAAAATAAAAAATTCAATTGAATTAATAGGCTTTTAACTGTTATTAATAACAGATAAAAGAATTTTAAAAGGTAAATGATATAAGAATTTTAAGATAAATAATATAAAATAAAATATTCAATTGAATTCAATAGGCATTTCACTGTTAATATTAACAGATAAAAGAATTTTTCTTATTTAAAACGAATAATCTAATAAATATGGTTTATGGAAGGAACTAAAAATGTCTGCTGTCCTGCTGAATTACTTTACAATATACTCATGCTTTGATACTGCATACATTGGTTCTGCGAATAGCATACTTCTGTTTTTTCTTGAAAATAAAGATCTGACTTCCAAATCTAATTCCGTGCCAAAACGATTTATCTCGACATTTCTGTATAAAAATGTCCTCATGCAAGAATTTCCGCCTCGTCATATTTCTTGGCTGACATGGTTCTCCAAGGGGACGCCAGGCGAAGGCAGATTTCGGATGACCATTCACTGTGTTGCATTCACATGGAAATGGGCATGCAGTCTTGATGCTTAAGGGATAGAATATGTTTGCTCAATCAGCAAGACACCATCTGCATATGAAAGGGCTGCTGCGCTCGGGTGATGTCTTGACATATGGCGACATCAATAATGGCCTTTCTGATGGACAACCACATTTGGCGACTTATGAGACGCTCGAGCCTTCTTTTTCATTCACTTTATTTGCAATATATAGAGAGTTTTCAATCGAATAAAGTACGACTTTGTAACTTATTATTTGAATGCAGTAATTTTTTACAATACTGTAAAATATGTCTAGCACTGTGTGCCACAGGTTTCGAATTCGAGGACCGGCGGGGCTACGGATGTTTGTAGGGGTTCAGAATCCACTTTAAGCCGTAGGTCCCAGTCTGTTTAGCCCTCATGTGCACAAGATGACCTTAGAGCGACAAACCAAACCAATAAACTCTCTTTGATGATGATGGTGCCTCACTGCTTTGATAAAATAGGAGATTCGACTGCTCTAAAATAGGAGATAATTATTCAGAAAACGTGCATAAGTTTCAAGCATCGGCAGTCAGGTTGTCTAGTGGAAGTTACCGGACTTTCTATCATATGGCACGAATGTTTTCAGTTTCTCTTCAAACATGAGTCTATAGGGGTTCGTGGGCTTGATCTATATGATTGCCAAGTGGGATAAGTAAAACATCAACAATATATATACATATATAATATAAAATTATATTATATTTTGAAGATTATTATAGCAAAAAATAAAGTTTTTCAGAAAGTCAGTAGAACGTTTTGAAGTTTACATTCTATATTGTAATAACTCGAAATTAAACAGCTATATCTAGTCTTCTAATAACTAGAAACAAACTCAGAACAAAACTCGTGAAAGCCAAAATTTTGATCTTTAAAATAAAACAGTAAAAACATTTCGATTTCATAAACAAAATTTGAATGAATGATATTATGTAATTTGAAGGTGTTTTTTTTTGGGAATATTTATTGGCATTAAAAATATATAACTATTCAATAGTGCCTAACATGCTAATTGCTAACATAACTAAAATCAATGTGACATATCGATTCAGACGGAAAAGCATCTAGCATAGCTATTTGTAGCACATTTTCTACTAATTATAGACGTTTGTAGTGCGACTAAAGCTCTTAATTGATTAGCACTGCAAACATGCATCTCGGCAACCCTATTCCGCAGAAGAGCCTCTTCAGTGCCAAGTGACAGGCAGGCACAAAAGGCAAGAGCATCGGTTGTCAAGGCCCCGTGAAAAATGACTCTGCCAGGACATTTGTTTTACGCCAAGCTATTCTTCTCTTAACATGTCCCGACGGCTTTTTCATGCCCATCCGACTACATTATGTGCTAAAAGAGAGGAAACAAACGGATAATGAATCGGATGACACTTTTATATTCCACACAAGAATGCGTGAAAATAAAAACCGTTATTAACGATGTGTTCTTTTCAGGCATTGGTAACTGCGGATAGAACTGCATGACAATTGACATTACGACAGCAGTACTATCTTTTTTCTCAGTTTTGTACCAGAGGTAGGAATTATTTTTGGAGTTAAGAAAATACATATATGTTTCGTTGGGGAAGCAAATATTTTAAAAGACCATAAGTTGGGTTGGGTTAGTAGCTCTACAGACATTTTTGCACACTTTAGGCTAAACAGACTGGGACCTACAGTTTAACGTACATTCCGAACTACTCACAAACATCCATGCCAAAGTCAGGATTCGAACTTCCGGCCTGGTCTGAAGGACTTCAAGTCAAAGGCCAGAGCGGTAGCCTATTGGCCATCAAGAAGCTTAAAAGACCATAAAGCTAAAACTAACAACAACATTAAAATAGAAAATTCTGCTTACTGCTTATTTGTTTTTCATAAAGACTTTTTAGTAAATGAAAGTTTTCGTAGGGAAACAGTTTTGTTATTCGTCCCTGACATAAAGAGTTGTAGCATGTCAGTTGTACTTACAATGCACTACAAATGGAGTTGCACAACATCCTAAGGAAATGAAATTATAAAATTACTGATAACAACAACAACAAAATAGAAAATACCACTGATTTAGTTTTGAGAAATGATATTTTAATATATGAAAATTTTTGCAGGAAATGAGATTTGTTATTCGTTCTTGACATAAAGGAGTTGCAGCAGGTCAGTTGTACATACAATGCACCACGACGGACTTACGCGCACCCTTAAGGAAAGGATACCGTAAAGTTAAACCTAACAACAGCAATAAAACAAGAAATGTAAAAAAAAATTTTTATGTCAATTCCTACTTTTCTTTTCACTATAGTGCAGAAAGTCCTTTATAAATAATTTCCATTCATTTTTAAGTCTATCTGGCGCCATCTATTGGTAGATATATGCAACTTAAATTAAAAAAAAATAAAATTAATTAATTAGATTTAGTTACTGAATTAATATTTGAAAAAACTGCATTAACATCCAGTGCCATCCACTACTAAGTTAAAAAAAAAATGCATTTGAAGTTGAGCAGATGAATAAAAAGTATTTTATAAATGATTGAAAATTTGAACAAGATATATATAGGGAGAGTGTGAGCTAATAGAAGGAATTGAAAAATAGAAAATATTGCTGATTTGCTTTTCAGAAATGACTATTTAGTACTCGAAAGTGTTGCAGGAAATCAGAGTTTCTTGTTATAGAGTTTCCTTCTATTCGTCAGTGACATACTGGAATTGTAGCAGGCCAATTGCAGGCACAATTCACCACGGCTAAATTACCCTAAAGAAAGGAATATCTTCCGGCTGGATTTTTCAGACTATCTGGCTCTCATTTGCAGGGAGGAGATATCGAGCAAAAATTTCCGACTCCCGACTCAATATCATAATTTTATGTACAGTGATTTTTATTAATGAATTTAGAAGAATTGGTAATAAATGCAATGACTTTTATTCAACACATATAAACACATCGGACAAAAAATTAGTCACTCGGGTGCTCAAGCACTGAGAAGTGATTCAACGTTTACAGTTGGCGCAGCAGTCGAGTCACGTGCTCAACAGATGGCAGTACCGTCTTTTCAGAATCATAAGGCATTAACATTCAGTAAAACATTTTTGTTTTAAGTGGGAATTGTGCTTAGAGATAAGTAAATTCTTAGAGACAGATATATGACATTGTCAAAAGAAGATAATCACGTTTGGCCATGGCCATGCCCATAACCCTAAGTGGAATGTCGTTGCCCGATTTGGTTGATGCTTCGCAGCGAATTGTTTACAAGCAGTGACGTAACACACGTGACCATGAAACATAATGCCAGAACTGGGGTCAGATCTTAACCGGGAGGGACTTTAGACAAGTTTCACGACTTATGAATCAAAATCACTTCCAAACCCAACAGGAATTGCTGCAGTCAGTGAATAAAGGTCCATCCCAATCTGTTAGCTGGAACTACGTGTAGTGGGACAGAGTATACAACGGTAGTAGTTAACGGTATTAATGTGATTTCTCAAAGGATGATTAATTTTTTTTTGTCCTGCTAGTTTATCTGTAAAAACAGTTATTGCATAACAAAGTATTTCTCGTAACTTTCATCATGTAGTATTTGCACTCACTTAAAAGACATCATTGTTCTCTAAATCTCTTAATAAATACATGACCTACGGAAATAACGATACTAAGTTAACCAAAGTATTATAGGATAGCTTAAGACAAGTAAAAAGAAAATTGTACATTCTAAGCAGAAAGATGCTAAATTTCTAAAAACGTTATTATTTTTTTGTTGTATTTGTTGTTGTTCTTAAGAGTAGCTTCTACATGATTTTTTGTTTCATTATGGATCCAAGATGACTTTTTATCAGGGTCAGTGCTAAGAAAAGTCTCTCGACGCTTATTTGGTTTGCTGATAAAGCAGTAACTATCTTTACTATTGGTTGCGTTACTGAAGGATACTTGAAGGTTATTTAAAGGTTACTATTGTTTGCATATGAACTTTCATTTTAATATTTAATTTCAATATTGATTCATAGGATTTCGGAAAAATAAAACTTATCGGAGTGGGATTTTTAAACCTACTCCCGTCTCAGATTCCACCTTCCCCAAAAATGCTCGACTCCCGACTCCTTTCTCCCGACTCCCATTCCTCAACTATGCTGATTTGCATATTGTATTGACGTAAGCAAAGAAAACTGAAGCTGTCCTATTTGGGGTATTGGCACTTCGCACTGGTTTTTCAAGGCACTGATTATAAATAGTCAAACTCTGCTCTTCAAAGTGAACATTTTCTGAGTGGCCATTTTTTCAAGTGGCATGTTTCGTTGAGTGATTTTTCATCTCCAAATAATAGAAACAAACATGGCCAGCTTGAATTTAACGAACTTTGGCCAAATTTCACGACCTTCCTGAATTTATTTCAACATAATTTATTATTAGAGTAGTAGAGGAATTTCATAAGGTAATACGGTTCACGAACGTCTATGAACTTGTTCCTAGAATTGTTTTTAGAATTAAATGAGGTTTTGTAATGAGATTTTTTTGTCATTAACTGGTTTAATTTTTTTCGCTGGATGTGTTGTGGTTTCTGATTCGGATTAAGGGAATATTTAGCATGGAAATAGTTGTGAAAAAATTCCACAGTATTATTTCCATTCGAGAAACATAAAAAAGCTTAGAATTCTATTTAATACTCTGATTATCGAAATAACGAACCCTCTTAATCAAATATATTTATTTTTTCAATTAAGGAATATTAATAATTTTAATAATAATAAATAAAGTAATTTCAAAGGAAGCATTTTTTAAAATAATTTTTTTCTTTTTTAATTGTGTAAATGGAGTCTGCTGTTTTTAAAAGTTCTCTTAAGACCTTATCAGATGAACTTTTCGTTTCTTTCAGGGGACCCGTTGCCTCTTAAATAACGCGTTCATCATTTTACGCTATTCCAACTTTTATCCTCTTTACATCAATTACACAAAGCATTCTACAGTAATGTTAGATTTGATTAAGTCCCAATGCTTTTTTTTTTATTTCTAATGGCAGATTGTAAACAATTACAACGAGAGACAGGAATAAAGGAAAAGAGACCACAAAACAAAAAATTCTGCAACAGAGTTCATTAATATCTTTGGCCTCCCAGTAACGCTGGGTGAGAAAGGTCTTGCGAAGTGCAGGACAGTTCAGTAGAGGAGCAGAATCTACACAGTCCAAGTCACACTAATGTGACCACCACCTATTTTCGACGTCAACGTGAAATAACCAATCACAAAAGGCAGGTGGCAGCACATTGCAGTGGAGTGTATATAAAGAATTCCACTTAATACCACATTCCACACTCCACTCAAAGCCAGAATATACAAGAGTGTTCTATTCTGGCTTTTTGACAGGTGGTCACATTAATGTGACTGGAATGTGTTTAAACCTCTCCAGTGCTGCACAGAGTGCAAATTGGGGAAGGGAACAATTCCGAGTCTAAAAGATGCTTCCGTAGACCGTCATGTCCGGTGGCTAAGCGGAATTCAGCAACCGCTATATGCTATGGGCCATTACACAATTTTGGGATGGCATTCCTCCAAGGCTTATGGGATGCGCAGTCTGTAAGGTTCTTCTGAGCAAGGGCTTTGATGGATTTTGTAACAAGATGTTTAATAGCACAGAAGGGCAAAGGACGAGAAGTGCTCTGCATAATCAAAGCACCTTTCTTAGCCAGATAGTCCGCCTTCTGGTCATTTGGAGCCCCACAGTGGAAAAATATGTGTTCCAAATGTAATCTTTAATTTTTCAAATTATTGAAACACTAGAAAATTTTTCTCCTTTTCTTTTGAAAGAAACTAAAATGTATGGATATATAAGTATGAATAACACAAAAACAACAGTGTTTCACTTTCAACTTTATTTGTAACATACTTATTAAATAACATTTAACTTTATACATTGTACAATCATTAATTTCTGTGACTCTACAGCGGCATTTACAAACATAAACATGTAATTTATCACAAAAAACATCACAAATTCAACTGTACACAATAACACAGGAATTAACGCTTAAATACTCTTATTAAAGAATTTTTATTATTATATTGAAGAATTGTTTATAAAGAATAATTTTATTATCAAAGAAGTTAATTTTATTGTCAACATTGAAAATTGAGGAAGAATATCAAAATACTTTAAAGAGAACAGTGTAAATTTGATTTTAAAGTGTTATAAAGATTATAAGTTAAGTAACAGTAAATAAACGATTAATTCTATTTAATTTTATTTTATGAATAATAACAATCTAATATTTACCATGAATCCAATAATTAATTGGGAAATTAATAAATTTTTCAAAAATTTTGTAGAAAAACTCAATAACGTACTTCAAAAATATGAAAAATATAATCAAATAAAAAATTATTTAAAAAATTAAAATTAGAAAATTAAAAAATAAACTTTATTTCTAAAATAAAGTTTTTTTTTTTTAATTTTCCAATTTTAGAAATATTAAATAAACAAAATTGCCTTCTTTATAAACTTCTTTTAAAAAATCTGATAATGTTGTGTATCAATATTTTTAATAAACATTTTCATAATATATAAACTAATAATGTTCATAAACCATTATAATTACTGTGTCCTATTGAAATTTTGAAAATTCTAAATTTAAAATTAATTACTAAATACCAAATGAATAAATTAAAATTTTGCAATAATATATTGAAATGATTTAATAACACAATCTATTTATTAAATATTAAAATATGTATTTAATTAAAGAATATTTAATAACATTACAAATATTTGAAAACTACTTTATAAACTAGATGTAAAGTAATATGCTAATTAAAGACATTGACATTTTATGGCCATAAGAGTTTGAATTATAAAAGTCTTCTTTGCTTTTAATAAGATGAATATTTTAATTTTGGAAAACAAATTTATATTCCTCTTAAAATTGTTAGTTAATTGTTAGTTGCATAATAGTTAAAATAGTTAATAATAAAATAAAGTTATAATGTACTCAATTGCAATTAATTAAGTTAAATTCGAAAAAATAAATTATAATCTTCAAACAGAATAAAATGGGTTTTAGATGAAACTTTTATATTTTAATTACTGAAGAAATAGCGTGTAACGTTTTTGTGGATGAGTATAATTAAAATACTTAAATAATTTAATTAATTAATAAATAGAATTATAAATTAATACAGAAGAAAATTACAATTAAAATGTCATCTACTAAAATTCAATAATTAATTTAAATCTGCTCTGAAAAATCAGAAATTTTCCTACAACAATATGCCTTACTGATAAGTTTACAAATCATATTGCAAAGCCACATTTTATTTAAATGCGCAAACTAAGATGAGATATATTCAAACATTTCATCCTGTTTCATAACAAACATCGCCCTAAATCATGGACGGCCGAATAACTATATATACAATCTCTGTCTTTTACTAAACATAATTTCTTTTCAAAATACTTGTTCTTCAGTACAAGTATCCAATTTTTTGGAAAAAACTAATACTTTTATTAAAATTTATGCATTGAGTTCAATTTCATGTTTGTGTATGGCGTAATCTAAGTAAATTATAAACGATAATTTGAATCTAGTTATTAACACGAAAAACACTTCATTATTAAATTTAAATGTAAAAATACGTGCATTAAATACCAGTTTAGGTAGATAATTTAATAATTCATTGTGAATGCGTTTATTTATGAAGATGCCCCAAATTATGTTGCTGAATTTTGCAATTTTTAAAAAAAATTTGTCGTAAAAGTATATCAATCTATTTATCAATTAAAGGTTCAATAATTTTATAATATTAATATATATTATGTTATTAATTGTTTGCCAATTTTCTCCAATGGCTTTTTAATTACCTTGTAATAAGAAATAATTATAAAATAATTCTTTAATACCACAAATAACATTATTAAAAATTTAGATTTATTTTTCCAAAGCATCAAATTGCAATTAGTTAAGTTTTTTTCTGCTTCTTGAACAACATTTTTCTTTACCAACTGAGTAATGTACAGTATTCACAAATGTCAACGACTATTAATTCGACGTCCATCAACGTCTCCAATAACATCCATTAATGCGACGTCATGTGCCTCGTCAGATGGTGCCTTTCTCGGAATGTCTCGTTGCAAATGTGGCACCTCAGTTTCTCTTCCCTCTTCAACTTCTGGGGATCAGTTTGTTTCTTGTGGTGAGAGCGCATGTGGGTACACCAAGTCGCTGGTCATTCTGAAAGATGCGTTGCACTTGGCGCACCAATTCTGCGAAGGGAAAGACAGTGCCGCCAGAGAGGGTGGGAGGAATGGAATCAGGGGTGGGGGCAGTCCCTTGGATCCAGAGAACACGTCCAGGGGATTGGGGTTTGGGTGCATACTGGAGAGCTGATGGCATAGTGGACATGCGTACACGTCGTTGAGAGTTGGCGACATCAAAGTGAGTTCATAACCACCACTCTCAGCTAGACTTGACATTTTTCTCATGCCTTTGAATTCCTCTGCCATTTTCAACTGTTGGTGAATGGTACCACTTGCGTTGGAGACAGTGGTAGGTAGCTTGGTGTTTGGTGCAAAAGCACTTGTCATGTGTCCATCAATAGCTGGAGAACTGAGAACAGGAGGAGAAATTGGTGACACACCATTCTGGGGCAAGTGACACCATGGTAAGAAGGTGTATTCGTCACCGGTGTCAGCGGATATGGGAAGTGAGCGAAGCTGTTAGCTCCAGTTTGGAACAACAGTTCTCTTGGATCTATTCCGCCAGTAAATAAAGTGGATAACGACGTGAGATTGGGATTGAAACCGCTGGTATTCGATTTGTCCACTTTCTTGAACGCACTCGATCCGTTACTCTCAACCAAATTGCTGTCCACACTGGTATATATTGGCGAATGGTACACGGGTGCGTTTGAGGAAGTGGTTAATTTGAAAGAATCGCTGTTTGATTTTCTTGGACTGTCCGGTGTGGTATCCGCCGTCTTACCAAACTCACTGCTCACTTTTTCGTAGGATGTCCTGGACTTTTTGGGGGCGAAGAGTACTCGTCGAAATCTTCAACTCTTTTCGTCCTTTGCCATTCGCTTCTGAAAGGGAGTCGCCATTGGCGTCAGTCACTTTGGCAGTGTCTGAAGTCACAGAACTCGTTGGCGACTGTGGACTGCGAGGGGGTTCGCTCCTGTTGTCACTGTCATTCATATCAGTGAGGGTGGCGATGTCGAAGTTCTTCACCCGGCCGCCATTTTGTTTTCGGAAAGGATTTCGCAAGTTGCTCATTCCTTGGTCCTTGCGTCTGCAGCGGTACATGAGGTGAGCCACAACGGGAAAAGGGTTCTCAAATTGTTCTTGACACAGCATGCATTCGAAACGTTTTTTACCTGCAATGTATTCAACAAGGTTACGATATACAATAACGTACTTCTTAGAAGTATTTTTGATTAACATCAAATTACACTTCGGCCATAAGTACATATTTATACATTTTCTTTATCAAATTAACATAAAAACACCCTTGAAGTGGGAAGAATAGTCCTAAAATGACAATTTGCCTCAAAATTAATTATGTGCATTGAAAAATATTATAGAATAAGAATCGATGAAACTCTTAAATCATAGGTATCAGCACTAAAAGTATCTAACTAAGTTCGAAAATATATTGCAATTGAAAATTAATTAAATGACTTTTTGTTAAAAAAATGTAAAAGGTTTTGATTACTGTTTTTTAAAATTTGTTTATAAAATTTTTAATTTATAATGAGAAATTTTAAAAACAGCAGTTCATAAAGATTTTATTCTAGCTCTGGGATGCAATGGAAAAGAAGTTTATCAACCATTGTTTTGACCTGTTTGCATCACGTAGGATAAAAAGTATGAACAAAATGAAGATTATTTTTAAATTACAGCAAAATACATAATAAGCATTCATGATTTTCATGATCATATCTAAAAAAATCAAATTCAATGTTCTGATACAAATGCATGCATTTTCTGATAAAAGAAAAAATGTATATTTAGGCGGATGAATAAAGGAATTAAAATTTCCATCAGATAAAATCAGTTTAAAAATCACAACATGTTAACGAGTAAAAATCATTTAAAGAGTGCATGATTATAAAGATACTGTCTATTTCTATGTTGTGTTGGCTCTCACCTTCCATGACATTGGGCGGTATAACAGGCAGTTTCAGGATGTCCGCCAAGTCCTGGCCGAACCACGCTCGGAGCTCTTCTCCGGGGAGAGCTCTCGAAGGGTTCGAAAGTAGAGCTGCCCCCTTCACGATGATCTCCAGAGTCTGTTCGTTTGGATTTCTGGCCGGCAGTATGTGCGCCAACCAACTGGGAATCTTCGGTAGTCCATTGCTGTTGAACTGGTCCTTCAGCGTCACCTGTTTGGATTTAAAAATGTATTTAAAAGAACAATATTTTACATATTATTTCCTTAAAAATTTGGAATGAAATATTTACTAAAATACTACCACACTTTTTATCTTTTTAATCATTTTTTTCTACATTCAATTTTTTTTACTATTTCTAGATATTTAGAACAGAAATGAACCTTTTCTGAGTCAGAAAAGGTCATTCACGATTAGATTAGAATTTGGACTATAATCTTTGTTAATATTCATAACTTAAATTTCCTTAAAAATGTGATAGTGTCAGATATTTGAAAACGAAAAATGCTATATTCTAAAAAGGATTGTCGAGAAATTGACTGCCTACATCGCAGCAGTTGCCGGGAAAGATATGATACTCCTTTGAATTTTCCAGATGATTCAGAATTCCATGCGCTGCAGATGTGATACTTGCATTACAGCTCGTGAAAGTCATTTGAGCACCTCATTCATCTGGTACGTGATACACCTTTGTTACTTTTGTGTATCTACATTGATTAATAAAAAACCATATATTAATTTACGTAGTGTACTTTCATTTCCGGTGCTTTCAACAATCGGAAAGTTCTCTATTCTATGTTATTCTATTTGCCTAAGTATACCACTACCTGCCCTAGAAGTTTGTAAACCTGGTGCTGAGATACGCTGTTTAATATAAAAATCCACTGCTATATAAGATCTCTTTTATCAGTAGTTAAAATTATCTAAAATATTTAAAGTTTTTATCATGCACAAAAAAAAAAAAATTTTTATCATGAGCAAAAAATATTCAACTAATTTTAAAGAAGTAAATTAATTTTAAATAATTTAATAATTTTCAATTAATTTTTTAATAATTTTTTAATTTTAAATAAAATTAAAAAAATAGTTGAAGAATTTTTACTATGCCCAAAAATATTAGAAGAATTTTTACTACGTGCAAAAATAGCTGAAGAATTTTTAACATGCTCAAAAAATATTTATTAGAAGAATTTTTAACCATGAGCAAAAAGTAGTTGAAGAATTTTTATCATGAGCAAAAAATAACAGTGATTTTTACCATATCCAAATACAGTTGAAAAATTTTTACCATTTGCAAAATATAGCTGACGAATTTTTACTACACTGAAAAAAAATAATGCATGCTTCTCACCTTTAATACTTGCTTGGAGGTGGCCAGTTTGTCACACATCTCCAGGTGAGCACCGCCAAGGAGTCGGGGGACCCTGAAGAAAGGGGCAGGGGACCCAGAAGGGTGCCACACGTGATCAAGTCCTCGGTCACCACAGATATATAAGGCTCGCTCATGCTTCAAGAGTCTGGAACGAGAGAATAATTAAGAGACATTAAAGACATTCTCTCCAGTAGTAATACCACTTTCTGTTTATAAATGTTTTTAAAATAAAATCACCTTTATACTCTATATTTAAGCATATAATTATAAACTTAAACTATCTGCAAATGAAGGGACCATAATATAACCACAATTGTGATCAGAAGTTATTCCCATTCCCATATTCTTATTCCATTTCATATCTAAAGTTACTTAAAGACCTTGGATTTTTCGTTACATCGCAAAAAAATATTTTCTAATTCTGTTTTAATTCATAAAATTTCAATTTAAATAATACCTGAAAATTTTGAGGTAGACGTTCTTTATCTTTATCTTGTGATTTCTCATTTTTTTAGTTTTCGTATTTGACAGATTTAAATGCAGGATGTCCGACAATTATTAAAACATTTTGAAATTGATTAAAGAAAACGAATTAGAAGAAATAGAAATAAAAAAAGTTTTGAATAATTTAAGATACACAAATATGTTTACTACGATGTGAGATTAGTTGATTGCTGTAATATGACAAATTACTGAATTTATAAATGGTTTGACGGATACAACATTTCACATAATCTAGTAAGAAAAAATTTAATGAAAAATATAACTTATCTTAAAAGTATTCACAGTCGACTTCTGTAACCCTTATAGTTACATTATAAATTAGTAAAGATGCATTATTTCTATACTTTCTTATGTACACAAGTTTGTAATAAGCTTAATAAATATTCAAAAACCCTATAAAATAAACCCTGCAAAGTGCCCAATAAAATACACCTACAGATAAATCCATTTGATTCATTTCTTTCATTAACTTAATTATCTTTTTTTTAATTGATTTCGTCATTTTGGGTAATTATGTATTAATGCTCACTTAATGGCGCCAAGACCTGTCGCTGGAAAAATAGCAGTGACATATGATCCATTAAGGATACTCTCAAAATCGCATACTGATAGATTTTTGTTTTCAACACGAAGTAACAATATTATTTGCTCACAATATAATAGTGTGATCAAAAATAATGTCCATTATACAGCCTAAGTTCATTGTACCAGACATGTCAAAAGATTTAATTTTCTTAATTTTTTTGAAAAATTGATTTAATATACTGTTTTTGTAGTGTCAGATTTCTACCTACAGGTACTCCATCCCAACAGAAGCTACCTCTTTTCCCTCAATCATGAGTCCATACTGGTTCGTGGTCTAGATGTTTATCAAATGGGATAAGGAACAACAAGTTGTATTTATTTAGTTACTTTCTTTTGATAAAAAAAAATCTTTATCTTTCTTATCTTTATCTTTCAGTATGCTCTACACTAGAAAGAGTCACTTGATCCATTAATGATACTCTAAAATCGCACACTAAGAAATTTTTGCTTTCAATAAGAAGTAGCAATGTTATTTGCTCTACAACATAATGGTATGATCGAAAATAATGTCCATTATACAGGCGAAGTTCATTATACTAGAAAAAGGTTTAATTTTCTTAACTTTTTTTGAAAAATGATTTAATATGTTGTTTTATAGTGCCTTTAGGAATATTTTAGTACCTTTGGGTATTATTTAATCCTTTGGTACCACATGCTTCAGATTCGAATCCTATTAGGCGCCATGGATGTTTGCAGTGTTTCGGAATCCGCTTTAAGCCGTAGTTCCCAGTCTAATATGACAAGAGTCGATAACCCAACTCCATAAAAAGTCAGCGTCACTGAGCCAAGTCAAACTTCTCTCTAAGGGTTGCTCGATCACGATAGAAGCTGCCCCCCTGTCTCTCCTCCCAAGAGACGACAGTGAATCTTGGACTTGGCCTATATGTGTCTACCAAGTGGGTTAAGAAACAATAACATAGGTACAAGTAATTTATATATCTTTGACGATCAAGATGATATGATATCTTTGATCCTTCAAAGATATCATATCTCAAAAAAGATCACTCTGGATCCACAAATATATCAACAAAATATTTCATCAAAGGGGGTCTAGCAGTTTAGGAAGACAGGGATGTTATAGAAGGGAAGAGATGTTAAATTTCACATTATAATAATTATTATGTGTATCTATTTCCCCAAATTCAGGAGGCCTGACGACCAATTGGCTAGCACTCTGGCCTTCAGGCTTCAGATTCTAATTCTGGTGGGTAAAGTGGATTTTTGTGCATGGTTCGGAATCCATGTTAAACAGTAGGTTCCTGTCTAATTAGCCTAGAGTGTACAAAACCAAATCAAATAAGACTAAAAATAATAATAACTACAACTGGTCAAAACAACATGGTCTCAAAAGGAAAAGGAATTTACAGCAAAACGAACTCCAGCATCGGTTATAAAAAAAAAAAAAAGTGGCAGAACGAAACCCTCTGTGTCAGGAGCCCTTTAAGGTCCCACATGGCAGCACTCTCCATCCATCGTGGAAATTAAAACTCGAGGAGATATCTCTCTCAAACATAATGGATGGTCACTTCATCACTGCGAAACGATGATGATGAGGAAGAGGAGGAAGAAGATGTCGTGTGGGAGGGACACAGACCGCATCCCCGGAGCGATGAAGGGTGCTCCCCGGCCAACATATGCAGGATAGTCGAACAAATGAATTATGGAACAGCGCGAGATTCCTTCACGGCCCATCACCCCCTCGTCTGGCCACCGCCGAAGGCGCCAACCGTCAGCCTCCACAATCACTTTCTTTTATTCAGCAATGGTCTCGGTGGTATCGCTGGGGTTATTTGCAGTGTGAAAAAAAAGAAATCGCTGCTCCAGCAACTCATTTTCACAGTTGCCGAAACTCTCTTCATACTAATGGTATGGGATTTGCAGTGCTCTGTACTGATGATACGGATTTTTGTAATTTTGTACGAATTTTATGGATTTCGCAATGTTCAACGGTGTTGCAATTTTGAATTGTACTGATGATGCGGATTTTGAAATGTACGGATTTTGTATTGATTTACAGATTTCGGAATGTTTATATGGATTTTGCAATGTTGTACTGTTGCGAAATGCTTATAGATAAAAAGCTCATAGCAGATTGCATTCATTGTTATCATTATTTAACTTTTTGGCCAAAATGGACACACAGCTTTCAAAGAAAACGACTCACATACAATAACAAAATAAGGTTGATTTTATGTTTTTTCTACAAAATATCTTATTATCTATGTTATCAAACAACTGCTATAGGTTACGGTGAGTCATTGTTTATTTCACTACGAAAAATGTAAATATTTCAGAGCTGCTTAAACAAGATATATAATTTATCTGTTTTATCGGGGCTCTATAGCTGTAGACCAGAATGTACTTCCATAGGGCTCAAGGCTTAATGTAGCCAATCGACAAATGCCATCCTTGAGGTGTTTGTTCAAAATTGCAATCTGTGTGCAGTATAGCCTCCTGGATAGCATTGAAATTGCAATATATCTATCATACTTGCAACAATTAACTTAGATAAGTGTACCAGGATATCAAATACAATAACAACTTTTAATTGGTTTTATACAACTTAATTGGAATATGAATAAAATTGTCCTTAAATTGTTATGACCAATCAAACGAACAAATTTGAAACGAAAATACTTCTTTTTTTAAATTACATAATTATATCTCTGAAAGTGGGTAAAAATATTTTATTAATCAATTTTAGTAAGATTTTGAAACTAATACAAATGTATGTTTAAATGTATTGTTTTACATTCAATGTTGGTTATTAATACAAAATAAGCAAAAATTGTTTACATTGGACAAAGTAAAAACAGTGTTTATTTTATCTTAAATTGTATAACTCCATTTCTAGAATAATAACCGCCCAGAGATTGATTTTTAAAAGTTATAAAATTGTTTTATAAGATTTATAAAATCCCTGATAAAAAGACTTAAATACTTCCTGCCAAAACATTTCATTGGATTGTTATTACACTTGTAGCATATATTCCTTCTCGTTAATCAAATAAAAATTTTAATTTTCTCTAAATTTTACTATAATAAAGTGCTCTACCAGGATTACGTTATGAATTTTGAAATTTAAATGCCTCTTTCATAATTATCAATCCTTCCAGTTTAACGTATGCAAAAGTAATTTTGCTCTCATATAAATTATTTTCAGTTTAGACAACAGCACATATTTCCGATAAAGCAATGACAATCCTTGACATCATTTTATGTCATAATTACATGGAACCACGACTAAAACGCTTCCAAAATAAACAACATTTCGCAGCTCGTGGGAAAATTTTGCACTGTTTTATTAAATGTTTAATTTTTACATTGTTTTACATTTATTTTACGTTTTTTTTGTTAGAAAATGTAAAGCAATATTTGTTTATTTGTCGTTAAATTGTACAACTTCATTTATAACAGCACGGAGAGGGATTTTTAAAAAAGGATAAAATTCATTTGTTTTTTATGATTTAGAAATTTCCTGGGAAAAGATTTAACTATTCCTTATAATTCTTTTCATTAAATTGCTATTACATTTAAAGCATATATTCCTTCTCATTCATGAAACGTAATCCTTAATTTTCTAAATTTTACTATAATAAGGTACTCCACCAAGGACTACATTATGAATTTTGAAACTTAGATGCCTCTTTCATAATTATCAATCCTCCCCGTTTAACTTTTGCAAAAGTAATTTTTGCTCTCATATAAATTATTTCCAGTCTAGACAGCAGCACGTATTTCTGATAAAGCAATTTTGTTTATTCCCTGGTATAACAACTTTTACATCCTTGAAACCATTTTATGTCATAATCATCATCACATCCAAAACTCTTCCAAAATAAACACCATTTCGCTGCTCGTGGGAAAATTTTGCACTGTGAAACGAAGGCACTTATTGCCGGAGAGTTCACCGTAATTAAAGGTGGTAAAACCTGATTAGGAACAACAGGGGGCACCACTGATTCGATTCCACCCATCTCCTGCAGACGACAATGACCCTCTTGTAACACCCCTTGATTGAGAACAAAGCGTCTTGGAGCGGGGGTGACATCTAGATGGAACATTAATCATTGTCAGTTGCCCTGGGGGTGGGAAACAGCACCTCCCTTTCCACCCCCTCCCCCGCCGAAATATTGGGCTGCCCGCGGGCGATCGCCAGCATCTTGGCAATGGGCACCCGCAATCCGTTTACTCGTCAATTTTGCAGGGGATTTGAGTTCGGGGAGGGAGGTGGGGATTCATAATGGTGGGAGACAAAAGGGGGCGCGCGAAAGACAATTGGACACATCACTAGGTGGAGAGAGTGCGTGATTCAGTTGTTGAAGATGACTTGGTCGGGATTGTCGCAAAGGTTGATGGTGACTGCTTTTCGGATGATTCAATGTTTAACATTGCAATAATCAAACCTCGAGATGTGGCCTGCTTACTAATGACCTGCAGTAATTGTAACTGCAGTCCAGTATCTATAAATACATATACAGGATCTATATATACATACGCAGTATCAGATAAAATAAGTATTCCTTATTATTTATTTTAAAAACAATTATATATGTGTTTATTAATCGAATGGTACATGAATTAATAATTAGATGCTTAAATAAACACGATGATATATAAAGTGTTTTTAATTTGCTGCCGTCTCAATTTTTGCACACAATTTTAAAAAAAAAAAAGTATTTATTATTAACACCGATAATAAAATTAAAAAAATCAGAAAAAAAAAACTGTGACGAGGAATTTTCTATCCATGTCAAATTAATGAAATTTGATGGAAATATTAATCAAACAATGTTTTATAAATTAGGCACGAAGCAAAAACAAAAAGGACTTATTTTTTGTATTGAAAATACACAAAAATGGGAACATTCCAAAAAAACATAGCATCTGAGTTCGATGTATGATTAGATTACATATGGAGTGTGATTACCTTTGAACCACCGTACAGGCACATTTTCGATGTTCCATGCTTTAAATGATGGCTTTTATTAATTTAACTAGTGGTAAAATCACTATTTATGCTTGGGTGTTGCTTGTCTATATTTTCTTGCAGTTAATTGCAAATAATAATCCTCTGTGGAACATTGAGCCATACGTTTAGCTTAGTTGTATCTTGATTCAATTTTCAAAAATGCATTCTACACTCTATGAATTACAGTTCATTTCGTTTACTATGGTTAGACAACATATTAATCACAAAAATTTTCGTTAAATATTATTTAAATTTTTGGCTCAGAACCTGATTAGTTAAGAATCAATAAGAAGAATCATCAATTAGAATCAAGTTAAGAAACAAGTAAAAGAATCAATACTCCATAATAAATTAAAAGTTACGCATAAAAAAAAAACTGCAAATAAATATTTTTTTTTAACTGAATGACACGTTTAATAATAAAATATACAGTATTTTCATTCTCACTCCCCCTAAAAATGGGCCATCTTTCCTTTTTTAAATATTATATTTGGCTTCTCCTTACGAAGCATTGCAAAAACACTCAACACTAAAAATACACCGTTGGATTATTACAATAAAAGTTAAAAAAAGTCCAATCTTAAGTGACTCGATGAGCTGTCACACAACTATACTTGAGAATAGTATCCTACGTTTGAGTCCAGTGCTTACACAGTGGATATATGTCTACATGTATACAAGCTAGTTTGACATTATATACACATTCTTTTAGTTGATAGTGTCAAAAATTAAACTTTGTTGTCCATTTTTGTCAAATTTTATCCAAAAAATATTCTTGAATATATTTTAGTTTTCACGCTTGCCAATGTTAGACAACATAATTTAATATTAATGGGGCCTGAATGGCCGTGAGTGGCTAGCGCATGAATATTAGTAAGTATATACAAGTACAAATATTCATGTAAAGCAAAAAGTACAAGTATATACCTATATTTAAAAACAAGTAAACATTTATAATGTTACTAGTTATAGTAAAGATTATAAACGCTGGTGTTCAGTACCACAGGGTTCGAGTCCCGGCGATGCCATGGATGTTTGTAGTGGTTCGGAATCCACTTTAAACCGTAGATCCCGGTCTAACATGACCGCAGAGCGTTGCAGGGGTAGTGTTACTCCGCCTCCATTGCTTATCTTCAAGCTACACGCACCTCCTGAATAGTGCCAAGTGAGTAAAATCAGTACAGCGCTTGCCTTAAGGCATCAAAGACAACTGTCTAAGTGTTTGCTAGCTGCATTAGAACCAAAAAAAAATTACCTAAATTTATTATCCATTATCTAAATTTTTTAGCTCAGAGTTCAGTCAGTTACCTTAAAAGAATCAATACTCAGTAATAAACTAAAAGTTATGTATAAAAAACTGCAAAATAAATATTGCCATCCCCTAAATGTGCCATCTTTTCCTTTTTTTAAAATATTATATTTCGCTTCTTCTTACGACGTATCACAAAAGAAAAAAAAAACTACTCAACACTAAAAATACACCGTTGGATTATTACAATAAAAATAAAAAAAGGTCTCCATCTTGGATAACCATGTCGCTAAGTCCAATCTTGATGAAAGCGACATCTTCCACTCACACCCCAACCCCAGCCCATTCCAACAATGGACAAACATCTCTTCTTACCCTCTGCACTCAAGAGGAAGTGAGTGTATTTCATCTTCCAAAAAGGCCCTCTGATAAAGTGCCGCATATATGACACCTCTAGCCCTCTGCAAACAAAACATCTGCTTGGACGGCTGCTGGCCATAATTTTGGCGCTAGGGACTTATCACCCCCCCCCCCCAGTTCTCAGACTGCAATATTTATATACAGCAGCAGGGAGGAACGGCGGTTTGCATATTGGAAGGAAGTGATTCGCACCCCAATCAAATCATATAAATGGACCTCCAGAACTCGCAGCGAAGAGAGGAGATTCGCTCACTGTTTATGACTCTGAACGAGTCAGAGTGAACGAATCCTCCCCATGAATCGGCACACATTTGCGAGATTGGGTCTTTTCTCTTCTTGCTTTGTTTCAGTGAAGTATGGGTCTGCTTCATTGTATATTTTAAGAATGTGGAGAGGAAATATGGCCAGGAACTATTCAAAGGGTTCTTGCAAAAGAAACTATGATGATCGTCAAAATGCCATCAAGGTCTCGTAGACTGAGATTTATTTCGTCTCTGTGTGGAACAGAAATTTATGCTGTCTTCTACATATAAAGAGGAAAATAAAATATGTTTGAATACATAGAAAAATGTATTTAAGTCGTATTTTTTTTTTGCTATGGTTTGAAGCAGCATCTTTTAGCCTACAATTTTAGAGAAGAAGATTTTAATTTCGACAGTTTAAAATAATTTTGAATTCAACTTATAAACTGGAATTTAAACAATTTTCATTCAAATTTGCTATTGAGCTATGAGTTATTTTTAAAAACCAGTCTTTGTTTATTTTTCTTTATTTGCTAAGCGAAAATGAGATTAATCACAATGTGATCTCCTTTCTTAAAAAATTTAAAAACAATTCAGTAAACAACTGTTATACTTCTTTCATGGAATATGATAATTTTGCTGCAAGGAGAAAAAAAATCTTTCTATTAAAAATTGAGATGACAACGGTAAAATGATTTCAGAATTTTTTTCCTAATGCACCTGCAATACAGTCAGTTAGTTATCTTTATTCCTTAAATAAGGGTTGCACACCGCTGTTACTTATTGAGCACTACCCAGAGGGTATGTATAGCCTGAAAATAGGCTACGGACACGAGTCACACTACTCCCACAACGCTCGACTATCCTATTAGATCGGGACGGTTTAAAGTGGATTCTGAACCACTACAAACATCCATGGCATCGTCGGGACTCGAACCTGGAAACTGCGGTACCGAGAGCCAGAGCGCTAGCCAGACGGCCATCAGGCCTCTAATGTTTTCAGAACTATAAATTTTTTAAAAAATGTAAATAACTAATTTCAATAATTCAATTTCAACAACTAAACCAACTAAACCAAAACTAACAAACCAAAACTAACTAACTAAACCAACACTAACACCAAACTAACTAAACCAACACTAACACCAAAACTAACCAAACCAACACTAACACTAAACCAACACTACTACCTAAACTATCAAAACCACTCCACTACGTAAATCAACAATAACACCAAAACACAATTTCTAACATATAACATAACATTTCACATTTCTAACGTATAACCAAAAATTATAACAAAATTATAATTAATCTTTCATTAACGATGTAAGAACTAAAATATACGACAGGGAATTGGAATTAAAATGGAAA
Source organism: Caerostris extrusa (assembly GCA_021605095.1). Classification (NCBI taxonomy): domain Eukaryota; kingdom Metazoa; phylum Arthropoda; class Arachnida; order Araneae; family Araneidae; genus Caerostris; species Caerostris extrusa. Next base: position 61,396 of record BPLR01004463.1, on the reverse strand, counting down.
GGAAGTCATGCTTCTTATTTATGTGTTACGTGCTTCTATTAAGTATTTATGTGTTAATTACGTATTACGTATTTTTTATGTATTCTATTATGTATTATGTATTTATGAGTATTCCATTATGTATTACGCAGTTATGTGTTACGTAGACTTCGTTTACGTGCATCGTGTAAATGTTCTTGTTTACGTTGCTATTCATAAATTAATGTCTTTATTTATTTATACTTTGACCAATCTTCAAAAATTGTTTATTAAATGAGTTATATTTATATTCATTTCATTTACTTTTTCAGATTTCTAGTTTAATGTTTCACATTTCCGATAATACTAACATGTTCTCAAATTATGGAACACTATTTTCCCGTGAGTTTATTAAAATATATTGGCAGTAAGATTAATTTAATGTTTTTCTCAAATATATTACTTTCAAAAGAGTAAAAAAAAAAAAAAAAAAAAAAAAAAAAAAAAAAAATTACAAATTGATATTGTCATAGTTTCATTTATAATTAAAATGACTGTTTAAAAAAAGAAATAAAAATTATTTTCTTTTTCTAATGTGAAATAATAATTGGGACTTTTTAAATGATCGATAATAAATTTTTGCAATAAATATACTATTAATTCACCTAATATACATACTAAACATTTTTCTCATTTTTATAAAATGTACTATTAGTACATCTTATATAAACATCAGCACATTTTTGTCATTTTTATGCTATAAAATTGCATAAAAGTGCTGAATTGTATTTATTATATAAATACTTTGAGATATTACATTTTGTCATTTTTATGCCATAAAAGTGCTTATTGTTTTTTGAGATATTACAACAATGTACTATTAATACAACTTGGGGAAGATAATAGATTTAAATTACAGTAATATTTCAAATTATAATAAATTATAGTATATTAATATTTCTTATATAAATACCAGCACATCTTTTTTATACCAGAAATGTGCCACTGGTACTCCTAATATAAATAAATACTTGCACGTTTTGCGCTTTTTATGTCATAAAAGTGCTATTATAATATAACTTTTAAGATACTACATTTTTTTCTTATTGTTCTACAATGTAGTATTGATATTTCTTATATAAATACCAGTACATGTCATTTTTATACCCGAAATGTACTACTAGTACTCCTTAAATAAATAAATACTAGCCTATTTTTGTCATTCTTATGCCATAAAAGCACTATTAATACTCTTAATATACATACCAAACATTTTACTCATTTTTATACAATGTACTATTAGTGCATCTTATATAAACATCAGCACACTTTTGTCCTTTTATGCCATAAAAATGCTATTATAATACAACATTTAAGATACTACATTTTCTTATTGTTGTACTATTATTGTACAGAAATTGTACAATTACTATTATTGGTTACCAGAAATGTACCACTAGTACTCCTAATATAAATACTAGTACAATTTTGCCATTTTTATGCCATAAATTCGAAAAAAGAAGAAAGTATAACGTTAGGAAACAATAAGACATGAAAAATGTGTTCATTAATACATGCAACTTCGAGGACGATCCAAAACACTAAACACAGAAAGACTTGAAACTGTCACCTGTGTGATAAAGCAAGCGAGTAGTATTCCCAATGCTCTTAAAGTAAGCACGACATTATGTCTAAATAAAAGGAAGAAGAGGAACATGCACAAAGTAAAAAAAAAAAAAAAAGTACTGGCAATAAAAAATGGAGGCTTGACAACTCCTTAAAAACGAACGGAAGAGGACATTTTTACTGAAGAATCCTCTTTTACTTCGTCATCCCCCTACCCATTTATTTGAATCACTCTCAGAGTCAAAAGAAAAGAAGAAAATAAAAGAAAATGTGATGGGCGGTGTGGGTGGGGGAGATGCTCCTTCCTCCACTGTTGAGAGAGATATAAATGATTCCACCGTCAGATATGAATTTCAAATTGTTTTCCAATCCCCATGGTTCACGAAATTGCAACCATTTGAAGAACATCTTTTTTTGTAACTGGTCGCTTTTAGCCACGGAGTTTGAGTGGGGAGAACGTCCAAGTAAAAATAAAAAGTTGCCCATAAAGGAAAACACTCTTCAGTCTATTTGCTGCTGTTTGTTAGTTTTCCCCCTAGTTTTCCCCCTTTTTTCTTCTTCTTTCTGCCGCTGTCGACTGGGGCCTCTTTCTATATGGTCATTGTTGGGCCTTTTATTTTGTTTACTTTTTTTGTTGGGGGCATTTTGTTTTATTTGTTTTTCTCCCTGCTTGTCTGAAAATCTCTGAGTGCTGCTGTTTAGGGTTGCTGCCTTGGATGGGCTGATGCGCCAACTTAGGATTTAATAGTTTGGACAACGTCTTAACTGGGTGATGCGAGCTTTATCGGCTTTGGATCTGCTTATCTGCTTGGAAGCGTGGGGCGGAATGAAAATATGCTCGGGGCAATAAATATTTTAGGATTATTTTTCATCTTAGAGTCGCATATGTGTTGCTCACACGACACTTACTTATCTGAAGAGCCTTCAATAAAATTCACCCCACTTGATTTATAGGTATGATTTACATAAGTCCCAATTCCAGTACTGGTTGATTAAAATACAGGGTTATTCAAAACGAAAGAGCAGATTTTGAATTTTTATTTACAATGAATGGGGTAATGATGGTACCACATATTACAAATCGATGGATAGAAGAAAGTTCAAAGTTATTTTATGCATTCAACGTGATCACCATGTCGAATGCATACAACATCGAATTGGTACAATGTCGAGAATTATTGGTACAATGTACAATGACCAGAGATATTCATTATTTAAAATAATTTTAAAAATAAAATTTAAAATAAAAAAAATCAAATATTAGGATTATTCAAAATGAAGCACCAGATGTACCAATTCTATGCTTGCCGCCTAGCAAATGGCGATAAAATAACTGCATAAAATGCATAAACTGTTAAAACTGCACAAAATAACTTTAAACAATAAAATAATGCTGAACTTTCCTTTATCCATTGACGTGTAATATGTGGTGTCATCATCGACCTTTTTATTCTAAATAAGAAATTAAAATCTGCTCCCTCATTTTTGAATAACCCAGTATTTTATTTATTTTTTCATAAATAAGAATATTAATGTAAAATAATCTGATTAATTTAAATTAATGATTTAAAAAGTGTATTGTAATAATTTAAAGACATGCTAGATTTAAGCAATTCTAAATAAATAATAACCAAAAATTTATAAAGTACTTCTTTTTCAGCCAATACGCTTGCAAGAAATTTTAAATATAGTTTTATCAACATGATACATTTAAATCAAAGGAAATGATTTGTGGTTTAATTATAAAATTCATATCAAATATGTATAAATAGCATATTGTACAGTTATATAAAAAATTGTGATGCATTTTTGCATAGAAAATTAAATAGTATTAATAAATACATTTTAATCAAACCACCAAAAGTTAACTAAAATAATCTCAATTCTATAAGCTTTCCTATCGTTTAAAAAACAAATTATCAAAATGTTTTCTTTCCATTTTTATATCCATTAGAAAAGAAAGATTTATAAAAAAATAAATCTAACCGAGAAAGTAATGAATTTTTTTCTTATTAAAGAAAATTATATGCCAAAAGGCGAAATAATTTTGTTGCTCTGATACAAAGAGAATTTTTAGATGTATTAAGGATACTCAAAAAATATTCTGCAAACTTAAATGTAAAATGAATATAGTTAAAAAAAAAATACAAATATCAGTGTCAAAAAATGTGATTGGCTTCAACACTAAACACTTAAATGAAAGAAATTATAAAATAACTTAAAATAGTGATATTGTTTTCAATTTAAAATAAAATGAGAAAAGTTAGTTTTCAGAAAACTTATTTCTAACTGAATTTTAATTTTTTCACATTAATTTTCAGTGACGAAATGATTAGTTAATCACAGGATGTAATAAATTTAGGTTCTGTGATAAATTAATATCAGTATCTCACCTATGTTAAGGATGAAATCGGTAAATTCTACGATTTTCTGAGCATTTAAGTCTACTTATTTAAAACTAATTTCAAGCATTTGAGAAAATGAAATGTTGCAAATGCTTTTAGGAAAATAAAGTTTTCTAAAGGATGTGAAGCATTATTTCTATATTCTTTTTTTAAATAGTCTATAATATTTAGTCATGGAAGTTAAATTTTCAGAAATTTTTTTATCATTGTTTAGTAATTTTTATCACGTTTTAGTAATTTATTTCATCATTTAGTGGTTTTTATCATTGTTTAGTGATTTTAATCGTTATTTTCAATTTTGGAAGTAGATAACACACGTTTCCAAAAATTAATAAATTCTAATAGACAATTCATAACTAGATTTTCCTAATAATTAATTTTTCGTACTGTTAGTTACAATTGATCCTTTTTTTTTCGCCAAAGGGAGTGATGTTCACGCCAAGCGAGTAACCCTTTCCAAAGTTTCTTAACACATCTCAATTGATGTACGCGTGGTCAGACTACCAGACGACCGTCCTTTCATCCTCCATCCGCTCTTTTTCTTCTCCATCCTCATCCCCATCCTCCGCATCTCTTTTTCATCTCTTCCGAAATTCATAAGCTGAGGTTAATCCTATTTGCATATTAATGGTATTTAGTGAAAAGCAGGCCGCCGATGTGAAACATATCTCCTACATAATTGGGAGAGAATGCCCCCTTTCATTACTAATGCATGAGCCCTACCATTTTCACCTTATTTGAGTCCCCGGATGACCGGATGGTGTACGTTCGCGTCCGGACTGCTCTCCATCCTCCGCAAAAAAATGGGAGGGGCGAAATGATGGGGAAGAGAAGGAGAGAGAGAGAGAGAGAGAGAGAGATGGTCTGGAAATTTTTCTTTGATTCGCTTATGCTTATCATCATTTACATTCTTCATGGTTTTATGGCCACAGAAGGAGTGCTAAGAGTTTTTGTTTTTATCCCTCTTTTTTCCCTTTTACTGCTCTCAAAAAAGGGATTTTTTTGGCATGTGTGCTGCTTGCAGCTTTTGTTATTTTACAAGATAGATTATGTCCAGGAAAGCATAACTTATTGCTGAAAGAAGCTGTGTAGGGAAAAAAATACATCAAGGAAAAGGGCTTGGAGAGTTGAAATTAAGGCTGGAGGTTTTAAAAGGGCTCGAGTTTTGTAGAGTTTAAACAGATAGAATGACAGTTTACTGTTTAAATTTTAACACACAATGTTGTGAAGCAGAATTTATTTCAGTGTTGAAATATAGTTTTAAATGATAGTTCAGTAAAACTGTATTATAATTTAATGTAGTTCAGAACAATCCTTTTAAGTAAACATTAAATGTTGCTTAATAGAATGATTTTCACTCTATTATTAGAAATTTCTTTTATTTTGATAAATACAATAAAATACGTATAAAGAATGCAATAATTGTTTTTATATAACAGTCTTTATTTTGAAATTAATCTCCTAATATGAAATGGCGGCCAGATGGCCAATTGGCTAGCCCTCTTCCAATTAATACCACAGGCTTCAGGTTTGAATCCTGGCGGTGGCATGAGTGTCCATTAATGGTTCGGAATCCACTTTAAGCCGTAGGTTCCGGTCTTATATGACCGTAGAGCGTCACAGAGCCCAATCAGACTTCCCACTCAAATCATTCCCAAACTGTAAAGGGACAACTCAGCTCGCACAATAATGTGAAGTGGTGTGGTGTAGTAGTAGTAATAGTGGTACGGAATCGGGTTCAAATCCCGGCTTTGCCATGGATGTTTGTAGGGGTCCGAATCCACTTTAAACCGTAGGTTCCGATCTCCTATGACCGTAGAGCGTCACAGAGCCCAATCATACTCCTCGCCCAAATCATTCCCAAACTGTAAAAGGGCAACTCAGCTCTAGGCACAGTGATGTGGTGTGTCGTAGCATTAAAGATAGAGGTTCGGAATCTACATTAAGCTGTAGATCCCTGTCTAAATAGCCCAAAATGGGCAAAAAATGTCAGTAGAGCGACAAACCAAATCAATCCTAATATGAAATAGTTACTAAATTCTATATAATTATAATGGATAATGAATACAAACATTAATGAGTTTGTAATATTCTTGTATGTAATGTTAAAAATTAAACTAGTCAGTGCATTAAGTACTTTCTAGTGCATTAAAAAAAAAAAATCTGTGAAAGCATCAATTAATTAAATTTACAAAGTTATAGGCAAATTAATTAAAGACATTTACTTTTAATTTTAACGTTATTGTCAAAACTGAATGGGATGTGAGCCTTATAAAGAAAAGTAATTTAATTTAACATATGAAAAACATAACTTTTTCACGTTTATTTAACATATCAGTAAATAATTATTTATTGCGAATTGTCTAAAGAGAAAATTAACTCTCTTTTTCAATTCCTTTTATTAGCTCACACTCTCCCTATATATATCTTGTTCAAATTTTCAATCGTTCATAAAATACTTTTTATTCATCCACTCCAGTTGAAATAATTTTTTTTTTTCGAACTTGTAGGGGATGGCATTTGATGTTAATACAGTTTTTTCAAATATTAATTCGTTAATTAAATTTAATTACTTAATTTTAGTTTTTTTTTAGAATTAAGTTGCATATATCTACCAATAGATGGCTCCAAATAAACATAAAAAAAATGAATGAAAATTATTTATAAAGGACTTTCTGCAATGTAGTGAAAGAAAAGTAGGAATTGACTTAATTATTTTTTTATATTACATGTTTTATTATTTTTCAGTGTAATAACTTATGATAGAAAGCTAATTGAAAGTCACCAAGGCAATTGATATTTTGTGTGAGCTATAGCAGTGGCAATATGTAAGCTTTTAATTAATCCACTAATAATGATAAGCAATAGGTAAATTTTTAAAAAAAGTACATATTAATATGTACTAAAATTTCAAACAAAAAATAATAAAAGAATCATTAAAAATTAAAATAATTAAAATAAAGAAAGCAACGAATTTTTTAAGAAAAATCATTATTATTTAAATTAATATGAAAAATTATTATTAAATTTTTAAGAAATAACAATTATTAATTTGTAACAATTTGCTTTAATTGATTTTGATTATTTAAAAAATTAAAACATTTGCCTTTTTTTCAATTCCTTCTATTAGCTCACACTCTCCTATATATATATATCTTGTTCAAATTTTCAATCGTAAATAAAATACTTTTTTATTCATCCACTCAAGTTCAAATACATTTTTTTGAACTTGTAGTGGATGACACTGGACGTTAATAGTTTTTTCAAATATTAATTCAGTGATTAAATTTAATTAATTACTTTAAGTTTTTTTAGATTTAAGTTGCATGTATCTACCTATAGATGGCGCCTGTACTATATCGCAGAAAGCAATATAGATATCAAATATCAATTTTTCAAATCAAAATTTATAAAATATCAAAATTTCTGCAATATAGTATCAAAGTCTATATTGATACTATATTGCAGAAAGTCTTTTATAAATAATTTTCATTCATTTTTTTTAAAGTTTATCTAACTTAAAAAATGAAGAAAAATTATTGATAAAAGACTTTCTGTAATAGAGTGAAAAAAAGTAGGAATTGACTTAAAATTTTTTTTTTATATTATTTGTTTCAGTTTTAGACCAGGACCTACAGTTTAAAGTAGGTTCAGAACCACTAACACTCACTAGTCTGTGGTACCAAGGGACAGAGCACTAGCCAATTGGTCATCAGGCCGCAAGGAAACTAGGAGATGCAACTTCCACGGTTGTCTACTAGAAGATTAAGCATCTATATGAATTCAATGTTACAAAAAAAAAGTTCTATTGCAACCTATAAGACTCATCCGTCTGTAAGTAGCACTCTGTAGAGAGGATTATCTAACATTGAATGAAGAACTAGTAGTTTTAAGTTCCTTGATTGTGGATTGAGGATTAATCATAAGAAATTGCCATTTGAAACCTGCTTTAAAAGAAAAAAATGCGTGTCAATATCTAAAAAGCTTTGAAAATTTTGCTTCCATTTATGTGAATTAGAATTTTCTACCTTCACCCCAATGAAGTATAAGAAGAGAGGAAATCTTCAATGCATTGATGAGGAAGTGAGAGTTTGCCTTTCAAATATTTGCTCAAGCATTGAAGAAATCTTTAGGATACTCCAGGCTCATGTTTCTCATCAACACAAAAATAAATTTAATATGTAGTTAATTTCTTTTATTGTATAATATTTTTTACAATATTTGCCTTAATTATTACAACATACAGGGTGATTATTATTAAAGTTCTACTTTCAAAATGCTGCAAAAAAAAAAGAACCCCTCGTCACAATGAGTTCAAATTTGAATTAAAGATACTAGAAAATGGGGAAAACGGTACGGCATGAAAAAAAGTTCCAAAGTGCATTAATAGATGCGCTGTAAGAGGACTAAAGAAAAGGGAATTCGGCTGCCAGCGATATTTTGAATGGAAATAACAACGTATTTGGCATGAGTTGCACATGAAACCAACTGTAGTGGCCAATGTGCTTGATTGTTTTGGTTTTTGGACCGAAAAAATGACTTCCAAGTCATTCAACAGTTGTGACATTGTTAGTGGAAAGTCCATCCACCAAGGCAAGGTCATACCCAATTGGATGGGAAAAATCGGTGAAATTTTTTTTTTTTTGATGCCAAACTGTTTCTCAGTTCTTCAATTATCTTCAGTCAAATTTGAACTTATATTGTGACGAGCGGTTTTTTTATTACAGCATTTTGAAAGTGTGACTTTAATTACAATCATCCTGTATTTCTCAGAAGTTTGTTTGTTCTCAGATGTTTATTGAGACATAGTTCTCCTACAATTATTTGTAGGATTTTAAATGGTCTCCACTTCAAAAAGTTTGGGAACCACTGGTCTGAAGTGTGTGGTCCGACCCAATCATCTCTTTCATCATTTTCATCTTCATCGAAGGGAATCCGCGCATCGTTCTCCCCATCAATAACAATCCCCAGCACCAGGGAAGGAGGAAGGCAAAAAAAAAAAAAACCGGGGAGCGTGCTTTCAGATAAATTAGTAGTTGAGTGAAACCCTCTCCATTCTTATTTATGAATGGGAATCTGATGAGAACGGCCCTGAATGGATGACTAATGGAGTTTTGAAGGCGGACTTCCGGATGCTGTGATGGGTGGATCTTCTTAAAGGGCCCCGGGCGGAAGATGATTTATCGAGAACGCCAACCACCCTGCGATCAACAGGGGTGGACAAGAAAGAAATCTGTTCAAATTTCATCCACTTTAAAAGATATTAGAAACGACTTTATGCTACTTAATCGTTTCGAACCCTTTAGGTTACTTAATTTTGTACATAAAAATGGATACAGTAACATACTACGTCTTTATTCCATCCCATATTCTTGGAACTGATTATATCAAATGAATTTTTCCCATAAGAAATAATGAGTAAAAAATTCGTCAGTTTCCATAAAGAAAACTGCTATTCTTATTTCCATTATTTTATTTCCATACTATAAAGAATACTGCTTACAGAAAGAATATCCATGAAGAAATTAAATACTAGTAATAAAATATATAATTTCATTAAGGGTTAAATTATATACTAGTAATAAAATATATAAACACGAAAAGCCATTTTTCCTGTAAAAAATAAAGGGAAATGGAATTTTTCGTACGGAAATTTTTCCATAAAAAATATTGCTGTTATTTCGATATTATAAGGAATACTGTTTACAGAGAATACGATCCATGAAGAAAAATACAATTGTTATTTCCATATTATAAGGGTTATATGAAATACTTTAATCCTAAGATACATAAATGCAAAAATATTTTTTTCCCGTAAAAAATAAAAGGAAATGGATTAGTCCTTCCCACGCTGAAAATTATATTGTTATTTCCATAATAAAACGGTTGTATAAATTACTGTTTAATATTGAAAGACATAAATACAAACACAGATGAAAAACATACATAAATGAAAATTACCATATTTCAAATTTTTAGAAGGATTTTATAAAATATATTGCTTGAAATTAGTTTCCTCTGAATACTTTCAACATAGTTTCACCATATAACTTTTATGTTAACTTTTATTGGGATGCCTACGAAGATTAATTGAGACAAAATTTTTAAGACTAATAACAATGAGCGACCTACGGTAATTTTCATATATTTAGGAAATAAATATATTTAAGAATTAATCAAAAATGTTATTCTACCAAGGTCGATGCGGCCTGATGTTTATCCCGCTGAGTCTGTTAACTATATATGGTTTGAAACTTGACATGCAATAATGAATCGAAAGCTTCCAATTGTATACTGGGAAGAAGAATTTTGTGGATTTAACGTCCTTCTGTAGGGCTTGAGAAAGAGGGCATGATGGTTTTAACACTTTGATTCATTTTTAATGATTTTCATTCAAAACTGGGGACACACAATGTGGTTGCAATGTAGCAACCCTATTTCCCTTGGGGTGAACTTTTTAAAAAGCTGAATCTGTTACACGTCTGGATTTATAGAGAAAATTATCAAAGGCAAAGTATCTGCCATTCGAAAACTGAGAAACCATAAAGAGAGAATAAATTTATCAAAAAAAGTCATCAATATATTTTTATTTTTCAAGTATAAACTTATTTTCTCAATTCTAGAACAACATAGGAAACGAAATGTTTGTTAAGTACCTTAAAATACATGAATACTAAAACCAATTTTTCCCATCATAAATATCGGACAAAGGTCTGTTCATATGAAGAAAAATAATATTGTTATTTTCTCGTTATAAAGAATACTGTTTTTAGAAAATATGATCCATACAGAAAAATTCTATTCTTATTTCCATATTAAAACGGTTGTATAAAATACTTTAATACTAAAATACTGAAACCAGTATTTTCCATCATAAATACAAGTCTGTTCCCATGAAGAAAAATTACATTATTATTTTCACATTATATGGAATACTGTTTACAGAAAATACGATTCATACAGAAAAATGGAAAAAATACTACTACTACTACTACTACTACTACTAATAATAATAATAATAATATATACATATTTCATAGAAAAGTTAACCTACTTCTGTCTGATACAAGGATATAAATACAGTTCATAATTTACTCAAATTTTCAATTTTATCTTTAGTTCCTGCAATAACTGATTAGAATCACAGTTGCTATTTAAGATACGACAAATAAAAGAAATGGTTAATACTGAAAGGCATTATTTGTAATTTTGCTTTAAAAATTTGCATTTTCATCATGGCGCCCCCAAGTGTAAAAGTGCTCTTCCCTCGCCATCTCTAGATGACACCATCGAACACGAATCCAATATATTAACGCAAACTTATCTAGAAAATTGCCAATCGGGACCGTCGCCCCATCAGATGACAAATCCAGTCTTCAAAATCAGAAATCTCGAGTGCGATTTGAAAAAAAAATAATATATATACATTTATATATATATATATATAAATCAAAGTAAAGATGGAAAAGGATGTAGAGGGGGACAGAATCAGTTCCAGCAAGCCTGTTCACCAAACGAAATCTCTTCCAGAAAAATTACACCACCCCCAACATTTTTATTTCCCACCCTGCGTTTTTCCCATCAGTTTTTCCCCACCCCCTGCCATCTCTTAATACCTCCATATCGCACGACTCGCAGGTCCTGTAATAGGATTGAGTGCCAAAACGAGCCAAGTCCTGGGAAAAAAGGTAGAAGCAGGACCAGGGGGAGAATGTCGCCAAATAAAATTCTCATTGCTAGAGGAGGGTGGATGAAGGGGGAATCTGCGGTATCGTCTCACCCCAGGCCATCTTACCTCTAAGTCGTCAATCGTTTGCTAATAGAAATGGACAAGTGTGTGGCGCTAATAGGAATAGACGCGTTCGCAAATGGGTTTCAAGCCACACTGTTGTCGATTGTTCGTCAAAGCAGAGAGTTGGGGCATTGTTGCGGAGAAAATCCATCTTGTTTGGGCGAAGGGAATTTCGTTTTATTGTGTGCTAAAGCTCATTTCTCCTGGAAGATGTGTTGTACTGCACTGGGCAAATAGGCTTTCTGTTTGTATCTGAAGATAATCATGTTTTTTTGAAAATTATTTCAGTGCGGTTATTAACTATTTATATCTGGAGATAATCATGTTTTTCTGAAAATTATTTTAGTATGGTTATTAACTGCTTATATCTGAAGATAAACATGCTTTCCTTGACTATTTATAATCATGCTTTTCTTGAAAATTATTTTAGTATGATTAACTATCTAAAACTGAAGATAATGATGCTTTTCTTGAAAACTATTTTAGTATGGTTATTAACCGTTTATATCTGAAGATAGTCATGATTTTCTTTATTTATATCTGAAGATAATCATGCTTTTCTTGAAAATTATTTTACTGTGGTTATTAACTATTTATACCAGAAGGCAATCATGTTTTATTTGAAAATTATTTTAGTATGGTTATTAGCTATTTATATCTGAAGATAATCATGATTTTCTTTATTTATACCAGAAGACAATCTTGCTTTATTTGAAAATTATTTTAGTATGATTATTAGCCATTTATATCTGAAGATAATTATGATTTCTTTATTTATACCAGAAGACAATCATGCTTTATTTGAAAATTATTTTAGTGTGGTTATTAGCTATTTATATAAGATAATCATGATTTTCTTTATTTATATCTGAAAATAATCATGCTTTTCTTGAAAATTATTTTATTAACTAGTTATGCCTGAAAATAATCATGCTTTTCTTGAAAATTATCATATTAGCTGTTTATATAAGAAAATAATCATGCTTTTCTTGAAAATTATTTCAGTATGGTTATTAACTATTTATACCTGAAGATAATCTTTCATGGAAATTATTTTAGTATGGTTATATAGTTTCGAAATTAAGTAATAATTTTAAGAAAGCATGTAAATAACAAATATTTAAAAACATATTTTTCAAAATATATTAAATATATAAAATGGTTTATCACCCCAACAAATAAGCCTTAATTGCATTCTTTGTAATGACCAGATAGTATGACATTTCGAAGACATTCCAAGGAGATAATAATAGCAAAGTTCTTCGAGCAGAATTTTCGAATTTAGTGATCTTCAACCAAGTCCAAGTAGAGAAAAGAGAAAATTAAATTTAATAATTTTTCATTTCGTTTAATTGTTTTTATATTTATATATTTTAGTATAAAGCAATATTAAAATTATTTTATGCAAATCGTACATTATGTTAGTAAGAATAGGACATAGATTTGATTTCTTCAGATTACATTTTTTTTTTTACAATGAAGATCAACAAATGTTGAAGACGAAATTCTTCTTTTGTTTTTCAATAAGCTTTAACAATAACAGCATAACATTTTGAATCGTAAAATTATTGCTACATTCTAAATTTATTTCTCTAAGTACAATAATTTTTAAGAGCTTTATTGTGAAAAATAACAATTAGAATATAGCACATCATCTCACTTCAGAAAAAAAAAAAAAAAAAAAAAAAAAAAGAGAGAGAGAAGTTTTTCGAAATAAACGAAAACAATATTTTTTAACATACTAATTTCGAACACTATTTTCAAAAAACCGTACTTCAAGACTTTTAACTGCTTTTGCTCTTCCGTCTTTTTACGAAGGCACGAATTTGCGAAAATTTTTATTCCTTGCTGTTTCATTTAGATATTTTGAAATTATAAATTTCAGTGATGATAAAATAGATTTCTGTAGATAATTTGATAATAAAATTAGAAATGATTTCTTCTGAATGTGATTTTTATTACAGCGAAGATCCGAACCCCTCACAAACATCCATGCTACCTCCAGAATTCGAACCTGAAGCCTGTGGTACCAAAGGCCAGAGTGCTAGCTAATTGGCCATCCGGCTGCTAACAAACGTTGAAGTCGAAATTATTCTTTTATCTTCAATAAGCTTTAACAATAACAGTATAATATTTTGTAACGCAAAATTACTGCACTCTAAATTTATTTCTTCAAGTACAATAATTTTTAAGCACTTTATTGAAAAAAATAACAATTAGAATAAAACGTACCACCTCACTTCCAAATGCCAGTGCCTATTCTGGAGTTTATTTTAAGAGAACAGATTCGAGAAAACTATTTTGTCTTCTTTTGCTATCAACAACTCAAACAAAAAAGGAAAAAAAGAAAAAAAAATATCTTTGGGAATAAAAAAAACAATATTTTTCAGCATACTAATTTCGAACACTACTTTCGAAAAACGTTCCAAAGTTCGCTTCAAGACTTTCAACTGCTTTTGCTTTTCAGTCCTTATTACGAAGGCGCGAATTTGCGAAAATAGAGTTAAGACAAAAGCACAATTTTCTAATGTTCTATTACCAATGATGACGGTTCGGTCGGTTTTCAAAACGCCTTCAGCATTTCTCGTTTTCATATAAACATCCACCACACCCCCTTTCAGAACCCCCTTCCTTGTGTGGGAGGTAAAGAAGAGAATTGTATATTTAACCGAGTGGTGCCGAACGTTTTTCATTTAGCGCGAAACCAAACTGCAAAACGACTTATGAAAAGAGATTGAGGATTGGACAGAGAAAGTTCTTGGAACATGAAGGGGGGGATCAAAAACACCCCCCTCATAAATGAAGGGGTTGTTGTTTTTGATCGGGGAAAAAACAGAACTCGACAAACAAATACGAACAGAAAATTGAAATGGAAAAATTACCGAGGATTGTCATATTCAAATGCTTTCAAATAAAACGGGAAATAAAAAAAGTTTCGTTGTTGCTTTTTAGTTTTAGTTTCAAATGGAAAAAAGAGAGGTATTTATGAGTTTTGTGCACTTTACCAGTTAAATTGCATCGTAATTTTTATTAAAATGTTTTTTTTTTATTTAAAAAAATATAAAAAAAAAAAGGAATGAGTGCATGACATTTAAATTTAAATCAGAGTTGAGTTTTTTTTATTGCTACGGATTACCTTTAAAGTATGAAAGAAAAGTTTAAATCATTTTCTTTTCCAAATAAAATATTTTATTAAACAGCATAATTAATGTAGTGTTTCTAAAATGATTTATTAATTAAAATAATTTTATTAATTAAAAATATCTACAGCAATTAATTGGAAAAATGAATAGAAAATATCTATTCATTTTTCTAATTTCTTACATGTATAATATTAAATAGAAAAATTAATAGAAATATATATGATTTATATAGCAATTGTGTGAACTTATATTTAAATTTTTAATGAATTATATCATGAATTAAAATAATTAACAAAAATACATCGGATCGTTTTTAGAGTCAGAAATTAAAAATGTTTGGTTAACTTTTTCAGACAAAAAGTGAAAAGTAATTTAGTTTTTAAATTCTTTAAGACTAACACATAATCGTAAATTATGAGTTTACTGATGCATTTTGTGTAACATATTTATTCATCAAAACATGAAATATGTTATAGAGTGGAAGTTGTGTGAATTTAAGCAGAAGTTGACGGAAATAAACATAAAAATAAAGCGTTTCTGAAAAATTAATATCAAGAGACATCTGGTTATTAATTTTATTTAAATCTTTTCAATTAACTTTTTTAGTTACTATACATTATTAATATTGTTGAAGGAATTTTTTATAAAGTATATCAAAGTAACTTCAGCTGGGATAGCTTTTACCAGAAATAATTTTAATATAAAAAAGGATGTTGGATTAATAAATGATCCGTTATCTTGTATTTAGGAAACAATTGATTAATCTAAGTAGTATGATCTTTTATCCAAACTACCTTAATAGGGTGATCCGTTATCCAAACCACCTTAACAGTAGGATCCTTTATCCAAACTACTTTCGTAGTGTGATCCTTTATCTATATTAGTGATCTCCAAACTACGGCCCATGGACCAAAAGAAGGTCCGCGAGTACCATCAATCTAGCCCGCCCGCCATAGTTTATTTTGATTACATCGTAAAAGTTACAGTGTACAGTACTCTAGTTCTGCTGTTCGCTGCAAAAGACGCTGTTTACTTCAACTAACCAAGCATAAATGATGTTTTTTGGTAATACCGCCACTTATTAGAAGATGGTTCTGTGGTACTGTAGTGCAGGATGGCTTCTCCACCTCAATGACATCTTTGACAATTACCCATAAGTATCAATCGAAATCAAATCCCTGCGTCCTAGATACTATATCTCACTCACTAGCTAGTTCCGAAATTAGCTAGCTAGGTCTTGATCCTTGGAACTCAGTGGAGGAATCAGTGTGGCCATTGGCTAAAAAGTTTGGAGACCCTCTACTTTATAAATTGGAATTCAAGTTTATCAAATTTATGGTCCATACCGCAGAAACATAAGTATTAAAAAATTAATTACTGAAAAATTTTAATGTTTCATCAGCCAAATTAATCATTATTAATTAAATGATAAAAGCGTAAAACTTTTTAAAGATAATTTTTTTTCATTTACTATAAAACATTCTGGAAATGGTATCCTATATTCAATCTTCAGAATAAACAGCATCAAAAAAGTACCACAAGAAAAAAAAAAAAAAGGGAAGATGTATCGGATCTTAGAAAAAAAAAAGAGGCCATATTTCCTTTATGATGTTTTAATGTTTTATTATGAATAATAACTAAAAGAAGCATTTTTTCATTAATCTTGAGCGAAACATAAAAAAAAAAAAAAGACGCTTCTAATATGATGAAATGGAACAGTCGGAAGTGTTTATATTCCTTCAACTTTTGTACGACGAAAAGAAATTAATTTGTGGAAGACAATTTACCGAGCTGAAAAATTAAAAACGGCGAAAAGACCACAGAAAAAAAAATTATCAGGGCATAGGAAATTAATAAATCACTTTTTATGAACAGAGGTATAACTTGAAAATAATTATTTCAGTGGTTACACAAGCATTAAGTATTTTTTTTTTTTTTTTTTATCTTAGGAGGCATTGCAATGATAAAAAAAATCCGTTCATTTACCGCTGTCTTCTAAACGAATGCTTATTTTTACGTTAGAAATGCATCACTTAGTACGAACCAAACTAATCAGAAAACGTTTTTAATTATGCAAAGATTGAATAGGGATTTTTTTGTACTGCAATCCTTTTTTTCCCCATTGTTGAAAGGGGAGAAATGTATGATAATTATCAAAAGATCCCCATTTAATTTGAGGCAGAAAGATTCTTTGTTTTAGTGAAAGATCAGTAGCATACTTGGCTGTCTAATGAAGTTAGAGTCTTAATTAAAACTGGAATGCGAGCAAAAATACGCGGCAAAAGTTCTTTTTCTTGTTGATTGTCTTTAATGATTTACAGCTACATGCATTGGAAAACGGATTAGCCCTTTCCCGTTTGATGTTTTGCGTTCTATTTATTTAATTAGCCAGCTAAAAGGTTTTTGGCTTGAAGCTAGCTCCTTTCGCTGATAGGAAGCTGCATTTTTATGCTTGCAGGATTTTGATAAGGAATTTAGTTTTTCATGCACATGGATCAACTTCTATGTTTTTCACATGTACAGACGGTACTAAATATGGATGTTTCTTAATTTGAATCCTTTTAACGTTTGCTGCTAATTATGGTATTTGTAATTAATTTATAGGGAGTGCTTTTGTTGTATATCGCATACTCATGCTTAGTTTGTTTGTTGAAATATCTCTTATTCATCCTTAATATATGATTTTTAACATAAAACTAATGTAATTATTAATTTATAATCTTTTTATTATTTTCCCAGCACCAACTATTCAATATTTATGTTGCGGAAGTGTATCAAATTCTCAGCTATCATGGGATGAATATTACAGATCTTTCACAAGAACGGACATAGATTGCAACGCCTTCTGAAAAGATTTTCTGGAATAAACTTCCATATTTTTGCTGACATATTGGAGAAAATTCGGAAAACCTTCAAATAGAAAATACGACTGCGGATGGAAAATTCTTTGTCTCAATATCCATAGGGTCTACTCATTTTTCAAAGAAAAGACTGCAGTACAATTAAATTTTAGGAGTTGGATCGGTAATGTAGCATATATATAGTACATATCCAAGGGCCAATTATGACAAAATCAATAATAATTCAAATCCATTAATTCATTATATTTCAGTTTTATATGCTTAATTCAATAATATGTGTTATCTTAGTATAACAACTACACAATGCAAGCATAAATTGAAAAAAAAAAATGGTTTTAGTAGTTACAAATAAAAAAAAAAATTATATTCGAGCTATCACTCAGAGATTTCATAACATTCTGTCAGGCTTAAACTTTTAAGCAACACTTTTTAAATTTTTTTATCAACGTTAGTAATTCTACCAACTACCAAAGTACGGCAAAATGTTACCATTAGTATTGCAATAAATGATAGGATTTAGTAGTGTGCCCCATTTATAAGTAACAAATTCGGTTACTACATTAAGCAATATTAAACGTAGTTCTGCATTTCATTGTAACAGCCTCTTCTAACCGTTGTATTTCAATAATTTATAGCTAGCTTATAGCCCTCAGTTCTCTCAAATGAAAGAAATTTAATGGACTTCTTTTAATGATATGCTTATAATTTTATTCGCTGTGAGTCAAATGGTTACGAGCTTTCACAGCTAGTGAACGTATTTTTTAAAAATCTTTTTTTTTAAATACACTCATGTCCATAAATTAAGGATAATTCAGAATCACACAGAAATTGAACTCTAAAATAAAAATTTCACCTGTAGAATTATCACACACATCTTGAAGAAGAATATGCAAATCACAGGAAACCACCAGATGGCGCGGATAGTACGTCACAATGACGAGTGTTAGAGGGGGTATATAAGGAATGGTGGCAAAGAAGTAAAATTGTTCACAAGCGCTTTAAAAGCCTTTCAGTGCAATAACCGCATAGTTATGGCACAAAGGAAGCATTTGGTTGATTTTTACGTGGTAGAATTATCGGACTACTGGAATGTGGACGTACCCAGCTGGAAGTATCCGAGGAACTTGGAATCGCCCAGAATGTCATCTCCAGGCTTTGGCAACGATTCCAAGATGACGGTAATGTGAGTAGATGTTACAGCACAGGTCGCTCCCGAGTTACAACGCCGAATGAGGACCAGTATTTAGCAGTTACTGCCAAAAGAAACAGACGGAGCACAGCATCAGACCTGTCTCGTCAGCTCTCTTCAGCTACCGGTACGACAGTTTCAAGGCAGACCATGTACAGACGCTTAGGGCACATTGGTCTATATGCTCGTAGCCCTGTCAGATGTGTTCCACTTACCGCAACTCACTGTCGCCTGCGATTAACCTGGAGTAGAGAGCATGCATTGTGGACACCGCAACAGTGGTATGGTGTGATGTTTTCCGACGAGTCCAGGTTTAGTTTGCAGTCTGATTCTCGCCGGACATTCATATGGAGAGCGTCAGGTACCCGTTACCACCAAGAGAACACCATTGAACGACACCTTTACGGTGGTGCAAGATATGGCTCGTTTGGGGAGGAATTATTCTTGGTTCCAGAACTGACCTGCATGTTCAGAGTGTAACGATGACAGGCCACATCTATCGGGATGTCATTCTTGAACAACATGTACGTTTGTTTCAGGGCGCCATGGGGGCTGAATTTCTGTTTATGGATGACAACGCCCATCCTCACAGTGCAAGCATTGTAGACGAATGCCTTCAATTGGAGGATATCACCCGTATGGATTGGCCAGCGTATCCACCGGACTTGAATCCAATAGAGCGTGTGTGGGATATGCTTGGCCGACGAATTGCAGCCCGTCAACCGGAACTTCGGAGGGCATTGCTTGATGAGTGGTGTAATATTCCCCAAGATTAGATTGATAATTTGATACTCAGCCTGCCTAGGCGTTGTAAGGCCTGTATTCCATTGTCAGGAGACATACTCCATATTAACCATCATACTAACCATGTTATACTTTTTTTTTTGTAAATAGGTTCTTTTTTTTGAAATTTGCTCCAGGGAGTAAAAATCGCAATTTTTATTAATTATGTCAAACATATAGCATCTTTTTTTTGCTCTTTACCTTTTGTTTAATAAATAGACTTTACAAATAAGTCAAATTTGCTTTGCTTCTGTCTGTTTCTTTGCCTGAACTTCATTATCCTTAATTTATGGACATGAGTGTACATTGATGTCATTTGAAGATTGTAGATTGAAGTCTGCCTTTCGACTACAACTCGTACAACTCGTAGCAGTTTATGTGTGATTACACAAACACACATTATTTTGGGATATTATATTATATTTTGGGATATTATTTGGGATATAACTTTACATTTACTTTCCCTACGTTTACTTTACGTTCCTACGTTAATCCATGTATATAATATATTATATCATTATATATAATATGTTTTATCAGGCTTAACTAAAAAGGAGAAAATTTCTAAATTAAAAAGAAAAAAATTATATAATTTAAAAGCTGTTGCTTCATGTTGGACATTAGGGTTAGCAAAAATGCCACGATTTAATTTTAAAAGCCCTGGCAATTATTTGACTTTTATAACACTAGATCCTTGATATTTTTCTTATTTATGCTTCAATTTAGTGACTGATAGGCTGATATTCTGGTTTTTCTGAATTTGAATTTATTTCAAGCTATATTTTTGTAATATTTATATCCGTATTGAACAATATTTAATATTCTTAACAAATTAATTAATTTATGTTGCATTAATCTATATTTCTCCAGTAAAAGCACATGCATTGATTTAATATCACGTTGTTTCACAACCAATTTACAACTTCTCTAACAAGTGATATATTTACTTAATTTACTTTAAGCAGGAAATAATTTATTTTCTCAAAATATAATGATATAAAAAATAAGTTACCATCATTTATAGTATTACTTTTGAAATTTTCGTTGCACAAATAATCATTCGAAAATAAATTACAAATAACAAATTAGTTACATTTTTTTCGTAATTACTAAAAAAAATTAATATTTGTTCTATATTAACTTAATAATTTAGTTTAAAATTACTATGAAATTTTTTTTTTACATTGAGAAGAAAAAAATGTCTTTTCAGAGGCGGCTTAGCCTTCTTGTCACCAGAGGGCGCCCTCCCATATGGATCGCAAAAAGAAATATGGCGGCCCCTTTTTGTGTGTCATTAGGCCCTTTAAAAACGTCCTTTTGTTTTTTTGGCTGATAAATCGTCCGCAAAAACAAAAGGATTTCGCGCTGATCGCGTTTCCATTTCGAAACTAACTGATCTCTTCGATCATTAGCCCCTTTCAACCCTTGGTTCACGAACTTGCGGATGGGCTGCCTCACTTGGCTTCTTATCACCCATATTTTGTTTTTCAACAGTTCCTAATAAAATGAACTAAGTGTTTTTAACAGTCATTGAAAAGTAGGAAAAAAAAAATAAGCAATGAAAAAAATTTTGCTAATATGCATAAGAAATTTAAAAATCTGTTTATGGTCATTATTATTTTTTTTGATACATTTAAAAATTTTAGTTTTATAGGACCTTTTGACAATGTTGCAGACATTTTGATAATATAGCCAGAGTATATATATATATATATATTATCTCGATATGTATGATGTACATTATGTGTATAATAAGATATATATATATATGTATATAAATGCAAAGTATGTATAGAGATAAAAGACACTTTTCTAAAAATAAATTATAAGCCTATAAATACGATTTTTGCAAGATATCTTAATAATTTATCCTTAAGGTTTTTTTTATATGAAATTTACTAAAATAGGAAATTATAATTAAAGAAATTTACAACTTGTGCTCTAATATAATTCGGAATAATTTTTACTGTTAAAAAGTTAGTAATAAATTTAATTTTAATTCCTACAAAATCAATGTTTAAGAACTGGAGCGGATTGGATTTCCGAACCATGCGTAAATAGTATGAAACCAGGTTGAATTACTATTCTAGAAGCCCAATTTCAGTAAGTTGTCACACCAGAGATAGAGCACAAAATGTGGTACGATGTTTATAAATATTTCAGAAGAAAACAGCAACTTAGTTTATAATTACGCGCAATATGTTTATTTTTTTTAATTCTACTCGCGGTTGGCGCCATTTCTGTAGTCGGCGAAATTGGGGCCCTAAAATAACATTTTACTTAAAACTCCACAAGCGATGCTGAATTGAACGTGTCCGCGTTTATGCAACAGATGGTATGATAAAGTTATAATGGGGATTTAGGGAAGAGTTTCGAACCCACAAATGATCCATTTGCGGCGGTTCTTTCAAAATGAGCTGGTCCAATATGATACAATACAACAGGCTGCCCTAGTTCTCCCGCAGTCTGATGGCCAGTTGTCTAGCTCAGTGGACATAACTACTAGTTTTTTTCATTCAATATTACAGATTCTCTCCGCAGAATACCAACTAGCTAGCGTTCTGGCTTTTGTAATCAAAGGCTTCAGATTCGAATCCTGGTAGTGGTATGGATGTTTGTGAGTAATTCGGAATCCACGTTAAACTATAGGTTCCGGTCTAATGAGCCCAGAGTGGGCAAAAAAAATGACCGTAGAGCGACAAACCAAACCTCTAGTTCTCTCTGGGTGATGCTGAATTTGCTACGTCATTTGTTCTAGTGCTCAGGTCAATGTATCGAAAATTCGAAAACATCAAATCACAAATTAATATAAAATTAGTCTTATACATAATTTTCAACTCACCGAACACTTTAATAAAAGTAAAACTTTCAATACTAGAATAAAGTATATGGTTTATTAAAGTGTCCGTTTCAAATAGATAAATTTACACATATCAATTTGAAAGCATATTTATTTCATTGTTCTTTTAGAAACATGCGAATCTTCACAAAGAAACTAATGGTAGAGAAAACCGCCAACATTTTTACAGCAACCCTACTTGATTCGAGCGCAAAACAGGGATAAAATCTTCAAGTAAAATGAAATCCTATCTAATTATTATCTTTTAAAGGTGCTACGGAGGAAAAAAAAAGTCTCCATCATCATTTAAAATGGAAACTCAGTTTTTTTTTTTTTTTTACCTTCTTCCAACAGAATAAAAGTTCAAATTTAATTTTTTTTTTTTCCATTGGACTGCGCGACAGAATTTTTCATCAGTTATGATTTATGAAACCCGATTGCTTTTAATTATCGATAATGTTTGAAATATTGCTCTCCATTTAAAACTGAACGGGATAAGCGATAAATCTCGATTCGTTCACTCATTAAAAATTAAAAAAATTTTTTTTTCAAATATTCAGCTTTACAGGAAAAAATTACTTTTTAGTTGATTATAATTAACTGTCTAAAAAGTACTTGAAAATTTAGATCTGATTTATAAGGATAAAAAAAAACAATATGTATAAATTAAATTTTTCTGAATTTTAATTTCAATGTTTTAATAACTTTTTTAAATATTAAAAGTTTTACAGGGAAAAAAAGTTGATTATTAATTGTTAAAAAATTACTTGAAAATTTAGATTTTTTTTCTAATTAATTTTCTAAATTTCATGCTCTTTTTTTAATCACATTCGTCATAGATAACAGTGTGCATTTTTATTTTTTATTTTAATAAATAAGAATTTTTTTTTACACTGGGGACTTTGAATGTCATATATGTCACAAACAATCCACCTATATGAAGAAGACAACTAATGTATTCCACGAGAACTTTCAAAGATAACGACACCACATTTGCTTACCATGTGGGAGAAAATCCCAAACATTCCTACGAAACATTCTGACTGCCAATGCGAGAAATTTACACACGCACATTGTCTCTGAAAGAAACGATTGTGACGGATGCCATTACGAGATTCGAACCTGAGTCCTACTTCAAGTTATCTGAGTACGTCAACACTAATCTTTGATTCGGTTAAACATTTTCATATATTCCTTTAATTAAAAATTTCCCTAGAGGTTTTCTATCAGAAATTCTGTTTGGTGTCCAGTCTCAATTCACGTTCAACTTTTCTTAATTGACAGGTAGGAAATAATTTTACCATTTCACTCTTGCTACCATGCTCTTATTGGTTTATCAGGTTACTCTCTACTTATGTATTTACCACTTAGATAAATTTTAATAGGGTTCTATTAATTTTACAGTACGGGCGATTTGTCGACTTTCAATTTCTACATGACAGTATGGAATATTTTTCCGACATTGAATTTCAACTTTACAAGAAAGTGACATTATGAGCTATTGTCCAACTCGTGGCCTAGTGGCAATGTGTGCGGATAGCGAACAGGGGGTTCGAATCCGCTGTCGGACTTGTTGTAGTCGCTGCTTTCAGAAAGGATGAGATTCAATACCGATTGTAACAATAAATATAAAACTGTCTCACATCTATAGTCAGGCTGTCTGTCGACTTTTCATTTCCACTTCACAGAATATTAACAGTAATGGCTATTTGCCGACTGCAATTTCAACTCGACATGATGCAACATAGAATGATAACGAAATAACAGTAATTACCAAGCAAAATTATTAGGAAGTTTACAATAACTCGAAAACCGTCTCACATATTTCTCTGTAGAATTTTTATTTCTTTACATATACATTATTATAATAAGTCCTATTCAAAGAAATTATTCTTCGTATGTTCCTGACAAGAAAAACAACAACATTTAGCATAAAGTGCCATTTGATCAATGTTAAAAATAAATTTGTGCATGATAAAATAATAGAAAATGTAAATTTGTTGAAAGGAGTTATATGTATAAAATGTAAAACAGTTAACATTTGTGCAAATTTGAAAATTGTGTGCCCGAGTTTACATTCGACTGAAAACTAGATATCAGTTCTCTCCCTGGAGCTCTAATCGTATTGTTAATTTTATCCATAACTTTCACTCTCTTGCCCGTTCCCCCATCGTGAAGAAAGTAAAGAAAATAAAAGAAAAATATGAGCTATTTGCCGACTTTGCAATTTTTTGCTCAGGATGGGCAATTTTGATGACCGAGGACAATTTTGGCTCAAGATGAACAATTTGACACAATAGAACATGAAATTGAATTCGACACAACATGAAATTGACGTAATGCAACATAAATCATCCGTAATTAACAAGCAAAATTATTAGAAAGTTTACAATAATTCGAAAATTGGCTCATACATTTTTAATAGAATGTTTCTTTCTTATATATATATATATATATATATATGATTAATAATATTTAAATTCAAATAAATTATTCTTCGTATGCTCCTAACAAAAAAAAAAAAAGCACTTAGCATACACGGCAATTTAATGAATGTTAAGAATGTATTTGTGCTTGATAGAATAATAGAAAATGTAAATTTGTTGAAAGCAGTTATAATGTACAAAAATGTAGAATGGTTAGCAAGCATTGCAACATTTGTGTAGACTTGCGAGTTGGGTTTGAGAGTTTACATTCGAAAACTAGACAACACTTCCTCCTTGGAGCCCTATTCGAATTGTTAATTTTATCCATAACTTTCTCTCCCTTGTCCATTTCCCCAACCCCTGATCGTTGGACGGGGGGGCTTTAATGTCCAGCCTGACCACTTGACCTCCTCTCGATGGTCATTCGACCGTCTGTTATTGCTCTAATAACCATCCGGCGGAGTCTCGGGCATGGAAGGAAGGGGGGGCTTCCCGAAAACCAGGTGCTCTCGAGGCTCAGCTGATGGCTTTCCACCCCGAGATCTGTTGCCACCGAATGCGACCCAAACTCTTCCTTCCAGAATCGTTTGCTTCTCTGCATGACGCAGCTGTGCATCTTCGGGCACTGGTCCGGAAAATGAGAACCCAAACAAGCGTTACTAGCCGATTTTCCTTCTCTCTCTCGCATCGCCCGCGGGAGGCTCAAGATGAGAGGGATTGTCAGAGGGGAGGAAGATGGAGAGGGTGCCGATGCGGAGGAATTTAAAGGTTAATTGTTCGTTCACAAGCCGACGGTTCGTTGATTATTCGGTCTCGGTGTGAGCTTAGGTTAAGGGGCTTTGTAGCGGAGAGATTGCTTAAATACCAGGGAGATGGGGGGAGGGATGAGTGTGCCTGCAGAAATTAGCTCATTTTGCCCGCTCATAATGGGCAATGAGCACTGAGCAAATGAGGAGAGAGGTAACGGAATGAGATCTGGTTCTGTTAATAGAGAACGGAAGCATACGGAGAAAAAAAAAAATAGCTTTTTTCAGTAGTTATTGAATTTTACAAACGTAATTGAATAAGGAGATATCTTTCAAATTTAATAACATTATGGAGTAGGTTGGCGGAATTTATTTTATTGAAATAAAAGAAATACAGATCTGTAAAAGCATTTATTGTTTCTTATACATATATATATTAAAGAGCATGACAGCGCGAACAAGACCTTGCAAATAAAAGCCACAACAGTATTCGTGAATCGAATTGTATAACAAAACCAACTCAATTTCGTAATACAGTAACCCTAGAGTGCCTCTAAAAAAAGTGCATTAACGAAAATGAAAATTATTATACAATATATATATATATATATGAAAACAAAATGTATATGCTATATTGAAACAAAAATTAATTATTATAAAATGCTTATAAGTTTTTTCTTCATTTTCTATAAGTGAACAAAATAAATGATTAAAAGAATAAGGAAATATTTGAACTAATTTGTATGATTATTTTAGCTTGTATGAGTATTCAAGTAAAAATAAAATTGTGAATAAAATATAATTGTTAACGAAGATTTAAAAGTTATTTTGAACTAGTATATTTTTCAAAATATACTAATTCAAAATAACTTTTAAATCTTCACAAAATAAAAATAATAATAATAAAAAAAAAACCCGAAAATTTAATAAAAATGTTTTATACTCAATAATGTTTTATACCAATTGTAACCAATTGGAAATTCATGCATAAAAAATATAAACAAAGTTGTATTCGTTCATATTTTTTAAAAATGGTAACAAAGTTTTGTCAAAATTGAGAGAAAGTAACTTTTCCAAAAACCAGATGTCAAGATATTAAAGGGTATTTTTGTACAGTGAATTGTGTAAAGTTCACAATGTTTTAGCCCAATACCAGAAAAATACCTAGCTGCTAATAGAATTTAAAAAATGGTGAACTTCACATATTGTGGTAAATTTTTTGACAAAGAATTTAGGGAAGTAAAACTTAACCGAACTCACAAGTTGAAAATTAATGCAAACAATCCGAAGAAAAAAACTATATTTTAAAGCAATTGAATAAATAATAGTTAATATTTAGTTACAAAACAATTAACGAAAAAAAAATGTACTGATAGTTTTAGAAATCGAAGACATATTCAGAAGCATTAAAGTATGACATGAAAACAAATATTATTCGTACAAAATGTGTTAAAAAGAAGAAACCCGAATTGCCGAAAATTTGTTATGGAAAATTTCGTACAGAATTGCTGAAAAGCTGTTACTATTACTAAAACTAGATTTTCAAAAAAGGAAATTAACTACAAAAGAATTTAAAGAGGTAAAAATGGTAAAAGTTGTAAATTACACACGCGCGGGATGGAATAGAAAGAATGATTAACTTTAAATTAAATAATAAGACATTAAAGGGTACTTAGTTAAAAGTTCAATTACCTTTTAACATCTTAAATAACTAAATAATTCTTTCTTACAAATATATTATTATGTCGATATAAAGTTATCTAAAAACATAAAATAGAAATGAATTGCGATTAATAAAGAACACATAAGTGCATACAGTTTACTCAGAAAATTATAAAAATTTTAATATTGTAATATTGATTTTTAAGTAACATTGAATTTATTTTATTAAATAAATAATTTTTTTTTGTTGAAGTAATTCAAAGTAATCCGAAGTTCTGATAGATAAAATTTATGAATGTTTCTTAGAAAATATTTTAATATGAACGAATAGTATTTTAATTATATCTGATTTAATCAAAAACTGTACAACTGCATTGCTATTTAAAATTCTTGCAACATTATCTAAATGATACCAATATTAAACTTTCAACCTGCTATGGTAGCGAGTTTAACATTTTGCATTTAGATTTTGTTATTAATTAAATTATTTTTATGTTTTCTTCTAAATTGTTTGGTGAGAAATTAATTATTTTTTTTTTACCAAATATTATAACCAAATTTCTAAATCAAAATACTCTGCTTTACTGGCTGAATAAGAACATTAAGTCAAATATATATTTCCAATGGCACTATTTATGTTCATGGCATGTTTCATTCTTAAAAAGTGCTTTCTTAAAATTGATTAAATTTTTCTAATAAATTAGCTGACTGGATGTATCCATATCAATGAAGGACAGAGATTATCTATTGCATGAAATATTAAAATTTATCATGTTACAATTTAGAAACATTAAACACGTGCTAAACATTAAACATGTTAAAACACATGTTAAAATTTAAAAATATACTTTCAAGTTTTTTATGACTATTATAACATTTATTAATATTAGACCCAGTAGTTTTCATAAAACACAAAAATGTAATTAATTTGTCATAATATTTTAATAAATGCTCCAAATTTATTCCAAAATAAATTTGGAATAATACTATTCCAAATGCTAATTCCCTACAATTAAAATTAATTATAACTGTACTTATTATTTAAATCATACTATTGTACTTAACTATACAGTTCTTGTTAATTAATATTGGACCTACTAGTTTTCATAAAACATAAAAATGTAATTAATTTATGTCATAATATTTTAATAAATGTGTCAGATTTATACCAAAATAAATTTGGAATAATATTAAAGAATATTATTCCAAATGATATTTCCTTACAATAAAAATTAATTAGAACTGTACTTATTATTTAAATAATAATTTTATATTTAACTGTGCAGTTCTTGTTACTTCAATATATTTTGTTAAAAACATTATTGTCCTTTGAGTATAAAAGACACGAAAATAAATTCATTTTTCTCTGTTTTGGAAAAATTATCTGTAACTTTTTTCAAAAGTGATGAAGAAAAATGGTGTGCATTTGTTTTGGGGATATAAGGTATTTTTATTATTTAAAAAAAAAAAAAAATTACTCAACCAACAATTCAAATACAGTTATTTGAATTATTAATTAGAATAAATAAATTTCCTTTTTTTCTTTTTATTTAAAACATTTTCTATAATTTAATTGGAAAAAAAAATTTCCAATTCTCTAATTACATAAATCACCTTGACCTCGAGTAAATTTATTGAATGGAAAGTTCGAGATGCAATTGAATAAACAGTTTTCAGATAAAGCAACGCATGATTTCGACCTGATGCAATTATTTTCTGATGTTACCAAACTAATGCATGTCATCACTTGCAGCTTAAGAAGATATCGTGCAAGATTCTTTTAATACCTAAAGTGTTTTCTTCGGTGCATGCACATAACGTTTTTATCACTGACATGAAACTCTATCATTGATAAATTTTAAGAATAGTGATTTATTTCGATTATTCAACTAACATACAGTTAAGATTTATAGTTCTCATTGTTATTTAACTTCTAAATTAAATTCCCAATTCGGATATTAAATGTGACAAATCTGAAATCGCATAAATTTTTTTTTTACAATTGTCTTCTGTTTTATTTACTTAGCTTCCAATATTAATGCGCATCTAATAATTGTTTTATTTTCCATTATATTGAATATTTTTTTAAAACATAAAAATTATTGCTATTACTACTATTAAGTGAAAAATCTACAACGTATTTTTTAAAACTGAGCTTATTATTTAACTCTTAAATTAAAAGTTTAATTCCTAAATTAAAGTGCAATTCGGATGTATTAAATATGACAAATCTGAAATCTCATTTATTTTTTACAAATATATTTCTATTTTATTTACATAGCTTTCAATATTAATTGGCATCTAATAATAGTTTTAATTTCCGTTATATTGTATTGAATAAAATATAAAATTCATAATCATAAAAGATTACTTGATTGTTCACTACTTAAGTCGCAAAATTAGGAAAAAATATTATAAAAATATTAAACGAAAATTCTAGAGTATTTCTTAAAAATGTGTAAAATTAAAAGAATTTTGTGTGTTTCACTTTAATTTTAATCATTGTAAAATACATAATATTAAGAGAATAAAACATAGTTTTTATATTATAAATTTTGGAAAAATTGCAAAATATCAAAACCGATTTTTTTTTTTTTTCAGAATGCTAGAATATCCTATAAAATTTAGAATTTTCATTGTTATTTAACTCCTAATGTGACAAATCTGAAATTATATTATTCTAATTCGTGAACTTATATTAATTATATTCTATATATATTATTTATGTTTTATTTACATAGCTTTCATTATTAATTGGCATTTAATAACAATTTTAATATCCATTATATTGAGTATTTTTTAAAATATAAAAATTTATAATTGTAAAAGATTAATTAACTGCCCATTCTTTAAGATGCAAAATTAGGGAAAAATTATTTTAAAACTATTGAATGTAACATCTATAGCGTATTTCTTAAAAATGAATAAAATTAAAGAATTTTACTTTTTTTCCCTTTTAATTTTAATTATTGTAAAATGCTTAATATTAAGTGAATTGAAAGATAATTTTTACATCATTATGAATTTTGGAAAAATTGCAAAATATCTAAACTGAGTTTTTCTAAAATGCTAATGAATCCTATTTAAATTATTTTCTTTTAATTTTAATTTTTATAGATATAAATTATTGATAGTCTATGCATTATTTGAGTTTAAAATATCAAAATTATGTTTAACAAATTACTCTTCAACTAGCAATCTACTCTTCAATTCATTCGTTTCATCAAGAAATAATGGAATTTTTCATGTTGATAGTGATAAAGTATATGTTATGCAAAAGTGTAAAATTTCAATATGATAAAAAAATTACATATAACAACGAAAGTATTAAGGAAATAAACTTAACTTATCCTGATGCACGTAGAATTGGAATATTTTTGACAAATTTATGATCGTTTTTATTGTGTTAATATCCTTAATGTTGCCTATTTAATCTGTTCTCCATTTTCTTTTATAATTATTTATTAACAGCCTTTTTTTGCACAAAAATACCCCAATTTAAGCTACCGGCGAATTTGAAGTTACGCAATTTACGTTTAGATGAATTTGATTTACGTGAATTTGAAATTATGTTTATTGTTTGACAACACAGAATGCTTCTCTTGCTGATACGCATTAGATGCTTTTCATGTGAACACTACGTACACGATTCTATGATTGGCAAAGATTAAGATTATTATTATTTATTTATTTTAATTTTTATTTATATAGTTGATATTCTATACATTATTTCAATTTAAATATCAAAATTATTTTTAGTACATTACTCTTCAAGAATGCAGTATTTCAGTTAAAGTATTTCTGCAAAGGCTTAAAATTTCACTTTGATAAAAGAAAAAAATTACACGCTGACAAAGCAAGTAATCAGGAAAGCAATTTGACGTATCTTGATGCACATAGAATTGACATATTGGCAGAATTTTACTTTTTTCCCTTTAATTTTAATCATTATGAAATGCATAATATTAAATGTTTACAAAGATAATATTTACATTATAAATTTTGGGAAAATTGCAAAATATCTAAGCCGAGTTTTTCTAAAATGCTAATGTGTCCTATTTATAATATAGTATTTTTATTTTTATTTATATAGAAATAAAAGATTGATATTCTATATATTATTTGAGTTTAAGGCATTAAAAATTATTTTTAGTAACTTACTATCCTTTTAAGAATGCAGCTGAGAGTGTATACATTTTTGCAATTTCATCAAGAAATAATGGAAATTTTCGTGTTAAGGGTGCTACAGTATTTTCTGCAAAGACTTAAAATTTCAATCTGTTGAAAGAAAAAAAATTATCCTCTAACAACGCAAGTCATAAAATGCATAATACTAAATGTATACAAAGTTAATTTTTACATTATAAATTTTTGAAAAATTGCAAAATATCTGAGCCGAGTTATTCTAAAATGATAATGTATTCTATTTATATTATCTTTATTTTAATTTTTATTCATATAGAAATAAATTATTGATATTCTATATATTATTTGAGTTAAAAGTATCAAAATTATTTTTCAAGAATTCAGTTGAGAGTATATATTCAGCCGTTTCATTAAGAAATAATGGAATTTTTCATGTTAATAGTGCTAAAGTATTTTCTGCAAAGGCTTAAAATTTGAATCTGATAAAAGAACAAAATTGCACTCTAACAACACAAGTCGTCAGGAAATAAACTTGACTTATCCTGATACCCATAGAATTGATATATTTTTGACAAATTTATGACCTTTTCTTATTGTGCTATTATCCTTCATATTGCCTATTTAATTTGTTCTCCATTTTCTTTTATAATTATTTGCAACTTTTGTTGCACAAAAATACCCCAGTTTAAGCTACCGGCGAATTTGAAGTTATGCAGTTTACGTATAGATGAATTTGATTTAAGTGAATTTGAAATTATGTTTCTGTTTTGGCATCACAGCTTCTCTTGCTGTGATATGTATTAGATGCTTTTCATGTGAACTCTGTGTACACAAGTGCTATTCTATGATCGACCAAGGTTAAGATTATTATTATAGTTTTTTTGTTTTAATTTTTATTCATATGGAAATAAATTATTGATATTCTATACATTATTTGAGTTAAAAAGTATCAAAATTATTTTTAGTAAATGACTCATCAAGATGGCAGCTGCGAATGTATACATACATCCTTTTCATCAAGAAATAATGGAATTTTTCATGTTAAATGTGTTATTCAAGTATTTTCTGAAAAGGCTTAAAATTTCAATTTGATCAAAGAAAAAAATTTACATACTGACAACGCAATCAAACTTGACTTGTCTTGATACTCATCGAATTGACTAATTTTCGACCAATTTATGATCTTTTTTACTGTATTACTATAATTCCTAATACCAATTGCTATTTTTTGCTTTCTTCTAATTATTTATAAACCATCTTTGTTGCAAAAAAAACCCCAATTTAGGCTACTCGCAAATTTGAAATTTTTCAGTTTTCGTTTAGATTAATTTGATTTACTCGCATTTGAAGTTGTGTTTTTCATTTGGCCACTGAGTTCTTCTCTTGCTGTGTGTTAGATGGTTTTCATGTGAACTCTGCGAACACGATTGTGATTCTATGATCTAGACAAAAGTTAAGATTATTTTGTTGTATTTTTCTAAACTTTTAAGAAATTTACGTTTTTATACGAAGTAAGTATGATTATCCTGCACCTAATAAAAAAAGAAAAACAATATCTTTAGAAGTAAACTTGGTATTTTTAAGTATTTGAGAACTGAACGGAAATGTTCTCAAATACCTGAAAATTGAAAGTGAAATAAAACTGAAAAATGCAAAATATTTTTGAAAAATGCAAAATGTTTTTGAAAAATGTAAATTGCAATTGATAAAAAGTTCGAGCTTAAGTTTGGCATTAAGAGCAATTATAAAAAAAAGGAAAGAATTCAATTGAAATGAAATCGAAAAATGCAAATTGTAATTGAAATGGAAAAGTGCAAAATGTTATTGAAAAATGCAAGTTGTAGTTGAAAAATTCGAATTGCAATTGAAATGAAATTGAAAAAAATGCAAAGTACAATTGAAATAAAATTGAAAATTGTTAAGGAAAAGAATTTACCTCAAAATATTTGTGAAATATTTTATAATGTTCAAAATTCAGTTGGAAATTATAGAAGGTGAACTGCATAACATTTTCTTCTAAACTAGTGTCTTTGTTAGTCTTTGGTCACAATTGATATGCAAAGTTGCACCCATACTAACACGATTTCAACTTAAGCAATTTTCATCCGACTTACCAATTGCTTAACTTCGTGGTAAGATTGCTGTAATTGAATCAATTTTGAACAACATAAGCGTGATAAATGGTTTACAATAGTTTCACAATGTTATTTATTGTATATATATTTTCGTGATTTTCTTAAAACTCTCACACCTTATAAAGGAAAATATCTTCATTTTCATTAATTGGCGCAGCATAAAATCTTTCTGTCATGTAAATAGAATGTATAACAATCTAAATAATTAATGAAATGAACAGTAATATAATAAATAATAATATTATAATAAACCTACTATGAAAAATAGGCAGTTCGTTTTATAAAATAGCAAAAAAGAAATTTTTAAAAACTACACTATTTTTATAAATTTTAGTAGCATAAATTTAAGCTTCCTTAGAATATTTTTTTTTTTTTTTTAAGTAAATGAAATTATAATTATGTAAATAGTTCTACAAAGACATTTTCTATCGAATAATCAACTGGTGATGTTTTGAAACTAGAATTTATCTATTAAATAATTTATTGCTCTTTAAATTCGAAGCAAAAAATTTAATTTTGTATAAAAATTTATAATAGACAAATGTACCATTAAAACTAACAATCACCTTATCAATTGCTGTTAAAACTAACAATCACCTTATTAATTGCCGTTAAAACTAACCATCACCGTATCAATCGACGTTAATATTAATAATAGCCTTATCAATCATCATTAAAACTAACAATAATCTCATCAATCGCTATTAAAATTAACAATCACAATATCCATCGACATTAATATTAATAGTAACCTTATCAATCACCATAAAAACTAACAATCCCTTATCAATCACCATAAAAACTAACAATCCCTTATCAATCAGAATCACCTCAAAACATGAACACATCACAATCTATTCATGTAATGAATCTAATAAACAATCAATAATTACTAATAAGAATCATAATGAATTATAAATTTATTAAATCAATTCCTTCAAAAATTGATTCATAATCTAATTAACTTACGAAGAAAATAAGTAGTTAGTGCATACATTTAAATGAATATTTATGCTAAGAATCAATATTAAAATATAACTTTATTTGTTCTCAAAATTAAACTTTCTATTTGCTTTCTTGTTTTTGCATTTTGTTTTCAGTATATATACTGCGTTTCTCTTGTATAATATATCTCTGTTTATTCTTATTAAGATTTTTTTACTATTGCAAATAAGTTATTTTATTAAGACTATCTTTTTTTTCAAAGATTTTCTTTTCGTTAATACCAATAAAAATGTAGGACCTCAAAATAAAATGAAATAAAATTATTCAGCATTGAAAGTATTATTGAAATTATTAATATTCTTGATATGCCTTCGTCAAAAAAAAAACTTTATATTTATTTCTTTTTCTATAGAGAAAAATAAATTATTTTTTATAAAAAATTCAAAAATTGTTATTATAATTATTGAAAACTAACTATTTTAAATATTCATTTCATTTAATAAACATAGCATTTTTGGATATTAAGAATGTATATTCATAAACTTTGCTTAGAAAACATATTATTCATTAGACAATTAATTTATCAAGTGATATCGTTACACTTTAGGAAATATAATAGTATTATTTATAAGATATATTTATTTAAAAATATTTTTTGGCTTAAATCTTTTTTTGGCAAAAATATTTATTTACAAATTAATTTACAATTTGCTACTAAAAACATATAAAGTGTTGATTTATATTTCGGTTTTTAAAAATTAAGGAAACTTGACTTAATACTAAATTATTTTATAGTTATTTAGTAAGTAACAATACAATTATTAAAAAAAAAAGCGAAATAAGGTTAAACTTGTATATCTTTAGGAAATTATAAAAAAGAGAAAAGAGGGTATGAAAAATTAAAGAAGCAATCCAGAAACAACATAAAAAATATTTAAACGTTATAATTTATCATTAATAAAATTTTATAGTATCTATAATTTAATTGATTTAGTAGCATTTAAACTAAGTAATAATTTAAAACCCCAATTGGTAAAATAATAAACCTATTTTATTTTAATATTTATTCTCATTTTAATATTTATTTATTCTTATTTTAAATCAATTAATTTCTTTAATATGAATTATAGTAAATCATCATTGAAATTACATTTCATAATATTTTTTATTGTTAAATATTTCATAATATAATTTTGAAAACGGAAATTTTAATTCCGGGAATAATACAGTTTTTCTAAGAAAAGCAAGGTTTTTTATTTATTTTTACTTGATGGAAAGTTGTTTGTTAAATACTATATACTCCAGCGTAAGTCACAGTTAACTATAATTAATAATTGAATAAATAATAGATCTTTAAATAAATAAAATTCCTTATATTAATGAAAGTTTTAAATAAATAAAAATCTCACTCCTTTTTGCGTTTCTGATTATTTACTTGAACAATATTTTACTCACATTATTTTCAAAAAAAAACATGCGTGTATTTCCATTTTTATACAAAAAATAATCAGATGAATTTGATAATTTAGACTCACTTTTACAACGAAGACAATATAATTACAATAAAGTTACTATTATGCATATTATACTATATTATTACTATATTATTTTTTCAGATGGATTATAATAATTTAGATTCTAACTTTTACTAACTTCCACTGCAAAAGAGAGATTCATATTCGATCCAAAACAATTATGATTTAAAAAAAGAAATGGTGAATAAAACGTTAGGAATAAGAACAAAGCAATTGGAATGAAGAATTGTTTTGATAATACTCTGTAAAAGAAATTATACCGTTTATTTAATTGACTCAGATTAATTGTTAAAAAATAGTTTATTTTGTTCACTTATTATATGTTAATCCTGCTGTGTTTTCCTACATTACAACAAAAGACGACATTGCATGTAGGGAAGAGGCACGATACTTCTCTATTTGCTTGAAAAAAGAATAATCCTTTTAGATTTCGTATTTTTCAAAGAGTATTTTTCTTATTCTTATTGAATAATAAGAATAAAGTATTATTGACTATTTGAATAATAAGTAATAAATGAATAATTTAATCGGGAGAATAATTGAGTATTTTTATACCTATTATTATTTTTTACATTGAACAAAATACTAACTAATAGTAGAACAATTAAAGTTTGATGGTAACGATGGCTGTATAATATTTGCATTTGGTGGATGGGGAATGTGATGCATTAAGTTGATATCTCGATGGCAGATACAAATATATAGATCGCTGATTATTTGCATAAATTTCAAAGATACCAAAATAATAATATATACCTATTATTATTTTACTTTGAACAAAATATTAACAAATAGTAGAACAATTAAACTTAAATTTTGATGGTAATGATGGCTGTATAACATTTACATATGATGGATGGGGAATTGGATGCATTAAGTTGATATCTCGATGGCTGATACAAATATATAAGATGGTTGATTATTTTCATAAATTTGAAAGATACCAAAATAATAATAGATACTTGTTATTATTATTTTTTTTACTTTGAACAAAAATATTAACTAGTAATGTAACAATTAAACATAAAGTTTTATGGTAATGATGGCTGTATAATATTTGTATTTGATGGATGGGGAATTGGATACGTTAAGTTGATATGGATGAAACAGATATATAGGTCGCAGGTTATTTGTATAAATTTGAAAAGATACCAAAATAATAATCGATACTTATAAATATTTTGCTTTGAATAAAATATTAACTAATAACTAATATAATAACGAACAAAATATTAACTAATAACTAATATAATAACGAACAAAAAATTAACTAATAAAATATTAACTAACTTGAACAAATAATTAACTAATAAAATATTAACTAACTTGAACAAATAATTAACTAATAAAATATAATATATTTAATAATAACCAAAATATTAACCAAACTTTAATTTTAATAATAAAAAAAAATTAAATTTAAAGTTTGATGGCAATGATACTTGTATAATATTTACATTTGATGGGTGAGGAATTAGATGCATTAAGTTGATCTCGATAGCTGATACAAATATATAGATCTCTGCTTATTTGTATAAATTTGAAAAGGTACCAAAAAAAAAATGTTGTAAATTTAGGCCTGCATTTGAAAAAAAGAGAGGAGACTCACCTTCTATTCTAGTACAGCGTTGACATCTGTCGGGCGAAAACGCAAAGGGGGGAACACGTGCTCAGCTCCAGTGCCAGAGTGTCCCATCGGAGCGGAGTGGGACCTGGTGGTTGTTTTCGCGGCCGGGCTTCGAGTGCTCTGCCGGAAAGAGCCAACTCCAGGCGGTGGAGCGCCCCGGATCTGCTCTCCCATTGGTCCGTAAGTTTGATCCTCCTCGGCAAATGGTTCGAGGAGCGTGATGAATGAGGAGGGCCACCCATTGAAATGCCCGCTAAATTGCTCGAAAAAGAGGTGGAGATGCGGGACTTTTAGAGAACGGGCTTTTCTGTTCTGCTCGCCCGACTCACAAGACGATGATTGGCAGGTGAGACTCTTGAAAGGGGTGGGGGTGACAGAGATGGGAAGGAATTCGTCTCATGTAGATGCCCATGAAAATTCAGATGAAGTCATTCTTCAAGATAAATATCTATCTATCTATTTGTTCCTACTTCTCTGCATATATATATATAAGAACAAAACTTATCAATAGAAAAATAAGGAGAATCGGAAAGGTACGAGCTAGAAATTCGGCCATTTTGCACAATAAAAGCCACAGCAATATTCGCTACATAACTTTTATACGATTCATAAAAACACAATCAGATTGTATAGCAAAACCATCACAACATTGGCAAGTGAATCCTGCAGTGCCTCATATTTAGACTCCTCAAAAAAAAAAAAAAAAAAAAAAAAAAAAAAAAAAAAAAAAAAAACCTAAGTTGAAATACAACGATCTATAGCAACGAGATTAAAAATCATTAGACAAGCACATATTTCGAAAAGGTGAATGACTTGAACTGCATTGGCAGATGAAAAAATAATACAAATGTTTATGTAAAATATAGAATGACAGCATAAAACAACAAAATGATTTAATGCTACAACGAATAAATAAAATCCAAAAGAAAGACTTATAAAGGCCAATCCTTTATTCTATTTATCTATCTATATCTATATACCCCCACACATTAATGTACTCTTTATAGTTAATCTCCTTCCACACACGTACAAACATGTACGTGGCCGAATTTACCATCAAAACTATCTTATTTTAGTTATTTTCAATATTTTAATATTCTGGAATAATAATAGGTATAAAAATGGTAATTTATTTGAAAAATAAGAATAGAGAATTTTCAAGCAAATAGATAAATGTTCTTTATATCTCTTCATAGATCTTAATCCTATCATTCGTGCTCTCCGGGTAGTTTGTCAAACTAAACTGTTTTTCATTATTCAATTATTTGAACCAATCAAATGAAGAATATAATTTCTTTTAGGGCGTATCAGTAAAAGCAATGCAGGCTATTAACTTGATTCTTTATTCATCAAATGTTTTAAGAATTTAATTTTTAAAGGATCTATTATAAATCCCTTTTTTTAGTGCACTTCAGTTAATAATAAATTATTTCATTGGAAATCTTATCTCTCCAGTCTTGTTATTTTTAATTGATTAGTTTTACAAATAACTTAAACTAAGTATAGTTACAAAAGCAGCTTTTCAAGATATGCTTCAATGATTTCGAATAAAATAACTTCAAAATTGACAACATGCCTGAATTGCGTATTATTTTCTGTGCCATGTTTTCAATCAGATAAAAGTTTATAATATACATTCTGTGTTAAAATAAGGTCTTGATTATTTAAAGATTTTATTGAGAATTCCACATATTTTTTTTTTTCTTGTATGAGGTCTACTAGGGGCAGTCAAGAAGTTCTCCGAATTTCGTTTTTTATTACCACAATATAATTTATTTATTTTTTTACTACCACTAAATTTTTTACTACCGGAATTCAAAACAGAAAAAGATAACCGTTGCTGAATTTTTTGAAAAAAGTGCACAAAAACCAGACGTTTCTTGAGACAATCATTACTGATAACTGGACCCGGGGTGCTCTTACGGCCCAAAGATACAGTCTCAGAATGGTACATAACATCTTCTTTTCGACCAAAGAAATCACTCAAATTGCTCAATTACTTTTTTTCGACAACGAAGGTGTGGTGCCCCATGAATTTATACCAGCTGGACAAACTGTTAACACCCCTTTGTAGGTGCAAGTTTTGAAAAGATTGTTGGAGAAAATACGAAGAAAACGTCTTGCCATATAGCAAGGAGGATGCTTACTGCTTCACTACAATACTCCCACCACAGATCTTTTATTGGGAAGACATGGCTCACAGAAAAGAGCATTCCATTCTTCCACCAGCCATACTATTCATAGGATTTAGCACCGTCAGATTTCTGACTCTTCTCCAAGATCAAAATGAACCTCAAAGGTAACAGTTTTGACACCGTAGAAGACATCAAATATAAGGTGATGATGATTTTACTTCGGAAGATAACACAACAGGTTTTCATCGTTGTTTCCAGCAATGGTAGGAGCAAATGTGTGTGTTCTGAAGGATCTTACTTTGAAGGCGAGGAAATAAATGTGTTCCTATACTGGGGTAATAAAGAGTTACAACAAAATTATTGGACCTTTTGACTGTCCGTTAAATAAGATGAAATGTTTATATCAAAACAGGCTATCTTCCCGATAATAGTGAAAGGTTCTAATAATTTTATTTAACTGATATTGGATGTCGTAAAATTAACATTTAATTTCTATCTTCGTTTAAATTTAGAGTTACAGTATTTTCAATAAGTAAAAATTACTTTACTCAAAGAAAGACAATCAAATTTTAGACAACCGTGCATTCTATATCTTTAGTATTCCCACTTTTCGCAATAGCAATCCAGCACCTACTAGCTTACGTATTCATTTGCATCATTTCAACAAACAACAAACACATGACTCAAGCCTTAACACCCTGAACGAGTCCTTTGTGGGAAGGTGATCAACTTCATGTAGTTAGCGGCACCTTCCGTTTCAGTGATTCTGACTCGTTCCGATTGTCAAATCAGTGGACAACTCCAGTGAACCCCTCAATCCGATGAGTTGATTATCCCCCTGATCGGAAGCGGTCGGGCTAATTTCCGAGGATGGGGGGGGATGAACCTGTTAACTCTGTGAGTGAGGCGCTGATTGATTCAGAGGTGATCTCACTTATTTGTTGTTAAAATCTATTTTGTATTATGGCGGGACTGAGGCATCTGTCCTGGAACCCACAATGAGAAGGATACCCATGCGAAGGGTTGCCACACTCGCTCAGGAAAGACAGGATCTCTGTGACGCCAAAATTAGGAGCGTGTTGCTTTTATAAACCCATATCTCAGTATATATATATATATATATATATATATATATATATATTAGAATGCAATTATAAGAAAGTAAAAAAAAGATCTTCATATGAGATGACTAAAATTCTGTTGTTGTTGAGTTTATATTCATATATTAATGTAAATGATATACTATAAATATAAATATATTAAATTAGGAGCCTGTAGCTCTTGCAAACCCATATCTCAATACATTTTTCATTTATTGAAATACTTTTATAAGAATTTAAAAACAGGTCTCCATATAGGATGAGTAAAATTCTGTTGTTGAATTTTTATACGTACATTAATGTAAATGATATGCTATAAATATACCTTTATTCTTTTATACATTTCATCATGGGTTAAGAATGATTGAAAAAATTATGTGAATATTTTAAATTTTTTTTTGTTTAAATTACATTTTT
Source organism: Caerostris extrusa (assembly GCA_021605095.1). NCBI lineage: Eukaryota > Metazoa > Arthropoda > Arachnida > Araneae > Araneidae > Caerostris > Caerostris extrusa. The sequence goes on along the minus strand of BPLR01004463.1, from coordinate 19,926 downwards.
TTAAATACTTCTAAATATTTAATATTAATATAAATGTAATATTCAATGATAGACTAATTTTTATATTTTGGAATATTATATACGTACTGCTTTTTTATCAATTTTTAAAGTAATTGATTATCACAGAAATATAATGTATCGAAATATGCTTTTTTTTTAAATTATTAACTTTCCGGATATTACTAAATTTATTTATATTACGAGATTTTAAACCCTTTTACTTAAAATTATTTAAGAAAAACCTTATAAAAAAAAATAAATATCGTCACCTCAAATTTATTTTATTTTAAAAAACGTGATTTTTTGAAATGTAAATTATTGTTTCACGATTAAAAGGCATTGGCTAAACACATTTATGGAATGCTATCTAAAATATTTAAAAGAAATAAATAGAATTTAATCTATCAAATGTTACAATAGAAAATAAACGAATTTTAGAATATTTATTTGACATTAAATTCAATTTCATGCCATATATTTAAAAATTAGAATAATAATAAATTATTATTATTATTAAGCAACTTCTCAAATCATTATCTGAGTTATATAAAAAATACAGATTTATATAACAAACAAATATGTGCTGATGCATAATAAATTTGCAGTCAATTTTAATATTTTAGTAAAAAAAAAACCCACTACAAACCAGTACATGATAGGATAATTGATACTTCGACATTACATTGTTTATAATTATTTATTTGATAATTTTTTGATAAATCGGAGAATTAAAACATTTTTAATATTTTATCACTTGAAAATAAGCTTATTTTTTACAATATTTAATAAGATGATCTTGTTCTTAACAATACTTTATTACATTAACTGCCTAACAATATTTTATTATAAAATGTTAATATTAAACAATAGTTTCAAGTTACTCAGTACAGGTTTGGAAGTTTGGCACGATGCGATGAGATATGACACTGCAAGAAAAATGTGCTCTAAATGTTATTTTTCCTTATTTACTATTGTTGTACTTTTATATGCAGGGACGTTTACAAGTGGTTTCACAACTAAAACATAAACAAGTAATATAAAAAAAAAAAAAAAAATTTTAAAGGTAATTCCTACTTTTTTTCACTCTATTGCAGAAAGTCCTTTATAAATAATTTTCATTCATTTTTTAAATTTTATCTGGCACCATCTATTGGTAGATACATGCAACTTAAATCTAAAAACAAACTAAAATTAATGAATTAAATTTAATGAATGAATGAATGAATATTTGAAAAAACTGTATTCACATCCAGTGTCATCCACTACACATTCAAAAAAATGTATTTGAAAAAAAAAAATGTATACAACTCGAGTGGAGGAATAAAAAGTATTTTCTGAACTATTGAAAATTTGAACAAGATATATATAGGGAGAGTGTGAGCTAATAGAAGGAATTGAAAAAGAGAAATGCAAAAGAATGAATAATCGCCATATCTGGTAACCTCTTTCTTTATTAATCCTAACAGATGGTGACTGGATCCAATCCAGGTCCACAGGGGAACCATCTCCGGGCTTGTTCAAGAGCTGGGGAGAGGGGAGTGTTTGATCAGAACGAGGGTGTACAGAGAACATCTACCTTCTGCGGTTTGATAGACGAACTACTTTCATTTAAATCGGGGGAGGGAGGAAGTGCACGTAGGTGTTGAAGCAGGACACCCCAAAACCGATTAATTAAATTGAAGTCAACCCCGGTTTGCAGAGGAGGGGGCATTCACTGAGATAGGTAGATTTGGATTAAGGATTACACAGGGTTTGCATTGAGAAAATGAAAAACCAGAGAGAGCGTAAGTAATGAAAATATTGAAATAGTCTGTCGTGTAAATTTTAAATCCCCCCTATTTTGAGGTTCAGTAGTATTTCAATGATAGAAAACTTATTTTACAAAATGCATCCTACTATGAATCACTTGATTAGTCTTTATAAATTAAAAATTGTTCATTTTGTGTAAGAAAAATGTGATAAAAATTGATTATAGTTCGCAAATTTTATATCATCTTTATATTGAATGTTAATAATATTCCTTATCATAAAAGTTATTTTATCAAGTAAATCTTGTCGTAAGTCATTTGATGAGTCTTTATGAATTGTTTATTCTAGATAAAATATATAATAAAAATTTGTCATAAGTTGACTTTATTAATCGACTGATAATGAGCATGATTAGTATAAGTCAAATTATAATCAATGCTCATGACTCAATCACAATGAGCATTGACTATAACTTGGCATATTACCTGACTGATAATAAACATTGACTATAATTTGACTTAAATTAATCGGCTAATCATTCACATTATTAGTATAAATCAAATTATAATCAATGTTCATGACTCAATCACAATGAGCATTGACTATAATTTGACATATTAATCGACTGACAATGAGCATTGACTATAATTTGACTTATGTTAATCGACTGATAATGCGAATTGATAACAATTTGACATATTAATCGACTGATAATAATTTGACTGATATTAATCAATTGACAAAGTACATTGATTATAAGTTGACTCATATTAATCGACAATTCTTATTATATACTATTTTTTTTTATGTGTTATTTAAAAAAAATTATGTACCTTCATCTTGTAATAAATATTCTTCACCAAAGCATCTTGAAAAGAGTTCTATAAAAATCTGACCTGAAATGATGATGCCGTTTGTTTCAGATTAATAAGACATCGAAAAGAGTGGAATTGCTTGCTAGTCGAAAGCACCTACAGTTTAAAGTGGATTTCGAACCACTCACAAACATTCATGCCACCGGCAAGATTCAACTCTAAAAAGCCTGTGGTACCAAAGGCCTGAGCGCTAACCACTTGGCCACCAGGCCGCTATTGTTTGCTTAAAGGAAAGTCAGACTTATAAAATTAGTTTGGATTTACCCCGCTTGATATTATATTTTTAAGATCCTCTAAAGTGGATTTGTTATTGTAAAATAATATAGATTTTTATTTATTTATATGATGTAAATATCCAAAATTATCTTCAAATGAGAACGTGGTCAGTTTTTTGTAATAATCCCTAATGGACATAAGTTGCAAATTCATTCAACATTGACTTGTGTCTCTCCACATTCAGTACTTTCCAAAATGCATTTAATCGGTAATTTGAATCTACAAAATACTTTCAACAAGCCTACAGATGACTACTCACTACAATTACAGTAACGTCTGCATCCAGCCATCTTCAGCGAGGCGCAGTTATTTAATCCTACTATTTCTCGCAATCACTCAATGTCTCTAACAGTTTGATGGCGATCTTTTTATTTTTTAACCTAATGTTTGTTTAAAGAAAGGATAAGAAAGTGAAACTTGCAAAATTAGTTTGCATTTTCCCCACTAGACATTATATTTCTAATAGCCATTAGAGTGGTTTTGTTATTGTAAAATGAATATCAATTTTTATTTAATTTAATCATTATCCAAAATTATCTTCAAAAGATAAAGTGGTCAGTTTTTTGTACTCTTATTCTTAACAGCAAATGATAAAGTGTTGAGTTTTGCCAAGTTTTGTCCAAATAATCCACCAATGCACATAAGTTGCAAAATCGTTCAACATTGACTTTTGTCACTTAACATTCGCGACTTGAGAATTTTCCAAGCTACTTTTAACCTGTAATTTGACTCTACAAAATACTTTCAACAAGATACAAATGACGTTTCACCACAGTTACAGCAACGTCTGCATCCAGCCATCTTCAGCGAGGCACTGTTATTTAATCCCACTATTTCTCGCAATCACTTAATGGCCTTAACAGTTTGCTGGCGATCTTCTTATTGTTTTTACCCTATTGTTAGTTTAAAAAGGGTAAGCAAGTGAGATTTATAAAATTCGTTTGTATTTACCCAGTTGACGTTATATTTTTAAGAGCCACTAGGGGTGGTGTTATTATTGTAAAATGAATATCCATTTTTTATTTAACTATATGATATAAATTTCCAAAACTATCTTCAAAAGATTAAGAGGTCAGTTTTTGTACTCTTATTTTTTAAAGATTTTATTTGTCGCTCTATCTATAGGGCTAAATAGATTGGGACCTACAGTTTAAAGTGGATTCCGAACCACTCACAAACATCCATACCGCCGTCCGAATTCGAACCTGAAGCCTATGATACCAAATTCCTGAGCGTTAGCCACTTGGCCACTTGGTCGCCTTATTTTTTACAGCAAATGATAAAGTGTTCATTTTTGCCAAATTTTTATAAAATAACCTTCTAATGCACGTAAATTGCAAAGTTTTGTGTCACTCCACATTCATTACTTTCTTGAGAATCTTTAAAAATGCATTTAATCTGTAATTTGAATCTACAAAATACTTCCAACAAGACTACGGATGACGATTCACTACAATTACAGTTAACGTCTGCAACCAGCCATCTTCAGCGAGGCACCGTTATTTAATCCCACTATTTCTCGCAATCACTTTCAGGCGCCAAGGGAAGAAGATACTTTTCCATTCCCACCCCCACCCCCTCAGCTCCACCCGCATCATTCGCTTCTCTCAATCGGAAGAGAAAATGGAGGTTCAGGATGAGCAGGGGGCAGGGGGTGCGGGGGTGGAGGGATGATGATTCTAACAGCTGACCACCCGAGCAAGTGATGGAACGTCCCACAGCGATAGTGGAAGAAATCGGGTAATCCCCGCAATATCTGCGGCCTCCAGAAACGCCTCTTTAATCCAGGGTTGCCGAACACCCTCCAGATTAGAAGCACCTGGCGACAGGGGAAAAAAAGGATATGCTGCTGGACTTCCTGAAATATTTCTTCAAAAGCAATCTGTTATTCAAGACTTGCTGGGTTTTTATTCTTTTTCCAATCATTTAACACGCATTCGCAATTATGGGTGTCGATTTGAGACCTTCGTTTCTGGTCTAATTGAAAAACCTATACATTTTCAAAATTGCAAGTGGCACTTGGTGCATCTTAATTTTTTTTGAGGGAAGGGTGTCCAGTATCAGAGAAAAGGGACATTGAAGTTTGGAAAAATGGGTTGTTTTAGTAATATTGGAGCTGGATATTATATAAAACAATAAGGGGCATTTGCTGTGTTTGTTTGAGTTATCCAGTGTCAAAGAAAGGAGACACTAAACCTTGTCAAAATGAGCAATTTTAGTAATATTATGGTTAGAAATTCTAAAAAGAGTAAATGGCATTTGCCGTATTTCTTTGGGTTATTCAGTATCAGAGAAACATGACATTGAAGTTTGGAAAAAGGAGCTTTTTTAGTAATATTGGGATTAGAAATTCTAGAAAAACAAACAATAAATGGTATTTACTGTGTTTGGGCTATTCAGTATCAAGGAAACATGACATTGAGATTTGGAGAAATGAGTTGTTTCAGTAATTTTTGGAGATTGATATTGTAAAAAACAGTAAACGGCATTTGTTTTGTTTCTTTGGGTCATTCAATATCAGAGAAACGTGACATTGAAATTTGGAAAATGAGTTCTTTTAGTAAGTTTTATATTAAAAATTTTAGAAATTCTCAAAAATTCCCAAATGACTTGTTTTAGTAAAATTCTTATTATTATTTATCTCAACAGCCCCATGATGGGCCAAGGCCGTCTGCCTACTGGCAGATTTTAATAAGATAGGGGCTGGCTTGTGGCCATTGTAAATGGCCCCTCTAACTCTTTGAGGTGTCCATTATGAGACTCAATTGAAGTTCAGAAAATAAGTTGTTTTATTCAGATTGGGGTTAAAATACTCTACATATACGCGTAATAGTTACAAGAACTATTTATTAAATTAATTACATGACGAATTAGGGATAGTTACGTACTTTACAAAAAACATAATATGTTTTGATCCACTAACTAACTTGCTCAATCTAATGAATCCTCCATTGACGTTTATTTCAATGTACATGAAACATTCAGATACATCTAGATTAATTCTGCACCATTGTTAAATCTTTTACCCTCTTATATTATTAATTAATACCTAATTAATTACCACAATTATATCTTTCCGTCATTAAACATCTTGAAGAATCTGTCAGACATGTAAGATATCTTTAAAATTCAGCCTTCTATAGGGCCACCACTATTTGGAAAAATACCTCCTAGAACACTGTATACCTAACTCTTCCTTTAGTTCAATGGATCTCTACTTAATGACTTACTCACCTCCTTCCATTGAAATAGAGGTGGTAGAGTTTGTGGGAGTTTGTGAGAGTAGTGGGGAGTTTGTCTGGTTCATCCTGGTGTAAATAGGCCATTTTCTTGTCAGGTTTTGAATTGAACTCCCATAAATGGAAGCCCATAGTGCTATCATCACGTCCGCTAATGCTCCATAACACGGAATAGACTTATAAATAATAAAACTTTTCTTTTCAATATTATTTCGTTAATGAAGCAATGTGCTTGCATTTACTTACCTGTAAGTCGTATGTTAATGACAAATACATATGATGATTACTTCTACTTAAAAGACTTAACTAAGCTTAAACGAATGAAATTAAATATTAAGTTTCTATTTAAGCTCAAAATGCAAAATTTTTCATTTGACATTAAAACAATGTTTTTTTTATAGGTACTGCAGATAAATGTATTTAAATTTTCTACTGTGCAGTAACTTTCTACTGTACAATAATTTTCTACAGTATAGTAATTTTCCACAATATAGTAATTATCGTTATACAGTTCTTCCCTACGCATCTCTTAGATGTACTTTTAAAAATTATTGAACAAAGCAGAACCAGTTTTTAATTTCATTTAAAAACAATTGTAAATAGGTATTTAAATACATTTTATAATCAGAATTTAAATATATACTATAACTAGGATTTAAATACATTCTATGCTCAGAATTCATCTATACTCTAGATTCCAGATTCATAATTTAATTACATTGTAGGTTCTAGATTCAGATTTTAAATGTATTCAATATCTATATCAAGAATTTAAAAATATTCAGAAATTAAATATTTTATATGTTTGGTATCTAAATGCAGAGTATTCGAGCAATGACATGAAATGTACATGACGAGTATTCTCGCACGGAGTACATAAAGGTTGCCTTAGTAACTATACCTGTGAGATGAATGGTTTTCGAGAAAAGTGAAAAAGGAAAATATGACTTTTCATCCGGTGAATGGAAAATTAGCTTTCTTAGAAACAAAAACAACTGTAATTGCGCATGATATACTATTTACATAAAAAGTTTCTCTAAATGACCACCGTACACTATCCAACAACCTTTTGGCCTAAAAGTGAATGCAGTATGCAGACGAACAACTAAATCTAGAAGTTCTGGAGAAAATGGAGTTTGATATACCAATTTCTTCAGATGTCCCTATAAGAAAAAAATTCTATAGGAGTCATATCTGGAAATCATGGCTACAATATAATGGGACCTTGTCACTGGACTAGCACCAGTCGTTAATTTCTCTTTAAGCTTTTTCTTAAAAATTTAAATGTCCGATTTTAATTTTAATTTCCTGAAATATTTTGAGCTTTATACCTTGTGAACTTTCCCACGATTGAAAAAGCTTAATTCTACTCAACAAATGTGACTGCATACTTTTTTCTATTGCCATTTTCTTAAATTCTATTCATTTTAGAGGTAAGATAAATTTTATGCACTCATAACGAGTTTATATGATACTGTTTAAATACACTTTTTATTCAAGATTCAGTACTTATTCTATCCATTTATTACATCGTAATTATTTTATGTATATTCAAAATGTATATTTTCAAATATATTCTAAATTTCTCATTCGAAATGGCTTGGTGGTTCGAAATTCAACAAGATATTCAAATTTGAAAATTCCCGTGTCTATATCGCATGTGAACTTTAGTCGGATAGAAAGTTAAAGAAAGAGGAAGAGGAAGGGGCGAATATCCAAATTGGGAGGGTTTGTTCTAAATTTGGCACGCACAAATTGGGTGCAATGTATCAGACTCCCCACGTGTGGTTCCTTCTGAATCTACATCTCTGGTTTTGTGTCAGGACTCAGTCAAACTGATAGGCCTCTGAAAAGGGCCCATTTAGGAGAAAACTAGTTAGAATCCAATAAGATCGTGTATTGGGCACATCTTTTCCAGAAATGAAGAGATTCAATAGCGACTGTTGTAGCATTATCAAAACTTCATATTAACAATTCGGCTATTAATACATTACACTACTGTTCCTAGAACTGAGATGGCCCTTTTAAAGTTTTGAGAATGATGAGGTTGATGTTGTATCACTATAATTTTGAATGAATACTTCCAAGGAATATTTTTTCTGGGGGTTCGCCCCATTTTCTTGGGGCCCAATGGAGGACATTTCGGGTTACAGATTGCCATGGATACCTTTTAGCATAGACATCTCTTGTCGAGTTTTGGACCAAGCACCGTTTGCTCGTAAACCGAACAAGCTGTCCATCAGAAAAATCCGGCTCTTTTTAGTCAGACATTCTTTTATTTTTATTTTTCCATCTTCTGACCTTGAGTAATCTCCCTGCCAGTTAGAAACTTGAGGGTGGAACGTCGGTGAGCCACGTGGATATCGTGTCAGCGCACCTACGAGTGCTGAGGAAAAGACATTTTAGGGTAACTGCCTCGTATTCTGGGGATAACTATCGCTTGGGAGAAAATCCAGAATAGCTCAGCCTGATTATCGATGAGAGATTTTTTAAAACTTTGTCACAATCTCAATCTCCTGATTTCTGAAAGTAGGAACTACTACAACGCCACCACTAGATTCTATCTTCAACCCTCCTGAACGCTAGCTTGTCTTGTTGCTACAGGGCAAAGAGTCCTTCTAAGGAAGATCCTGTAAGTTTTGTGGATGAAATTGGGCTTCTTCAATTCTGAACGAATACCTTCAAATGATATTTCTGTGAAGTTTGGCTTTTTCCCCAAGCCGATGGAAGGACATTTCGAATTATTTCAAGCCTAATGGAAGACATTCCTGGTTACATTCTGGGATTATTGTGCCAATTCCGAGCATAAACATCGCTTTTCATATCTTGAACCAAGCACTTTTTGTACATCTAACGAACCGTAGACAATCAAACACATTGAACTATCCAGTAGGCAACTCTAGCCCTTTATCTAGCGAAAGTTGTCTGGATTTTCTTCTATACGGCATCCAAATGTAAGAGAATTACTCTTGAAAGTCCTTTTGGAAGTCAATGGCCTTCATTCTCTTACTCTCGTTTGATTGTTTATGGTATAAATAAAAAACGAGATACTTTATTAAAAAAACGATAAAGATATACTCATTTCATATTAAAAAAATAAATTGCTTATATTGTATTATCTGTATTAATGCTATAAATTATATTTTCATAAACTTTATTTGGAGAAAACAAGTTGTTAGATATTAGAATACTTCCCGACTTCGCCAAAAAGAGCGATAGGCATAATTGCGCGGCAACCCTCCCTAATGTCCAGTGCAATGGGTTTTGTGGGCGCAAGGGGGCAGGCACGTCCCTTACATATGTCCTGTGCACAGGCGGCCATATTTCGGTGAGATTTTCCGCCTCGGGCCCGGCCGGACGTTTTCCAGATTACTTGCCGTTTGTATCCATCTTATTTTGCGCTGCACTGCAAATAGCTGCCGGACAGTTATGGGGATTCCCGCACTTGCCCCCGGGCACTTCCCCTTCCTCCTTTTTTGCTCCCGTTTTTATTATTTTCCCGGAGTAATATATTTCCCAAATCTCCTGTGGGATTGCAGCAGCGTAGGCTGGAAATCTGGGAATAGAATAAAAAAGAGAGACTGAGTTGAGAGTTCCTCTCCAAATTTTAACCTAAAATGCCACACACGTTTGAGAGAAGTGGCATCTTAGGTTGTTTTTTTTTCCCTCAACTTTTTTTTGAAGCCTTAATTTGGAGGGTGAGAAGCATGTAAAGAATTTTAAGGCTTGAAGTTAGTCTAGAAATTTGAATAATTAGAATTTCTTTAAATTTCAAAATAAATTTTTAAAAGGAGAAAGATTTGTTAATTATTTTCATTAATGGAATTGTGTACAACCTTTCAGAAAATTCACTACCCCGATCACTATTATGCTTCATGAATTTTAACTTTAATTGGAATTAAAGCCGGTTCATTTAATTAACATGCAAGCTGACATTTCATTCTTTAAAAAATTTGATCTTTGTAAATTTATATATGAATTACATGCACAATGATGATTGGGTTCAAGATGCAGATAGGTAACTTTAATTTATTATGTATCTGCTCTAGTTCGGTTTACCCGCTATTTTCCACAAATAGAAATCATAATTCTTAGTGACCAGAGATAGATTTTGAATTTCAAAGTAAAATATTTATATTTTTGTGACAGTTTCTTTAAAACAACTCACAATTTGCAGAATGAAGTAATCAGTGACATCATAAGTCTATATGTTGCGCAACGCAAAGATGGAGTTTCGTGATTAAAATGTTCTTTGGTACATCATGATACTGTTGTCCATAGACTGAATAAATTGATACAGTTATAGATGCAGTTTCATGATTAAAAAGGTCTTTGGTACATCATGATACGGTTTTCCAGGGACTGAATAAATGGATACAATTTCTTGATTAAAAAGGTCTTTAGAACATCATGATACTGTTGTTCAGAGACTGAATAAATTAATTCAGTTATATATATATATATATACAGTTTCTTGATTAAAAAGGTCTTTTGTGCATCATGACATTGTTGGGAAGAGACTAAATAAATTGATACAGTTATAGAGATACAGTTTCTTGATTACAAAATCCCATGATATATCCCCAGAGAGCAAAATAGTTCATATTCCAATTATTAAATTTTCAAGGAAAAAATAAAATACAATCTACAGTTTAAAGAGGAATGTGATCATAAAATCAAACCATACTGTCACTTTTCATAGAACTATTTATTTGTAAGCTTTAATATTGTTATAAATGTATGGAATGCTTCATCGTCAGATATCAATTACTATTAGAGCAAGGAACTCAAATGATAAACATTTTACAAATTCCTGAGTTTCCAATAACAACTTGGATATTAATTTATAAGAATAAGGATTCAAAATATATCGTATAAAATCATTGCAATATTTGGAAAATCTTTAATATGAAAAACAACTGAAAATGGTGATTTTAGGTACAGTTTTCGAAACCCTGACAATTGTTCAGTCTTCTTCCGTTCAGAACTTCTTGCTATCAGAGAGGCCTTAAACTTTGCACTATCTTTTGAAGCTAAAGACATTTAGATTCTAACGGATAGCAAAAGTTCTGTATAATACCAAAAAATTGGCCTCAAATTCTTGAAAAACTGGGCAGGATATTAATATGATGGCAAATTTGTACCAAAGGAGTTCCTTATGTTTGCAATGGATACCTTCTCATGTCGTAAACGCCATTTCGGAAAAGAGGCAGCAGACTTGCTTGCAAAACAGGGAAGTGCCCTTCCCATTACCACCTCCACTGAACATTTTGCTTCCGAAATTTATTCCATTTTTAGGGCTAATTAAATTTCTACTTGGAGAGTCCCTCCCAGACACACTCGATATGCTGCAAGTCGTCCTGGTTTATCATTGCTGTCCACTGGCACAAGATCAGCCCAGATTGCTTTGGCCAGACTGTTTAGGGGCCACATTAAAAGTTTGAAACTTGTCGTCAACGAAAAGACTTGTTCACCCTTGACCTGTTCTTGCTGAGCTTCTCCCTCTCATCTCATTGAGTGTGAAGGCGCCTCTATTGAGCAACTGTGGAGTAGGGGAGGAGAGGCCTTGGTCTCAGGTGGGGGAGGGGAGGGGGAGGGAGAGGCCTCAGGTCCTGAGTTGCTTGAGCAACATGGACCTGATCTAGGCATCAAGACCAGGGGGACATCGAAACACAATAAAAGACATATTTAAATTACTATGAAAAAATTTCAGATATTCCACATAGCCAGAATCGATTTATTTTTCTCCTATACTTGGTAGAATTTTAAGTTGTCATGACCTTTTGTTCTGTATCTTTTGGAATAAAGTATGCAGAGACATTGGAATTCTTTTGTAAATTCTTGATCTCATTTAATAGTTTTTCGATATCAAAAAGAGATCCATATTTCTGCTTTATTCCTTATTTGTTTCCAGTCAGAATAATAATGTCTATCACACATTTAGAAGATTTCTCAGTTAAGGTAAATGGTGCTAATCTCAGAACTTTTACAACATTTTAAGATATTTAGAATGATTTGATAGAACTTACCAAAATATAAAATAAGTTCATAAAATTGAATTTTCATATTTTGAGGTTTTTTGTTGTTTACCTTTCAAGATTAATGTATTTGCTTTATGTGTGAATAATAATGAGGTAATAATATATATAATGAAATAATGTGAATAACATATCATGTGATTAATAATTTATTTTGGGTGCATAATGAAAAATTAGCATAGAATATAATTAATTAAAGATTGTGAAGTTTACATATCTTTATAAATTTTACATCTCTTCTGTATAGAAACTATGAAGAATCTCAAGCATTTTCTATATTTTAAAAATTAGCTTTTAAAAGTTTAAAATCTAAACATTCTGGTAGTAATTTTAACATATCGATTATCTTACATACCGGTTAACAATGATCAATTATTTAAGAAAAAATTTATACTGAATAGAATGTTTTAAGGCACGATTTAGAATGAACAAAGTGTTTAAGAAAAGTTGTTGTTTGAGTAGAATGCTACAAGTAATATTTCAAACTATAGCCAAAAAAAAAAAAAAAAAAAAAGAATTTAATATTGTGGAATTTACTTCAAAATGACAGCATACATAGATAAAGCTATTACCTAACAGTCAATCACAAATCATTAATAGTTTACTACAAAAATAATCTCATCACACATATTTGTATATTTATATCATCAGTCGAATTATTTCTGTCTCAATTAATTAAATATGTTAAAAATTATTTTTGAGTTTTAGAAACCATATGTATGAATTTTAATTAAATATGTTAGACATTGTTACAATTGCTTAAAATTTTTAATGCACTCATCATAATTCATTGTCCAGTTGGATCGTTAATAATAAATTATTTCTCACTCTCTTTTATATGCATATAAAGCTGATCTGATCTTTCCATATATATGTACATGCATATATATGGGAAGATCAGCATTCGAAGATGAGTATACCATGGCCATTGAATGGGCTGGCGAAATTACAGTATCGATGGGACCCTCAACAATCGCAATCGATGCACCCTCCCTCCTCTGACCAGAACCAAAAATGGGCTTTTCGGGAGATCAGAGAAATTATCCAATAATACAAAATAGCCAGCGTCCGATGATCGCGCAATCCGCGCACAGATCTCTCAAGCAGTATCGAGTGATCTCTTCCCCGCCGTCCATTTGACCTCAATCGCCGCCGCAGTTGTTAGGAGAGGGTGCACTTGCTGCTGCGATTTTTCATCGGCAGTATGGCCTGGGGACCGCGCACCAATCTGCAGAAGACACCTTCCAGGAACATCCACGAGTTGATGGTATTTAGAATTTGAGAGTGAATGTTGCATTTTTATTATTTGATCACATTTGTAAATTCCATACCTGTAAGTGCTTGGCATTAAAAAACCAAGAGTGCATATTCTAAAACTGTACAAGCGATGCTGAATTGAGATATCTCGATTCCGCAACAAAATCAGCACAAATAAATATATTGACCAGAATGACTTTTTGTGTAAGGAGGTAAAAAAGTTCGAAATTTACGGGTCTGCTGGAGGGTACTCGTTCCAATTTTAATGGTACATAAGTCCGATATCGGTGGAAATAATGGTAATCTTTCTTCCATTATATCTCTAAAAGCGATGCCGAACAGAAAAATAATGGTAATCTTCTTCCATTATATCTGCTCGAATCTAATCTTCACAAATGTATTTTTGTGTATCTTAAGAAGGTGGGAGAATTCATGCTGTTTAGATAACAACCTGGGAGGTGATCACACGTTTCAAATTCTAATGGTAAAACAAGCATATGATAGGTGGATATAATGGTAATCTTTCTTCCATTGTAACTCTACAAGTGATCTCGAATCTAGACTACTCAAATCTACAACAAAATCGGCACAAATATCCCTATGTGTATCTCAAGAAGTGGAAGAGTACAAACTGTATAGTTACCAACCTGGAAGAGGAATGCGCGTTCCAAATTTTAGAGATAAAATAAGTCCAAGGTCTGTGGAGATATTGGTAATCTTTCTTTAGTCTAACTCGGACTTAGATATACACTGCACCATTATAATCTATAATTTCCAGATAAAGGTCGATTATATACAGGAAAACAAATTTAAATTTAGTATTTATAATGGGCAATTAAATTAATTATTTTTATTTCTAACTGTTCCATAATAGATATTTATTTATAAGAACATTCTAAATCCAATATGCTAACTTTAATCCTTGAAAGAACTACATAAGACTAATAGAAACCCATATTTTTGTTCATAGTATGAACATGAGTGATCCATAACGATTAAATTTACAACAAGCCAAAAAAAAAAATAAATAAATAAAAGGGACTATTCTATATTTAATTCGTAAAGTTCCAATTGCCAATGGTAATGGATTGTAGTGTTAATGATTGATCTTTTAAACCTTACCGTGTGAAATCACTTTGGTCACTTTTTGAGGTGTAACAAATGGACGAAATAAAACAGTTATAGATCAACAGTATCGCTTGATTTAACTAGCCTTGATTATTTCTGAAAAGATAATGGAATGAAGGAAGAACTTCAGTTTCATTGAAATCTGTTGATAAAATCATAGCAAAAAGCTAGTTTTTTGTTTAAAAACGTGTGACTTTTCTTCGAAACATTAGCAATTATTTTCTCAACATATGCATTATTTTGTAAAGAAGAAAAACATCAGATGCACCTTGAAGATAGGGAGCTTTATTGGAATTAAATATGCGTATATTTATACAAAGATAATAAAATGATTAAAATTCAAGGGCATAGTATCCACCAACGGTTAGTGATTGTACACTTAATGTTAAAAATAAAAATTGATGAAATCTCTTGGTGACAAGGCATAGTTGCATACGTTTATATAATAAATGATTACTATATTACATCTCATCTCGCGACACATTTGCCAGATATTTCCAAATATTGTGTGCACCGAAAAGGGATATTCTATCTTGTGGAATATATGTTAAATTGATGAAAGATCTGCTAACTTGACTTATTGACTAACAACAGCTTGGTAGTTGTTAGCTGTATGCAAGCCGTATGAGGTCTGTCATTATCTTGTTGGATAATGACAGACCTATAATGCCAAACGCAGATGCAATATAACATTAACATATCAATGAGCTCTTAACGCTATAGGTAGCATAATTATAGGCGACTAACTGTCCTAAGAGATACAATCCCACACCAGCATGTCAGAAGAAATGTCTGTGAGAATCCGTTAAATAAAGTCCGATTGGGAAAAGCTGAACTAGGCACTTCTACATACAAAGTTCTGATGGTTATCAGTTCCTGAACTGAAGCAAGGTTGGAATGTTTAAAGACCATGAAGATCAAACAGATAACCATAAAAAAACATAAAAGACAATTTTAAAGATCGAGTATAAAAAAGTATAAGAAGTAGAGGCCTGTTACCCTTCTTGTGGCCTTAAAGACACTAGCGTTGTATGTTGTAAAGGACCCCATTTTAATCAAGAGTCGTGAGATAATGTGAAGTATCACATCTGATATAGAAGGGTCTGTAGCACATTGAAAAAAGCGGCAAAAACGTCATTGAGAAAGTTTTGAGCCTGATGTATAGTCATTCGATCTTTCGGCTTTTCAGTGTCTTCAATCCGATGATGCATCCTTTTGCACAATCATTGCTACCAGTACTTTTATACACTATGATACTGGAGCAGACATATGGTACTGGAGCAATTGTACGGTGTCAGTTCGGACATATGTTAATGTTTTTGATTTGATAGATTTAAATTTTATGTTAGTAAGAATAACTTTTAAAAAAAATAAATGTACTTATAGATGTCATGGTCTCGAAAACGTTAAAAGATAAAAAATATAAATATTTTCATATTTTTTTAACTTTATATTTTTCATACACAATTCAGTTTCATGTTTTACATGAAATATTCTTTTTTTAAAGAGTTTTGAGAATTCCTACCAGATCCCTCTGCTGCTAATGACTCTGAAAAAGGCGCACAATGGTCATCGAACAAGGCGGAAAACGGAAATTTTTGCAGGCGGAAAAAAAAAAAAGGGGGGCAAAGGAGGGGGAGCGAGATTACACCCCCTCCCTTCCCACCCTCTAATATGTTTCTATTCAACAAAATGAGCGGACAGTGACAATTTCAGGATTGAAGTCCAATCTATCGTACCATTTTTTTTTTTCTTACTTCTTTTTTGGCGCGAAAAATTCGGTCCATTTCATCCTTTTAAAAACTGCACTATAAAAATGAAAGTAAACTAGCGTGAAAAAGAAAGAATGAAAGAAAAAAATGAATAAAAGAGAGAATCGGATATGCTATTGAATTCTTTTTCCACAAGTGAAATTCTAATAAATAATAGAAGTAAAAAAAAAAAAAAGAAGAAAAAAGAGAATAAAAGAACGAAAGAAAAAGTTTAGAAAAACGAACAGTTCCATCCAGTTGAACAATGGCCACATTCTTCAAATGGCTTACAGCGTGAATATCAGGAAGGAAGCCAATCGTTTTTCTTCCTCGCTTTCAGAAAAGGAGAGAGATAAAAATGAACTTGGGATTGTTTGCAGTGGAGAGAGATCTATGCCTTCCGTTCTCAAAAGTGGAAGTGAAAGGGGGGAAAAAGTGTCACTTATGTTTTTTCAATAATAGGAATCGGAAAAGTGTTCCAGTGGCGAATATTCGAATGTCCTCCAACTGAAGAGAGAAGAATATTTCAATATTGGATTTCAAACAATGGAAGAGATTTATTTCCTTCCTTTTTTTATGTTCCAAATGCTTATTAATTATTTTTACTTTGCCAAAATATATCTCGGGTTAATTATATTTTTTACATGTATTATTTATCAGAGTGCGGCTTATTTCTATATGCTATACAATGATTGTTAATGTTTCATCGTTCAGTTTGTTCAGAACGGATTGAAATGTTTGGTTTACATAGCATGTTTTAAATGTCGCAATTATACTTCGATCTAACGGTTGTATCAAGAATGTAATATTAGGTGGCATTAGCAGGAAACAAAATTGCATATTTGGATGTTCTAATACTGTATGGTTTGATGCATTGTCTACAATCAAAAGTATTTTAAATTCTAGACCAATGCTTCCCCTTGCACGCTTTCCCTTCCTACGCACCTTGTCCGCTTTCAAGACCATCTAAAATATGAATTTGAATATCCAAAGGGATCATGATTGACCCAAATTATAAGAAGAAAAATGTTGCTTTACTTTTATTTTTATAACAGCGACATTGGATACGAATAGTGTAATGCGATTTCCATTTGTGGTAATTCCGCGAATTTTGTGTAATATGGAATGCTGTCTGCTTTCTCTGCATTTTGAATGTGATGCTCAGAGTGAAAAGTACCTTTTGATATTTATAAATTTTTGTTTTATTAATTATAGTTGAAATATTTTTCGGTAACTTTTATGTAAATTACCTATAACAAAAGCGAAAAAGAAAAGCGATCTCTTTTGGATATTGAAATTCATATTTTAGATCGCCTTACAATGTGCGACGTTTGAAGGAGCATTTTGGTTAAGGTGATGAATTCCAGTGGCGAATATTCGAATATCATCGAGTTGAAGAGAGAAAGAAAATTTCAATATTGGTTTTCAAACAATGGAAAGAGATTTATTTCCTCTTTTTATGTACCAAATACCTATTAATTAATTTGTTTTACTTGTCAAAAATATATCTTGGGTGATTATATTTTTACATGTGTTCTTCATTCAGAGTGCTGCTTATTTCTAGTATATGCTATACGATTTTGATTTAACACGAATAAGAAAAAAAAAAAAAATTAATTACCTTTTACAAGGCTTATTTTTTAATTTAACATAATCAACCCAAATTCTTAGAAGAAAATGTTGCTTTTACTTTTATTTTTATAATAGCGATATTGGATATGAGGAATGAAATACGATTTCCATATGTGGGACTTCACCTGATTTTTATAACCTCAGTATGGAATTTTTCTGCTTTCTCTGCCTCAATTTGGTCTATAGGTCTCGGTCTAATTAGTGTGCAAAAAATGCCAAGTAGAGCGATAAACGAAAACCTGCATGGAATTTGGTGTTCAAAGAGAAAAGTACCTTTGATATTTATAAATCTTTGTTTTATTAATACTTTTCAGTAAATATTTAAAATTTAATTGAATAAAAATAAAATTAATAATTAAAAATTATTAAATTAATTATTAGTTTAAATAATTTTCACCTATAACAAAAAAAGCGAAAAGGAAAACGATCTCTAGATATTAAAATTATATTTTAGTCTGCCTTTGCTACTGGACAAGGTGCGAAGTCTGTAGGAAAACCCCTTGGTCAAGGATCCAGAATTTAAAGCTCTTTCGATTATAGACAATGACCCTGACTCATCCGATATTAATAGAATGGTATTCTGTCTCCTAATATAACATTTAGAACAAGGCACAAGAGCGACATTTAACATATTACGTAAAAGCGAACATGCTCTCAAACTCGCTCGACAAACCGAAACGATGAAACACTAACAGTCGCTTGATGTGTGCTGATGAAATTTTCAATTAGGGATCATAAATCAATCAGACTGAGTTAAATCTAGCTGAATTACGACCATCCACTCTTTGAATACGTGTTGGAAAGCCGTTTGGCTAAAATGAATTTTTAAAAACCGTCCTTCCTAATATGACCGGATTTTGTGTTCATGAATTAGTGACCTGTTCGTGATTTTCATGTATGAGGAAAGGACATGATTTTCTTAATAAACACTTGCACCGCATGATGTCTGTTTCTCTGTGCCGTTAGGTGAAGCCATGGACTTTTTACATTTGACAGCATGCACTGCACTTGTTTGTTCCTTTTAATTCAGACAACTTTACCAAGGCTAAATTTCCTTAGTTCTTATGGCGTATATCGCTACAGTTTGATGTGGAAAAAAAAAAATCATTGGAGAAGAATTTCTTGATTTTATGAAATATGAAAACGTTTGTATGTGTGTGTGTGGTGAGGGGCCTCTTAATAAAGAATCAAGTATATGTTGAAAGTAAACAAATCATTGATTTAGGCTTGAAATACTGTAAATTCATCATAATTTTTAATGATAAGATGATACAAATATATTTTTCCAAAAATGCATCTTCGAAAAGGATATGTTATAAAGGATTGCAAACAGGGTAAGAATGTATGCACTGTCACAGAGCCGAATTTCAGCTGTATAGACAGATGCTTTATCTCGAATCATTAAACATTTTCTAAAAATGCAGGGAGTCTGTAAAAAATAAAGCTGGTTTTTGATAGGGGACGTGCGTCATTAATTCCCGAGCAGATAATTTGAACTGCGAAACGCGTGCCGACTGTATAAAATTCTCCGCTTCTATTTGAATAAGGAAAGTCATGCTCTGCCATTGAAAAAACCCGCATGATTTATGGAATGGGCAAACAGAATGATTCCTCTTAGATATCATGCAAAAAAAAAATTTACAAACTGCAAAAATTGCTTTTATGTCGATTTATTGATTTTTTTAGTTTTATTTTTTATTATTTCAAAATTTTATGTTATAATTAAAACGCAAGTTTGAAAAAATAATTGGTGACATTATAAATAACAGAAATATATTTTTATTTCCAATGGCAGGCTACAATAAGCAATGAAATAAAAAAAGAACTCAAAAGAACATGAAAACAACGAGAATCACATAGTGACATGTTTAGCCCATAAGACCCTAGCCTCCCAATAACGACCCTACACAGTAGAGGAAACAAGTGCAGGGCAGACAGGAAGGTGAGATGAACTTTCGTGTCCTCTCCAAGACTGCAGAGC